>QEOT01124266.1:65914-219620 GCA_003123785.1 Pterocarya stenoptera | reverse complement strand
CCCCCCCCCCCCCCCCCCCCCCCCCCCCCCCCGCCCCCCCGCTGCCCGATGCGGGTCTCATTCAGTACTGCCAGCCCCAGTGTAGCCTTAACTCTTTGAATGATAAGAATGTTATGAAGTCTCATGTGTCGGGACTTCTTATTTAGCTCCCTTTTCTTCACTTATTCAGACTTATGGTGTGTCAATTAGTGCAACACACCGCTTGTTTTGATGCACCCAACATCAGCTACCAATTACTTGATATTGAACCATCAAAGTTGACAAAAGTACAGTTACACCCAACATCAGCTTTTCTACATCAAGCAATGTAGAAAAGCTGCCAAACCTCCAAGTTTGGGGTTAGGGGGAGTGGAGGTTGAGGTTGGTAATGATTCCTAAGCATATATGTGTAACTACAAACTGTGTCATGCAACTGAAAAAATAAACAAAATGTTCTATTTGTAGCTTCAGAAAGTTTCAATTTATGCTCCTACATACATCTGGATCTATTATTCGTGATTAATACACGGTCTAGGGAGGCCAGTTAATCAGAGTCAATAGCTTTGTGTCCCTTGAATTTATTTTCTAAATGTACCAAAAATTCCTTCCCAACATTTAACTCTAACCATTTGTTCCTTAGTGCTTACTCTCTTGGTCTTCTGTCTAGTTATATAATTAATATTATGACTCAATTTTTTTTAACTTCTCTACTTTCATCAAAGATTATAGGTGGCAATATGGATATATTATTACAGCAGAACACAGCACCTATTCCATTTAATCATGAAAGTGGACAATACACAATTATGCATAGAGTACCCTTATTGAATTGGAGGCTACACGGATATATCTTGTATACAAAAAAATATCTTGTATACAAAAAATTGGAGGCTACACGGATATATCAAAAGCCCCAAATAACCTCCCACACCGCCACACGTACCAGTTAGCTCCCACAAAACATATTACTGTTAACCTCCCACACAGCATTAACAAAAACCAGCCATCATCTAACTGCCCAAAAACACCCCAAAAAACAAAAATTTACTCTTCTAGATTTCAGCAGCTCACTAAGTCACCCCAAGAGACTCAGCGTGGGACTGTCGTTCAGACATGAAAAGCTTCAACAACTGGCCAGTTTCAAGTTGCCTCTCCATCATTACTCTCATATCTCCCCTCAAATTCCTCTAGTTGACTCTTGTAATAGTCAGCAGCTTTCTTATGTTCAACTAAGGCAGCGTATTCTTTATCTCGTTCACTCACATGTTCTCTTGTAAACTCCGGTATGACCATCTCTCCCTGACCTCTTGCATATCCTGGTCTATGACCAAGTATCTCCCTAAATACAGACGCTGCTGCCTCCTTAGTACGTTTTTCAGGTTCTAAATCATCCATCTTAGCAACCATCTCCTTCTAAACCAGCTAACATGTTTATCTGGAAGGAAAAAAAAAAAGCCGAATACTCAACATAAAGATTTTGTGTGGCAGATGTCACGAATTGATCCTTCTTCTTCGACCAGCACACATCCTTGTAAAACTCCACCAAGTTTGCTCGTTCAGCATGCTATATATGTGTCAAAAGTCGTTATTTAAATTAAAACATATATACACCATCAAACTTTTAACTAACCAACCTAGTGTCACCCAAAGCAGTTGCTAGAGAAACTCATCATGCAGTTTTTAAATACCAACATATTTCAAGTTACAGTGACCTTTCAATTTCTTCGCAAAAATCAATACGTCTAGGTTATATATATGCAATATAATTTACCCCGGCCTAATAGAAAAAGCCCAGTTATAGCTGCTTCCATGCATTATAAATGCACACAAAGTTTCCATCCATCCTTATACATGGTGCCTTATAAACGCATTTTAAGCATTTTCCGCTAATAGATCACTCTCCCCCTATAGCAGTATCTAAAAACAGAGCAAGCTGATGTACTGAACCTTATCGTTTCTTGGTCTATCTCTACTTCAGCAAAATTATATAGACACAATAAAAAAAATGTCGAAACAAAAACGAATCAACCCAATGACAAAATTTGAAAATCTTAGCCCAAATACAAGAAACATGTGACAGCAATATATTACTATACTACACTTGTATTCTCTGGCAGCAAACCACTGCACAACAAAAATATTATATGTGTAGCAATTACTGCTAAGTTCGATGTCGCTAAGAAATATGCCCAACATGGTGTTACTGTTTGAATTAAAGAAACCTTATACCTTCTCCTCTAGGATCCGCACAAATGATTTACGCCCTGCTGTGTGATTAATGTTGAGCCTCTTAAGATTCTCTCGATTTTGGCTTGATATTTTCTGCCATTAATTTACCCACTGTTAAATTTATACATGAAAGAATATACCCTTTCACCTATGTATAACGTTCTCCTAAGGTTTAATTTGAACATTAGAATATATACCTCGAAGGAATCACTTCCCCATCTCCCACATAGCTTAACCCATACTAGGGGGTTGACCAAGCTTGTCCCAGAAGCCAATGCTTCTTCGTGGCTACCATATGCCAAATACTTATTGTGCAGTCATGGTGTAATGCGTTAAATCGCTTATGCAATGCTTTCCAAACTGCCATTCGATGATTCTTTAATTCCCAATCCAATACAAAGTCACCCTACATATAGGGCAATTGTTAATGGCATCTTAATATGGTTAGTGAATTACAATTGCAATGGAGGTAAAGGTAATGGCTGCTACCTTAACACGTTCAATCAACTCATCCTTCTCGGACTTGGGTACATCAGTCCATCTCGCGTAACTCATGTCCACATGATGTTTCAATATCAATGTTCTTCGTGTCGTAAACATGGAGGTGTTCTCACAACATGGTGCCATCTCTCCATCATTTATCTTCAAATGTATCTTCCCATGCTTCCTAAGCTTCTTGAACTCAGTGCACTTTGCGGGCACACGTCCACGTTTCTTCTATTGGATGTTTACTATTATAGGCACTGTGGTGGCATCTGCTAAAAAACAAACACGTAAATCGAAAAATATCAAATCGTCTCTATTAGAGGCACCTATTATACATAGAGATTTTGTCTCTTAGATCTTTGATCTGTTGAGTGTGGTAGAGTGTTAGCCTTCAAGTTTCAATCATGGAAGAGGAGCTCTCTCACTTCTGCGAGGGACTACGGTTAACAGAAGAAGAACAAAAGGAAATCTCTTTCCAAGAGGAAGAGGATTTGTCATCTCAGGAGTTAAGCCAAGCCTGCTTGGTAGCTATGGTGGTGACAGACAAGGAAGTTAACAAAGGTGCCTTCAAATCCACACTCACAAAAGTCTCGAAAGCTGAAGGAGTATTATCTTTCAAAGATGTAGGTAGAAACAGATTCCTCATTGAGTTTGATGATTTAAATGTTAAGGCCATAGTACTAGCAGGCCGTTCTTGGTCAATCGATAGAAACCTGGTATGTCTTCAAGAATGTGCAGGAAGGGTTGCATTAAAGGACGTAGATTTCTCTCTAGAGCCATTCTGGATCCAATTCCATGACCTCCCATTTGCTGGCATCAATAGAAATATGGGAGAGAAACTGGGGGCAAGTGTGGGGAAAGTACTGGTTATGGACGTGGATAACAAAGGTAGAGCATGAAGTGGTGTTCTACGTGCAAAGGTGTTGTTAAATATATCAAAGCCACTGGCAAGGGGAAGGCTTATCAATCTAAACGGCTCTCGTATCTGGATTCCATTCAGATACGAGCGTTTGCCTTCTTTTTGTTTTCAATGTGGAGTGATATTACATTCTAGTTCAAGTTGCATGGGACAAGGATCAGATGGTAGATCACATGAAGGGATACAACAGCAATTTGGACCTTGGCTCAGGACCAGTCTGATGTCTAAATGCCATCAATCTTCATCGGAGAACAGCAAGCATGATAAGGGGGAAGTAGCAGAGGGACGGCAGGACAGCTCCGAGGGGGAAAGTTTGGTTTACGCAGGAACTACACCATGCAAAAAATAGTTGTCTCATGGGAAACTGAATCAAGAGTACAACTGCAGACAGGCAGTGATCAGGCAAACAGTAGGAATGTTGACTATCCTCTGCATGCAAGGTCCCAAGGTAGCTCCCACCTGCCTCATGAGGAAGCTTCAGATTGTCATGAGGTCCCCACTATAGAAGGTGAATTTCCTATCTCTAAGGGGCAAGTAGCCTCTCATCTCCACGACATTGATCTGCCCACAGCAGAAGTCAGTTTTAAAGTAAGTACCTCAAAACTACGTGACCCTCAGATGCCAGTTGGAAAAAACAAACTTAACCTTTTGTCAAACTGGAAAAGAAGGGCTATGGGTAGCCAAGCCCCAAGTCCTAATGTCATAATGGGATCCCTTCCTGACATCTCCAGTAACTCTAAGCAAAGGAAAAGAAGCAGTGTAGAGCTAGTAAAACCAACGAGGGCTTCAAAAAGACTCAAACAAATCATAGAGGCAGAGGCTGCTAAGCAGCCCTGCCCCACCCAATGATCATTCTAAGTTGGAACTGCCGAGGGCTTGGGAACCCTCTGACAATTCAAGAACTCCACCTTCTGGTGAGAGATAAGTCCCCAGCTTTGGTGTTTTTAATAGAAACTAAAAGTAATAGAAGTAGAATGGAAGCAATCCGAGACAGAATTGGTTTTGATCGCAGCTTTGTAGTTGATTGTTTGGGAAGGAGTGGGGGTCTTGCAATGTTCTGGAAAAGTGACATCGATATGGAACTGATATCCTACTCCATTAGTCATATCTCTGTACAAGCTTGTCTAAATGACTCAAATAAACAAGTCATTATCACGGGGTTTTATGGACAGCCAGTGACAGCAAATAGGAGTGCTAGTTGGAGCCTGCTCAAATTACTGAAACCTGACCTCCATATCCCCTGGCTTATCATGGGGGATTTTAATGAAATCAGTTTCCATGAGGAAAAGATAGGTGGGCCTCCTAAACCTAATAAACAGATGGATGAATTTAGACAAGCAATTATGGACTGTGAACCTGAAGATTTTGGTTATGTGGGTTCCCAATACACTTGGTGTAACAACCGTGAGGGAATAGAGTTCACCAAAGAGAGGTTGGATAGGGGCTTTGGCAATGGAGAGTGGCAACAACTTTTTGATAACAATTTAGTCACAACCCTTCCTATTCAATGCTCAGACCATAACCCAATACTCATTTCCAGTGACAACTCTGTACCTCTCCGGATTCCACATAGGAGGATCTGCAGATATGAGGCAGCTTGGACCAAAAAAGAAGGCTGTGAAGATGTTATTAAAAGAGCTTGGGAGGGATCCCTTAAAGTGGGAACCAAAGCTGATGTGACCAGGAGGGGGCTAGAGAGGTGTAGATTTCAGTTGAGGCAATGGAACCAAGAACAAAGAAGGAATACCCAGCATTGTCTTGATCATAAAAGGGAAAGGCTAAGAATGCTTCAGGACACCAATACTAGGCTAAATAATGGCTAAATCAGATTGTTACAGAAGGAAGTGGACAGGCTGCTAGAGGAAGAGGATCTGTTTTGGCGCCAAAGAGCTAAACAAAAATGGCTTCATGAGGGTGACAGGAATACCAAATACTTCCACAAGTGTGCCACTATTAGAAAGAAAAATAACTCAATTCTAAAAATAGAGACTGGGGATGGTGTCTGTCTTGCCAACAATGAAGATATAGGGAGAGAATTTCAAGTCTTCTTCAGGGATCTTTTTGCCTTTTCTAGTCTAGAAGGCATTGAAGGCCTGTTGGATAGTGTTACTCCCACTGTCACGGCTGAGATGAATACTAATCTCACAAGGATCTATACGAGAGAGGAGATTGAAAAGGCCATTTTTGAAATGAACCCTCTGGGATCCCTCGGACCAGATGGTTTTCCTTCAGTTTTCTTCCAGAATCATTGGCCTATTATTGAAGATGATGTAGTAGCTGCTGCACTTGAAATGCTTAACACAAAGACATGCTTTCAGGCAATCAACAATACCTTTATTGCCCTTATCCCCAAGAAGACTTCCCCTGTGTTTGTTTCAGACTATAGGCCAATTAGTCTCTGCAATGTCTTTTATAAGATCATTGCAAAGGTCATTGCAAACCATCTTAAAGTTGTTCTACCCTCTCTGATCTCAGACACTCAAAGTGCATTTGTACCCGGTAGGTTGATCACTGATAACACCATTGTGGCTTATGAACTTCTACATTCCATGCAAAATAAAATGTGGAAGCAAAAAGGAGCATACATGGCTCTTAAACTCGCTATGAGTAAGGCCTATGACAAACTTGAATGGCCTTTTATAAAAGCAGATCTTATTAGGATGGGATTTGTCAAAGAGTGGGTCGAGTTGATCATGCAATGTATTTGGACAGTGACATACTCTATCCTTCTTAATGGTATTCCTCTAGAATCCTTCAAACCCTCAAGGGGAATTCGACAAGGAGATCCACTCTCTCCCTATATTTTTATTATCTGCTCAGAAATGCTTAGTTTTGCATTAAACCAAATAGAACAGAAGGGACTTCTCTCGGGGATTCCAATAACCAGGGGCTCCTTCACAGTTAACCATCTGTTTTTTGCAGATGATAGTCTTGTGTTCTGCAAGGCACAGGTTTTGGAATGGGCCAGACTTCACAGCATCTTAAGTTCATATGAATTAGCTTCTGGGTAGAGACTAAATCTTGGAAAGACCTCTATCATGTTTAGTAAGAACATGATACTTAGGCCTGCCTTCTTATGCAGGTATCTCAATCTCGGATCCATTTGAGCAATACTTTGGCCTGCCTTCTTATGTAGGTAAGAACAAATCTAGGTCTTTCAACCATATCCTAGACAGAGTCAAAAACAAGATCTGCAGCCGGAAAAGTAATCTGCTCTCACTAGCAAGAAAGGAAATTCTGCTAAAGGCAGTAATTCAAGCAATTCCCACTTATTGCATGGGAATCTTCCTAATTCCAAAGGGCATCCTGAGAAACATTAACAAAAGCATGAATCCTTTCGGTGGGGCAGGAGAGACCAGAAATCAAAGGTGCACTGGATGAGCTGGCAGGGAATGGGGCAATCTAAATAGAAAGGGGGTTTGGGCTTTCGACACTTTGAAAATTTTAATAAAGCCCTATTGGCCAAGCAAGGATGGAAACTCATCACAAACCCAACTTCTCTTGCTGCACATGTTATCAAAGCTAAGTATTTCCCCTCAGGAGATTTTTCCACTACTAAAGTGAGGAATGGTGACTCCTTTGTCTGGAAAAGCATCACATCAGCCAAACCTCTTCTACTAGAAGGTTTAATATGGAAAGTAGGCAATGGTCAAAGTATTAAAATCTGGTCAGATAGATGGATCCCCTCTCCATCATCTTTCAAAATACAATCTGTTCCAAAAATACTTCTCAAGAAGCCAATGTGGCCTCTCTAATTGATGAAGATTTACATAGATGGAATAAACCTTTAATCCAAGAATGTTTCAACCCTTCTGAAGCATCAATTATTTCGAAGATTCATATAAGCCCCTGCAACAGCAATGACAAACTGACCTGGAGATGCACTGTCAATGGTAAATTTTCTGTGAAGTCTACATATCACCTCCAAATGGCTCTCAATACAGAAAAGTTGGGACAATCCTCGGTGAATAATCAAAACACAGAAGTCTAGAATCGAATTTGGAAACTTCAGGTTCCAAACGGGCTCAAAACTTTTCTCTAGAGAGCTACCAAAGACATACTTTCCACAAAAATGAATCTACATAGGAAAAAAATTGTTGAATCCCCTATGTGCCCAATCTGCCTATTTGCACCTGAAACCCCTTCTCATGCTCTCTGGACATGTATTGCATCGCAGGATGTGTGGAGTTGTAGCTCAAAAAGACTTCAAAAATGTAATCTGGATGAGGCTCCCTTTAATGTAACTCTGGATCATCTTTTCTCTTCACTTCCAGAGGAGGAACATCAAGTATTGGCTTTCACATTCAGGCATATTTGGTTCAAAAGAAACAAATGGATTTTTGAAGCTCAATTCTCCTCCCCCCAACAAGTCACAAACACGGTTTCCACCAGCATTTCAGAATTACATTTGCAAGGTAGACCTTCACAACAGAAAAGCACTCAAGCTCATCTGTTTTTATAGTGGACTAAGCCACCTTTTGGTTCGTATAAGGTGAACTGGGATGCAGCCATAGATAAAGTTCAATGTAGGATCGGAATTGGAGTTATAGTCAGACCTAGTGAAGGACTTGTTGCAGCCACTCTCAGATCTTCGAGAGATTCCTTCCCAGATCCATTATTGGGGGAAGCTTTGGCAGCATTAAGAGCAACTCAATTCTGCAAAGAGTTGGGCCTCTCCAATATAATTCTTGAAGGGGACTCATTGGCGGTGGTTAACTTGATCACTGGAAAAGAGGAAAATTGGAGCTCAACGGGGTTAATATGTAAAGATATCCAGCTATTGTTAGCAAATTTTAGTTCATGGTCTGTTAAGCATGTTTCTAGACAGATTAATGTTGTGGCCGACTGTTTGGCCAAAAGCTCTTTAGAATGTACTGAAGATTCTATTCATGTAGAGGATTATCCTCATTGCATTCAAAACCTTTTGAGGTGAATTATGCATATGAAGTATGATTTTCTCACCAAAAAAAAAAAACATACTTATAAAAAAAAAATATGGTTCAACATGACTTTATCAAAAATATATGCAATCATTTAACTTACCAATATCGTCTCTATTAGTCGCAGCTTGGGGCATCGGATTTGCACATGGACTATCCCAAACTATGCTTGAAGGTTCTGTTGAGTCATCAGAGCTGGGCACATCAGCATTCTAAGGGTCCATGAATTGAGAATTGGAGGACGTGGTCGGCCTATGAATTTGCAAGGTCTAGGCTGTATAGCATGCAGACCCCGTCCTCTCCCCCTTCCTCGACCACTTTTTCCCATGTGCTTACCTGGATATCCATGTCAATTGTTATAAATCAGCAGTTGTCAAATGGTTTGACAGGGTTAAACACATTAGATGTCTTGTAAAGAAGCTTATATATATATATATGAAGTATAACAGCTGCTCTTAGACGAATAAACATTAACTTCAACATTAAAATATCAAATACCACACTAGTGTCACTCTTCCTACTTACACAACACTTGAGGAACTATAAACTCCCTGAGTCACCTCCTCAAATATTTCAGTTAAGCATACTATAAATTCATAATAACTTTCTCATCTTTTTAGGGCATGCACAATAGGAAAGATGACGCTTTCGAGAAGTTATGGTATCCTTTAGTTGGACCCACACAATTTAGTGCACTTAAAGCTTTATCGAACATTCCTTTCATGGTTCCTCATCTTTACTAAGATAAATTCTAATTTTAGGAAGCATGTCTTCATATATTGTTGATGTCGTGTTTCGCGGGCCTAGGCAATTCCCACTCGGTCAGAGCTCGTGCGATCACCTGCACAGTGACAAAGGGGGACCTCGGGGTCCGTTGAATCTCCGATGGTTAAGTCAGTATGGTGTTGAGGATGAAAGTGAAGTATATTGACGATGATAGTGTTAGATTTCAATGTAAGATCGAATACCTGTGTGCTGCTGGCAGTGTTTTATTTATACTCATCGACCTGGTCTCCACGGTAGTGGAATGTTGCATAGCAGGAGATAATATACTTGTGCTGTCTATTCGTCGAGCTACCCCTGTGCCGTCAACTCGCTAAGCTAGGAGGTGCTCAGGGTTGTTGTACTTTGCTCGGACTTGCCTGCATTTCCTATCTTGCTTCCTGATGTGAACATGATCCAACCCGACTCTAATACCTGAGCCTTGACCCAGGTGTTACCGTCTGACCCAGTCCATATTATGTACTTGGGCCCGATTTAGAGGGGCCTTGTCTCTGGCCTGATTCAACCCAGACCTCACATCTGGGATGTAACTTGGGCCCTATCTTTAGCCCAATATAATTGATTTTCTCTCTTCACAATATCCCGCAAATACTTGTGGGCTGGAAATTATAAGAATTTTTTTTTCTCCATGTAGATCTCCAACCTGGACATGTAGAAGTTGAACGGATACTTGTTTGTTCACTGTTGATGTGAACCGATCTCTAATATTAAGGAGTATGACTAATCATTAACGCCATCCTCATTAATTGGAACGGCCTTTTGGTGTGACCTTCAATGGCCCAAGATTGGTTTCTTTTTATGCACGTGTGCGGTAGGTAAACGTAATTATGTATTCCCATAGCCGAGGCATCCCTTCGAATTTCGTGTTGCCATTTCAGTCACCTAGTTGTCCCATCACACTGTTTATATTTATTTCTTCCCCCATGTTCCTTCCCTCTTTTCTCCTTGCCATTTCTGTCTCGCCCACCTTCATTTTTGCAAAACTCTTAAAATACTCTAAGCTTTCCGTCCACTTTCACCATGACCAAACAAGGTGAGAAAGATTCCCGATTTAGTTATTTTGCTGGGAAGAGGTGGACGCCGGTCATGACTAGTAATGACCCCCATACGTCCTACAGACAGTTCCCCATCCCTGCAGGAACCGTCCTTGAAATTCCTGGTCCTAGCATTCCGATAGTCGACAAGGATGACTTATCGAAAAAGGTGGCTCTTTATCCTCATATGTTTTCCATTAGACTGCGTTTGCCATTTTGTAGTTTCCAATCTCAATCCACCGAGAACTGTTTTACTATGCTGGAGAGGCATTATTCATCGATAAAAGATTGGCACTGGCGATTCTTTTTCGTTAGGGGCTCAGAGTGGGAGTGCCCGAAAGGAGAGTGAATACAACGAGTTCCCTGTCCGATCTGTTTGGGGTAAGGTCCCGACTACCAAATCTCTCTCCATAAAGCTATCGGAGAGAGAGGAACTCAGAATTGCTTCCATAATGTCTTGGGTGGCTGCTCATCCAACCCTAGCTGAGTCTGATTCATTACTGACCAATGAGAACATTCGTCGTTATATTGTTCTCCCCCTCTGTGCACATGTGCTAGGTCGGGACTTCTTAATGGTTCCACTCTCTCCTTCGAAAGAGAAGCGTTGTGCAGACTCTTAACCCGAAGGCAACTGCCCAAAGCGATCCAGAACAGAGGAAGGTGCTTTCGTGCTTATTCGGTCGGTGCCTACCAAGGAGATCCCTGCAAATCCTTCGTGTTCTACCCCGTCTAGTGTTCCTTGTAAAGAGAAGAGGAGTTCCAGGCAAGTTGCTCCAGAGGGCAGTTCCCCCTGAGCTGCTCCTAAAAGAAGTTCTCACCGAGCTGTTCCTGTGAGCAGTGCTCACCAAGCTACTCCTGAGAGCAGCTCTCAACATGCTGCTAAAGGGAGCAGTTCCCACCGAGCCCCTCCTAACCACAGTTCTGACCGAGCTGCTTCTGATCGTAGCTCTCTCCGATCCATTCTAGAAAATAACCTCTGAGAGGTAATTTCTTGAGATTTTTATGGCCCTTTCGTCTTTTATTACATTTGTTTAAACAGAAGATACTAGAACTTTATCTTCTTCTTTAGGCCTTGCTAAGGGAGATGAGGCAGATGTTGCCATTGTAACACCCCGTATTTTAGTGTATTTTAATGAAGGATTATTTTAATTAATTTAATGATTGATTCTCTAGTTTTAGTATTTTGGGAGTTTTAAAATATTATTTTATAATATTTTATTGGGCTTTCTTCTTATTAATTATTATTTCAGATTTAAATTGATCTTTGATTTAAATTGGTTCGTTTATGGGTTTTAAAATTATTGTTGTTTTATTTAAAGCTTTTCACTGCGTTTGATTAATTTTAATTGGTGTTCTATGATTTAATTTCCTTTTATTTTAAAGTATGTTTATTGTTGGAGTTTAATATTTATTTTAATTAG
The DNA here is from genome assembly GCA_003123785.1 of Pterocarya stenoptera. Taxonomy (NCBI): domain Eukaryota; kingdom Viridiplantae; phylum Streptophyta; class Magnoliopsida; order Fagales; family Juglandaceae; genus Pterocarya; species Pterocarya stenoptera. The sequence goes on along the minus strand of QEOT01124266.1, from coordinate 207,829 downwards.
TTTTGAGTTTATTTTGTTTTATTTAATTTACTGGTTTAAAAATAATGTTTTGAGGATCAGTTGTGACTCGAAAGTGGTGAGGATTGGACCTCATTTCTTTTCCCCTATCTTTTCTTTTCCTCTTTCCTTTTTCTCTTTCTTTTCTTTTCTTTTTCTTCTTTTTTTCTTCTTCCCGTCGGACGTACACCCAGCCCCGCGTCACTCTCTCTCTCCTCTCTCTCACGTCCGATCGAGTTTAAGCCACCTGCGCCGCCTCCGGCCGGCCGTGGCCCTCACCGCCGGCACCACCGGCTTCCCCACCTGCCGGCGACCTACCCCTCCAAATCTCAGCCCACGCCGCGCCGCCGTTAGCCTCCGAGAGCCGTGCGAAGCCGTAGGCTTCTCCTCGCCGTTCCGCCGCCGTCCGGCCACCATTGGCCACCATTTCTTCACCACTTCTTCACCGGCCCAATACCAAGCTTTTCCACCCAAACCCAGCCCCGATCCGTCGCCGGAGCCGCCCGTGCGAGCTCCATTTCCGATTTGCTATTCTCGGCCTTAAACCACCATTTCGGCCGCCACCCACGGCCAACTTTCACTACCATTAGCTTCACCGACCTCAATAGGCCCTACCCTATCAATTTCAAGTCTTCGTTTGACTCCGTGCAAATTTGGGTTTACAGTGTATTCGGCCACAGTGTTTTTACACTGTGGAGTTGCTGATTTGGTGCTTCCAGTTCCTCCGTGATCCTCCGTAAATTATTTTAAAGCACTGTAAGTATTTCTCCAAAAGACTTTTAAGACTTTAATATATTTTTGCACTAACTTGTTTTATAAACTGTGAATTGGTTATCTGATTGAGCTGATAACTGTTGGTTGTTGATTTCATGGCATTGTGCACGCATGCGTGGGTGCGTGTGTGTTTTATAAAATTATATTTAAGGCTTTTTGGGTGCGTGTGTATCACCCCCAAGCCGAGATGGGATATTATCTCGGTGGAGCTCCTCTGGACACTCGGGAGCGGAATATACTGAGTGTCGTCCCCTGGGGCTTTTGCCCGGGACTTGGACGAGATGGTAGCGCTCTCGATCCGACTCCGTGACTCCTCGGGCTGGCGGGGGTCAGAGGATGCCTGGCTATGTACGCGGTGGGCGCGGAACTGGGCATCACTCATGTATCACTTGCACGGTCGTTACCCGTGGGGTGAAGATGGGAAGCCAGAGTATGTGGATGGTCCCTAGGGGAGGCCATGGTGCATACGGTTAAAATTGGAATTAAAGGAATTATTCCTGGATTTGTTAATCAATGCCAAATGGTGTTTTTGGCGTGAGTGAGAAAATTGTGTTTTTGAGAAATGTGTTTTTCTCGGGTTTTTACGCTTGGGTCATCATGAGCATGCATAGAGTTGGTTGTTTAAATATATTTATTGTCTTTGAGTTTTCTGGGTTTTACTTACCTGCGGTTCCATTTTTGTGGAACTGTAGATTTCGATGCAGGTTTTGATGAGGCAGAGCCCGAGGATGCGGCTCCGCCTGAGGAGTAGGGACATGGCTATTTTTGTGTTGAAGATCATTTCTGTTTTTGTTTATTGTATTTTATTTGACTTGAAGCTGTTTTGTAAACAAAATTGTATTATGTTGACATGTGGATTTTCAGTACTCTGATATTGTATTAAACTCTGGTACTTAGTTATTTGACTTTACCGTTCCGCTGCGTATTTTATTGTACACGTGTTGCATTGCACACACTCAGCACATGTCGATGGGGTGCGTGACCGTGTTGTCATCATCCCGGGTGTCTCGATTTCCGTGTGTGTCCGTACATGGAAGTTGGGGGCGCCACAGGTGGTATCAGAGCGGTTTGGCTCTGGGTAAAGCCACGTGTCCCTTAGGTGAAGTACCAGAATCTTTTTTAAGCTTGATTTGAAGTAGTTTTGAAGTTATTTCTTTTTATATGATGTGTTGTTTTATTTGTTTTATTTGTTTAATTGGTTTTGTTTTGCGTTCTAATCGGAACTAAAGGGTGGTTGAGGTTTATGCTTTGACAGAAAATGGTTAGGCCAAGGAGACAAGATAAGGAACCTATAGAGGAATCATCTCAAGGCGAGATTGATAATGCCATTGCTAGAGCCTTGACTAGAATGGCAGACCTCTTTCACCAGAATGTCAGACCGCCACCAGTTGATCAAAACTTGGTTATGCAAGTGGGGTGTTCTTATGAGAGGTTTCTCAAGCACAGGACCCCTATGTTCTTTGGTGTTGAAGATCCTCTCCAAGCTGAAGGATGGATCAACGGGATTGAGAGGACCTTTGAGATTTGTGGGTGCACTGAAGCTCAACAAATTCTGTATGCCAGTTATTTGTTGCAAGGAGAAGCAGCAAATTGGTGGAGGGCGAAGCGGAACCTCCTGGAAAGAGAGTTTGGATCCTTAGCCGCGGTGTCGTGGCAGCGTTTCAAGAAGGAGTTTGATGATCGGTTTTTCCCTCCTGCCGTAAGAAGACAAAAAGCTCGGGAATTCAATAATCTGGTTCAGGGGAATATGACGGTGGACCAGTATTCACGTGCTTTCTTGGAGCTCGGGCGTTTTGCGCCCCATCTTGTTGCCACTGAAGAGTTGCAAGTTGAGCGTTTTCAAGAAGGTCTGCGTCCTGAGATACGCAAATTCGTGATTTGTCAGCGAGCTACTTCTCTCCATGAGTTGATTGATCTGGCTTCTATGGTGGAGCGAGAGAATAGTTTGGCTATAAGCTCTCCTCCAGGCCAGAAGAGGAGGAGTTTTGCTGGAGAAGGTAGCAGTTCTGGGTCTCCACAGAAGTTTGTTCAGAGGATTGGGTCTCGATCTCAGGCAGCTCCTGGGGTACGTATGGGAGGTCGAGCTCCAGTTTGCCCCAGATGTAATAGAGCTCACGAGGGTGAGTGTCAACCGGGTGGAATTCGATGTTATAGATGTGGTCAGCCGGGACATCTATATCGTGAGTGCCCTAATCAAACTCAGAGAAGTCGAGGGGGCCGACGTGGTGGAGGAGCTAACCAGAGGCAAATGGTTCAAGCCAGAGTTTATTCTATGACCCCTGGAGATGTGGATTATGAGTCGCCAGCTACCCAGGATGCTGGTGTGATTACAGGTATGAGTTTAATTTAATTTTTGGATTTGGTGTTTGGTTGTTTGTTTGCTTGATTTTGTTTGGGGTGTATGTGTGCTTCAGGAAGAGTTCGTCTCTATGATTTTTATGCTTGTACGTTGTTTGATTCGGGGGCATCTCAGTCTTTTGTATCAGCCACCTTTGCGCGGTTGTGTAACTTGGTCACGGAGCCTTTACCCCAGTTTTTGGTTGTTGCTCTTCCTAATGGGGAGACGGTGTGTTGCTCCAAAATCGCTTTGGGTTGTCCTTTGGATTTTGGTGGAAGGACACTTGATGCGGATTTAATTGTTTTCCAGTTGTTGGGTTTCGATATTATTCTTGGTATGGATTGGCTGTATCGGTATTCTGCAAGTATTAATTGTAGAAACCGGATGGTTAGCTTTCAACTTCCGGATGGGGATTATTTGGAATATGTGGGAAGTAAGTTGAAGGCGAAGCCGACAATTATATCTGCAGTGCAAGCAAGGAGAGATATAGCTTGTGGAGCCGATGCATATTTGGTTCAAGTGGTGTCTGCGCCATCCGAGAAGAAGTCTTTGATGGATATTCCTGTTGTGGGAGAATTTCCAGATGTGTTTGCAGATGAGTTGCCAGGGTTGCCTCCAGTTCGTGAGTTGGAGTTTGCTATTGATTTGGAACCTGGAGCCGCTCCTGTGCACAAGGCTCCATATCGTATGGCACCAGCTGAATTGAAAGAGTTGAAGATCCAGTTGCAAGAATTGGTTGACAAGGGTTTTATTCAGCCAAGTACGTCGCCATGGGGAGCGCCAGTTTTGTTTGTCAAGAAGAAGGATGGTTCTCTCAGAATGTGTATCGACTACCGGGAACTCAATAAAGTGACCATCAAGAATAAGTACCCGCTTCCCCGTATAGATGATTTGTTTGATCAGCTTCAGGGAGCAGCTGTTTTCTCCAAGATTGACTTAAGATCGGGATACTACCAGTTGAGGATAAGGGATAAAGATGTTCCCAAGACTGCTTTTAGGTCGCGGTATGGTCATTATGAGTTCAAGGTGATGCCTTTTGGGTTGACTAATGCTCCTGCAGCTTTTATGGATTTGATGAACCGAGTTTTTCGACCGTATCTGGATTCTTTTGTGGTGGTATTCATTGATGATATTATGATTTATTCTCGAGACTTGGAAGAGCATGCTTATCATCTTCGTCTGGTGCTTGGAAAATTAAGAGAGCATCAGTTGTATGCTAAGCTCAGTAAATGTGAATTTTGGCTGGAAGAAGTCAAATTTCTTGGTCATGTAATTTCTCGAGATGGAGTGGCTGTTGATCCTAGCAAGGTGGAAGCTGTTTTGTCTTGGCCACGTCCTTCAACGGTGCGCGAGATTCGGAGTTTCTTGGGACTTGCCGGGTATTATCGGAGATTTGTTGAAGGTTTTTCTCGATTATCCGGACCTCTCACCGCTTTGACTAGAAAGAATGTTGAGTTTGTTTGGTCAGATCGATGCGAGAGGAGTTTTCAAGAATTGAAGAAAAGACTGACAACAGCTCCTGTTTTGGCACTTCCAGAGCCACACAAGCCGTTTGTGGTTTTTAGTGATGCATCTAAGTTTGGTTTGGGATGCGTTCTTATGCAAGAGGGACGAGTTGTTGCTTATGCATCTCGTCAGTTGAAAGTTCATGAGAAGAATTATCCTACTCATGATTTGGAATTGGCAGCTGTGGTGTTTGCTCTTAAGATTTGGCGTCATTATCTGTATGGAGAAGTCTGTGAAGTCTTCACTGATCACAAGAGTTTGAAGCATTTGTTTTCTCAGAAGAATCTCAACATGAGGCAGAGGCGATGGTTAGAGCTGATTAGCGACTATCAATGTGAGATCAAGTATCATCCAGGGAAAGCTAATCTGGTTGCTGATGCCTTGAGTAGGAAGTCTCAGTTAGTGGATGAGGCAGAGTCGTCTGGGTTGGACTCTCTCCTTTATGGGATGAGGAGACTTCTTATTGAGAGTTCGCAGCAGGAAGAATTGCTCTCTTCAGTTTTGAATGTTCGAGTAGTGGATTTTGAAGAATTGAAGACTCTCCAGAGAAGGGATTCAAAGTTGTTAGATATCAGAAAGAGAGTCAGGAAGTCTAGAGGACCCATGCACTACAGTTTGGATAAAGATGGTGTTCTTCGGTTTCGGGATCGAAGAGTGATTCCCAGAGATTCAGAATTTAAGGAGAGAATCTTGGCAGAAGCTCATACAGCTCCTTATTCAGTTCATCCTGGAAGCACAAAGATGTATCGAGATTTAAAGAGGAATTTCTGGTGGGAAGGTATGAAGACGGATATCGCCCTGTTTATTGAAAAGTGTGATACGTGCCGTCAAGTTAAGGCTGAGCATCAAAGACCTGCTGGTAAGCTTCAACCTCTCCCTATTCCTGAGTGGAAGTGGGATGACATTTCTATGGATTTTGTAGTGGGTCTTCCGAGAACTCCTAGTGGAAAGAATTCAGTTTGGGTGATCGTGGATCGGTTGACCAAGAGTGCCCATTTCTTGCCTGTAAATAATGCTGACTCTTTGGGTAAATTAGCACGGTTGTATGTTAAGGAAGTTGTGAGACTGCATGGTGTACCCAAGAGTATTGTGTCAGACAGGGACCCGCGGTTCACGTCGCGTTTTTGGAAGAGTTTGCAGGCAGCTCTAGGCACTACTTTGAAGTTCAGCACTGCTTATCATCCTCAAACTGACGGTCAGTCTGAGCGTACTATTCAGACTTTGGAGGATATGTTGCGGGCATGTGTTATGGAATTCCAAGGGAGTTGGGAAAACCAGCTGTCGTTAATTGAATTTGCTTATAATAACAGTTTTCATGCTTCCATTCAGATGGCCCCGTATGAAGCGTTGTATGGGAGGAAGTGTAGATCACCCTTGTGTTGGGATGAAGTGGGTGAGAGTAGTTTAATTGGACCTGAGTTGATTCAAGAGATGAAAGATCAAGTTCGGGTTATAAGGGCCAAAATGGCAGCAGCGCAGAGTCGTCAGAAGAGCTATGCTGATACGAGGAGAAGAGACTTGTCTTTCGAGGAAGGTGACTGGGTTTATCTCAAAGTCTCTCCTATGAAGGGCGTTAAACGCTTTGGCAAGAAAGGAAAGCTTAGCCCAAGATATGTTGGACCTTTTCAGATTTTGGATAAGGTTGGGGCTGTTGCTTACAGGATTGCTTTGCCAGAGTATTTTGGAGAGATTCATAATGTGTTCCATGTGTCCTCGTTGAAGAAAAGTTTTGGTCAGCTAGAGCCGCGTTTTGTCGATCCAGAACGCATTCAACTGCAGCCTGACCTTACTTATGAGGTTGCCCCGACGCAGATTGTGGATTGGAAGGAGCAAAGGTTGAGATCTAAGTCGATACCTTTGGTAAAGGTAGCTTGGGGTGATCCGTTGGCTCAAGATTTCTCTTGGGAAAGAGAAGCGGACATGATGGAGCAATACCCCTTTTTGTTTGGATGAATGGCGGTATGTCTCTTAAGCCTATCTTTTTGTTGCATTTCATGCCTGTCATTAGCATTGATGTTTGACCCTACAATTTCGAGGACGAAATTTATTTTAAGGGGGGGAGATTGTAACACCCCGTATTTTAGTGTATTTTAATGAAGGATTATTTTAATTAATTTAATGATTGATTCTCTAGTTTTAGTATTTTGGGAGTTTTAAAATATTATTTTATAATATTTTATTGGGCTTTCTTCTTATTAATTATTATTTCAGATTTAAATTGATCTTTGATTTAAATTGGTTCGTTTATGGGTTTTAAAATTATTGTTGTTTTATTTAAAGCTTTTCACTGCGTTTGATTAATTTTAATTGGTGTTCTATGATTTAATTTCCTTTTATTTTAAAGTATGTTTATTGTTGGAGTTTAATATTTATTTTAATTAGTTTTGAGTTTATTTTGTTTTATTTAATTTACTGGTTTAAAAATAATGTTTTGAGGATCAGTTGTGACTCGAAAGTGGTGAGGATTGGACCTCATTTCTTTTCCCCTATCTTTTCTTTTTCCTCTTTCCTTTTTCTCTTCCTTTTCTTTTCTTTTCTTTCTTTTTTTCTTCTTCCCCGTCGGACCACCCAGCCCCCGCGTCTCTCTCTCTCTCCTCTCTCTCACGTCCGATCGAGTTTCAGCCACCGGCGCCGCCTCCGGCCGGCCGTGGCCCTCACCGCCGGCACCACCGGCTTCCCCACCTGCCGGCGACCTACCCCTCCAAATCTCAGCCCACGCCGCGCCGCCGTTAGCCTCCGAGAGCCGTGCGAAGCCGTAGGCTTCTCCTCGCCGTTCCGCCGCCGTCCGGCCACCATTGGCCACCATTTCTTCACCACTTCTTCACCGGCCCAATACCAAGCTTTTCCACCCAAACCCAGCCCCGATCCGTCGCCGGAGCCGCCCGTGCGAGCTCCATTTCCGATTTGCTATTCTCGGCCTTAAACCACCATTTCGGCCGCCACCCACGGCCAACTTTCACTACCATTAGCTTCACCGACCTCAATAGGCCCTACCCTATCAATTTCAAGTCTTCGTTTGACTCCGTGCAAATTTGGGTTTACAGTGTATTCGGCCACAGTGTTTTTACACTGTGGAGTTGCTGATTTGGTGCTTCCAGTTCCTCCGTGATCCTCCGTAAATTATTTTAAAGCACTGTAAGTATTTCTCCAAAAGACTTTTAAGACTTTAATATATTTTTGCACTAACTTGTTTTATAAACTGTGAATTGGTTATCTGATTGAGCTGATAACTGTTGGTTGTTGATTTCATGGCATTGTGCACGCATGCGTGGGTGCGTGTGTGTTTTATAAAATTATATTTAAGGCTTTTTGGGTGCGTGTGTATCACCCCCAAGCCGAGATGGGATATTATCTCGGTGGAGCTCCTCTGGACACTCGGGAGCGGAATATACTGAGTGTCGTCCCCTGGGGCTTTTGCCCGGGACTTGGACGAGATGGTAGCGCTCTCGATCCGACTCCGTGACTCCTCGGGCTGGCGGGGGTCAGAGGATGCCTGGCTATGTACGCGGTGGGCGCGGAACTGGGCATCACTCATGTATCACTTGCACGGTCGTTACCCGTGGGGTGAAGATGGGAAGCCAGAGTATGTGGATGGTCCCTAGGGGAGGCCATGGTGCATACGGTTAAAATTGGAATTAAAGGAATTATTCCTGGATTTGTTAATCAATGCCAAATGGTGTTTTTGGCGTGAGTGAGAAAATTGTGTTTTTGAGAAATGTGTTTTTCTCGGGTTTTTACGCTTGGGTCATCATGAGCATGCATAGAGTTGGTTGTTTAAATATATTTATTGTCTTTGAGTTTTCTGGGTTTTACTTACCTGCGGTTCCATTTTTGTGGAACTGTAGATTTCGATGCAGGTTTTGATGAGGCAGAGCCCGAGGATGCGGCTCCGCCTGAGGAGTAGGGACATGGCTATTTTTGTGTTGAAGATCATTTCTGTTTTTGTTTATTGTATTTTATTTGACTTGAAACTGTTTTGTAAACAAAATTGTATTATGTTGACATGTGGATTTTCAGTACTCTGATATTGTATTAAACTCTGGTACTTAGTTAATTGACTTTACCGTTCCGCTGCGTATTTTATTGTACACGTGTTGCATTGCACACACTCAGCACATGTCGATGGGGTGTGTGACCGTGTTGTCATCATCCCGGGTATCTCGATTTCCGTGTGTGTCCGTACATGGAAGTTGGGGGCGCCACAGCCATTACTTTTCTTTTTTCTTCAACTTTCGATCACCCGGCGTCTCAAGGTCCTGGTCCAACGATAGGAGCATTTTCCTCCTTCGAGGAGGTCTTTAGTCAGGGGGGTTCTACCACGTGAGTCGCCAACTCCTTTTGAAGAAAGACTCGCCGAGGTTGAAGCTTCATTCGGGGAGTGCTTGACTAACTCCCCCATTTTGCCTCCGAAGCTCTCAGGTTTGGCCCACCCGGCTCTCCCTCAGTGCCCACTCCAATAGTTTTGGTCACCCCTCTAGTCCCGTCCTTGGGAATGGACATGGAGGTAACCCTTATTGGAGATGAGGGGCTAACTCCTCCTGAGACTATGGAACCGTGTTTCAAGGAGGCTGCAGAACAACTTGAGACTATGGAACCGTGTTCCGAGAAGACTGTGGAACCGAATCCTTCTGAAGTTTCGGTCTCCCCATTAGTGTTGGAGCTGACTGCCGAGCCGGTCCCCCCAATGATCCCAGAGGTTACTCCCTCTCTTCCAATCTTCCAGGTATTTGCTTCTTGCGTCTTTCCTTGAACATCTCCCTTTCTTCTCTCTTTTTTATTATTGGGTTTTATGCCGAGCTACTTATTTATTTCAGGAATGCATCATTCCTCAAGCTGAGTCTTCTCCTCTGCTACATGAAGACGTTGTCATAGTGGAGGATGGTTCTTCCCATTTGTGGGTTGCTGAGGGAGAGAGTTCGGCCCAGGCTAAGGAACAGCCAAATTCTCAGTTCGTCCCCCCGTAGGCTCCTCAAGTCGAAGTTCCTCTTCAATGCTTTCCATACATACTAAAGCCATTCTGCCATTGGTATGTGCAGAACCTTCCTTCTCTTCTGGGCGAGGAAATTTGCAGGAGCCTGGGCCAGGTATAAGAAGGCTCGGGCGGAATCTTTTGAAGCACAAGACCAGAAGTTCAGGCCCCTGTTTGCCAATGTAAGTATTTCTCTTCCCTTAATGGGTTTCCATCTTTCGTATTTTGCTAATAAATTTTATATCTTGCTAGCCTTTTAGGTCGCTAATTAACTAGTCGAGATGGTTTCTCGAGAGTGAGAGGCTCTCGAAGAAGATTTTAGAACTCAAAAGGTGTTAATCAAGCTTATGAACCTACGAGGAAAGAAACTGAGTGACGACCTCCATGTTTTGACCATGGAGAATGACTCCTTGAGGGGGGATAACAAGTTCTGTCTTCAGAAAATCCGTGCTCAACGAAAGAAGGCTAAGGAGATGGAGTGTAGGATGTAGGTAATGACCATTGAGATCAAGCTTAAAGACAAGGAGATTCAGCTGACAGACATGGAGATCAAGATAAACCGTACGGAGATATCCTCAAAGGTCGAAGAGTTAGAATCTACTAAGAAAGAAATTGAGGATCTTCAAGTCCACTCTGATCTTCTTTTTACCGAGAGGGGAAAAGCCCAAGCCGAGGTTCAGAGGCTGGAGTGTGAGCTGGAGTCCGCCCAGGAAAAACTGAGGCAAAGCGAAGAAGCTGTTGAGATGTTGGCGATGGAAAAAAGGTGTGCCATCGAAACTCGCTACCGGATGTTCCACAAATATATGGGGATTGCCAAACAAGGAGATAAGATAAGGGCTTCAGCTGGGGTCGCGATTGCTCGTATGAAGTCTTCTGTAGAGGTAGCTTAGCTCCACGTGGACCTCATTGAATCTCAGCTCAGAAAGGCTCCTGCCCTGCGTGATAAAGCCTAGATTTTTGGGTACAAGGAAGGTCTCGAGTGTCTCCTAGAGGTGCTACTCGAAAATCCCAAGACCGACCTTCGTACTTTAAACCTTCAAGATCTCCAGCCAAATAAGTTCACTTATGAGGAATTGTTGACGTGGGGTGTAGATGACATGCCTTTAGAGCTCCGTGGTGCTCCTTCTTAGCCTTCAGCTCCCATTCTATCATCTATGTTACTAGACCCGCTTGGGTTTTTGATTTATATTGACAATTTTTGTATAAACGAACATACCTTTGGCTCTGTATAAACAAATATACATTCTATTTTATCTTCTTTTACTGCCTACTATATTTGCTAGTTTTCCTTCGTTGAACTGTGCATCCTGATTTATTGTTGATAGAAATCGAACATATTATCCTTAGATTGATGAAAGTCGAGCTAATTTCTTTTTGTTTGAGGAGAACCGAGGTAGGGTTCCTTTGCTTTATGTTTACCAAGCGGTACTTTCTTGTTGGGGTTGTTGCAAGTAAGACTCTTTTGTATAGATGGGTACCGAGCAAGTACTCATGTATGAGTAATTACCGAGCGGCAACTCTTCGTACCGACTAAGACTCTTTTACATAAATGGGTTTCGAGCAGTCGCCTTTGTATAGATGATTATCGAGTGGCACCTCTTTGCACCAATCGAGACTCCTGTCAATTCTTTATATATGTCTGAATATGTGCTGATTCTCTTCGTACCTTTATGAACGTGAGTCCTTCGATCTTCTACTAATATTCTATTGATCTCGAGATTACTTTATCGACGTCCTCTCAGGTTTTGTCTGTTTTGAATGCTACTTAATTTGCCCGGGGAGTTGAGTCCATTATTAATTCCCCATTAACTCTGCATTTAACTCTGTTCCCCTGTTAACTCTACATTTAACTCTGTTCCCTTGTTAACTCTGCATTTGACTCTATCATTAATCTTTTGTGAACCCTATGTAACACGTCGGTTACTGTTTCTGTATTTCCGAGTTCCAAGAGACAATGGCTTCCCATGGGAGACACATGGACGACTAGGGAGGGCTTGAAATAATACAGACGGTTGGGAAGATCTCAAGAGTTATGGTGCCCTGGGATGCCAAATGCCACTCTTACTTATAACAGGGGCTTCTCCCTTTTCTGATGGATTCATCCAATTCTGCTTCTCTCTTTGTTCTTCCAAATTCGGTGACCTCCCATGACTTTCTCCTTTTCTTCTGAGCCTTACGAGGGGCGATGCCTTCTCCTTTGGTGTTCAGGCTATCACTGGTTATGGCGATTCAAATACCAAGGAAATAGGTTGCCTATATTTCTTGTTCTTGCCCTTTTGCTTATGGTGCCTCACTTGTTCTTGCCCCTTTGCTTATAGGGGTCAACTTCCGAAGCTGTTGCATAGGAACTCGATGCGTGCTAGTTCTGAGTAGAGTTGGAACAAGAAGGCGGCACGACAGTGGACAATGAGGTGGACAGGAATAGACGATTCAAGGAAGAAATCAACTCTCTGGAGTTGATTTCATTTGTTGCTTCAACATCCATCTATCCTCCATGTCGTCTACCCCAGCTGACATCGAACCCAGTTCTCCCTCCTGGGAATCTGGGCAATTTCCACTGGACGCCGATGCTCCTTCTCCTTTTCAAGGAGGAAGATACCGTAATGCTGAGCGCCTTGCCCAGTATTGTGTGGGGAGGTACGGCATCCTGTTTCTGCACAGACAAACCTGCTACAGGGTAGCCTTCTTCCTGATCAAGACACCATGCTGCTAAACACTCTGCTCCTATTTGGACGAGATTGGATCCCATTTGACGCCTTTCTCCTTGAGAGATATACCGTATTGTCGTTCAAGGATTTGCTTTCTGTTCTTTGTAGTTTTGGATGATGTAGTTTTCTTCTTGTAACCCTTTTTGGGCAATAAAATGACTTTACAATACTTTTGTATACCTGTTTGCACGATTCTGTACTGTATTCCATTTTTAAAATATCTTGTGAATTATAGAAGTTTGTCATTTGAAATTCTAGACCATTATCAGACCTTACTTGCTTAATTTTGGCATCAAATTGATTCTTAATCATGTGAATGAAATTCTATAGGATATTTCTTGTTTCAGATTTGAACTTCATTAAGTAGATCCAAGTGACTCGAGTTTTGTCATCCACAATAATTAGAAAGTATTGATGGCCTTGAATGGAAGGATGGGAGTATGGCCCCCAATTGTCACAGTGAATTAGTTCGAAAGGAGTAGATGTGGAAATGGAACTCAAATGGAAAGGTTTCCTCTTTTGTTTAGCCAAATGACAGATTGTGTATTGCATATCACTATTACATTTTACATTAGGAACATGGGATTGAATAACATTCATCCTTTAATGGGGTACATGACCTAATCTAAAATGCCATAGATCAAAGGTTTGTGGTTGATTGGAGCTCGAGTCTTCATTGTTGGTGTGCTGAGTTGTGGTTGACAGAAGACCTAGAACAGCATGACAAGAAGGGGGTTGAGGTATGAGGAAATAGAGGCTATTGGAAACTTCAGCAAGACCAATCGTCATCCATGAAGATAGGTTCTGTATGAAGCAAAAATTTTCAAGAAAAATGATGCAAAGAGAAGAATCTTGGTTGAGCTTGCTGGCAGATATAAGATTGAAGGCAAAACTAGGCACACATAATACATTTGTGAGGGTGACTTTATCTGAAATTTTAACAGTGCCTATATGTGTCACCTCAGCATATGTTTTGTTTGGAAGGTGCACCTGAGTGTGTTTCTTACAAGTGATGGTGGTGAGCAGTGAAATGGAGCAGACCATGTGGTCTGTGGCTCCAGTGTCGAGGTCCATTGTGAGTGTGATTTTTTATTGTTTCTTGCAGGAAATAGATGGCATGCTTGTAAGACAATTTCTATGTGAGGGGTTCAACATGCCATGTTGGAGGAATGATAGATAGGAGGCTTTGCATCTGTGTCTGTTTGGAGGTCAGTGCTAGAATGGTTGGTTGGCATGTTCCTCTTCTTTGAGTTGAGCTGAGAAGTCTGAGCATTGAGAAGAGCTATTATCTGCTAAATCTGTGCCTCAGTCAAAGGAAGCTGTGGGGCACTCGAGCTGTTGTTTTCTTGGTTTTGAGCAACAGCCTGGTTTGCTGAGTGAGTGTTTGGTCCATTAGTTGAGTACCTAGGTTTGGACTTGGTGAATTTGAAGTTGGGTGGGAATCCAACTAGTCGATAGCATTTCTCTCTTGTATGGCCCATCTTGCCACAATGGTAACAAGTAATATCTGTCTTGTCCTTCTTCTTGGATTGACCATGGTAAGCAGCCATCATTAAAGGTTCATTTGGGGGCATCACAAGGGATCTAGCCTCCCTTTGTCTTTCTTCCTACAAAACTAGAGAGAAGACTCTATCTAATGAGGGTATGGGACTCATAAGAATAATTTGACCTCTAATGGCATCATAGGTATCATTCAACCTCATTAAAAACTTGAAGATTGAATCTGTTTTTTGGACTTCTCCTATCGATTCTAAGGTTTTATAGGTGCACAAGCCACATGAGCAATGGTGTAGTGGCTTATAACTGTGCAGTTCTTCCCACACTGCATTAAGTTGGGTAAAGTTGTCACTCACGGATTGTGTTTCTTGAGTGATGGACCCTAGTTGTTATTGTAGTTGCTAGATGCCATGCATTTTCTCTTTGAGGGGGAGTACATTTATTTCGTACATCACATTCACAATATTATAATTAGACAAAATGTCCACCAGCTCTTCCGTACGGCTAAAGCAATATGGTTGGAGAAACTTTAATAACATGTTATCGCCTGTAATATACAACAAAGATATGGTTAGTGAGTTATTTGCTTCTTAATTCGCAATCAACACAAACTCATATCTATTACCAGAAAATACATCGTTTTCATTCTGTGCTAAGTACTCCCGGAAGCATGCACATTTGAAGGCTACACCTTAACAAACATTACCTCAATTCTATTTTGGAAATTTCTAAGCGTACACAATGTTTGGAAGTATGGGGATTCACAACTAACTACAACATTTACAATGTGTACAATGACAATGAACAAACTTGTGGGTAATGGCCACATACCAACCACAAAAAATAGACTAATTACCTTCCATCTAGCCATTTACAGTCAGTGATCTACTATGACACAAGCTCTTCATATGTGGATAAATCTTCTTAATCTGAATATTCCCCATCACTATAACCATCATCTGAACTGGATCTAACCTCGTCATCGTCGATAAATTCTGCTTGTTGCAGGCCATGCCTCTTTATATCCATTACTTCTCGTGCATCAATATGTCCAAGTTCTACATCAATCCTACTTAGTGGAGTTGAGACAGGCAAAGCAGGACACTGGACAGGTGTGTAATCATATGAGGATTCATTCTCTTGATAGGCATCATTGTTACTTGACTCGCCCTCATTATCTTCTGACACCATTGGCACTGGCGAAATATCGTATACATTCCATTGATGAACTTTTGAATGACATACCAATTACCTTTAACCCTTAAATCTTTTATGTAAAAACACTGGGAAGCTTGGCATGCAAACACAAATGGTTCGTTCTTATACCAAGTCCTGTCCATGTTGACACTAGTCATATGATCATCCACTTGTACCCCTCGTTTTGGATCACCAACGTCAAACCATTCACATTTAGACAAGTACACACGACGCCATTCCATGTAGTGTAACTCGACAACATCATGGATAACAATATAGAAGTTTACATTATTAGACTAATGGTCACCAGTTACCAACATGCCCGAATTCTATGTAAGCCGTCGTAGTTCACACTGCCTAGTATGGAATCTTTTTTTGTTTATAATGTAGGCAACGTATGATGCAACCCAGGACTCAGGACCACAAGCTAACACATATAGATCAGCGCACACATCAAGTGGGTTGATGGTACGATGGTCTTTAACCTACCACAATATTTTAACAAAATCAGTTATTATAGTTTCGTCACTGTAGTCATAGTAGGGGTATTTTCTAAGTACCCAAAAGAGAGCAAGTCCTACTTACACGTTTTTGAACCATGTTGGAAACTCATTCTGATGCGTGTGATCCACAGACCCTAGGTTCACTTGCTTACATTTTTCTTAGTGCTCTCTGCACACAGAATACAATAGGCCAAGCCATATAAGTAAGCAAGTGGGGAAATGCAACATAGTAGGTAGGTAGTGCTCAATAAAAAATGAGGTAGAAAATTGAGATATCAAGGATGCATACTCTAGGTAGGACCCAATCTCTGTGCGGTTGTTAAGCACGTACCAACGGGTTGAGGTTAGGAGTTTATGATCTTGTTGCTCTAGGGAGGCTATACCCAAGGGACGAATTTCCTGGTTGAAAATTTCGAATCCATCTATTGTATCCTCTTCTCCACCATCAACATTGTGATCTGGTCAATTGAACTTTGTCTCAATATCTTTGAGATACATTGAGCAAAAAGTCAAGCATTCGAGGTGAATGTAGGCTTCTACTATCGAACCTTCTGGGTATGCTTTATTCTTAACGTACCGCTTGAATTTGCCGAGATATCTCTCAAATGGGTACATCCACCTATATTGTACTGGACCAGCAAGTATGATAAATGGACAGCGAGGTGGACTATGACATCGAAAAATGAAGGAGGGAATATAATCTCCAATTTGTATAGAATGATGACAATATCATTTTGAAGCTGGGATAGGTGATCTATATCCAATGTTCGGGCGCACAACTCTTTGAAGAATTGCTAAGTTTAGTCAACGCCAAGGCTATATTGTTTCTTAAGTAGCCTCCAACTACAATAGGAAGTAGTCTTTGCAAGAATACATGATTGTCATGGCTTTTCAACCCATAGATTTTGCAATCACGTACAGAAACACAACGCTAGATATTGGCAAAAAACCCATTGGGAAATTCCACGTCCGCCAGCCACTGACAAAATTTAGTCCTTTCACCTCCGTGTAATGTGTAAAATGCATGTGGCATTGTAAACCGCTCACCTTCACGCTTCAAATGTAATTCTTTTCTTATACCCAAAATCTCTAGGTCATGCCGTGCATTGACATTATCTTTGTTTTTCCAGGAATGTTCATTAAAATGCCGAAGATGTTTTTGGAAATGTTCTTCTCAATATGTATAACATCTAGATTATGTCGCAACATAAGTGTTGACCAATAAGGTAACTTGAAGAATATGCTATTTTTTGTCCAGTTCAACTCTTCAGTAGTGCATTTTCTCTTTCTACGAGATTTACCAAATTGCACATCCCTGAGCATATGTAGTTGACTTAGGATATCTGAGCCAGCTAACAGTCTTGGTGGCATTTGGTGCTCTTCTTTATGGTCGAATAGACCTTTTCTCTTTCTCCAAATGTGGTCAGGTGGTAAGAAATGACAGTGTCCCATATAACAATGTTTCCGACCGTACTTCAACCAAAATGCCTTAGTACCCACATTGAACGATGGATATGCGAGTTTTCCTTTAGTTGACAACCCAGAAAGATTCTCATAGGCAGCAAAGTCATTGATCGTCCACAATAAAGCAGCATGCAACATCAATGTTTCCAATGTGGACTTATCATATGTAGGTATCCCATGGTCTTTCATGCATGACCACAGAGGCAAGTTATACGGCCCAAGGATCACTGGCCATATCCTATAAGGTTTAGCCATATTGTTGAAGGGATTGAAATCGTCACTTGCCAGACCGAGCCTAACATTGCGAGCATCCTCTACAAACCAACTATGATCTTTACCAAATGTCTTCCAGGACTCAGAGTCAGAAGGGTGCCTCACACTAGTGTCATCTGTTGGTCGTTGCTTTTGATGCCATCTCATATCACCTACTATCTTTGTAGACATATATAGCCACTGCAATCTTGGCTTCAACGGGAAATGACGCAACACCTTTTGAGATATAACTTGTGTCCCATGGGTATTTGAAATCCACCTCGAAGCCTTACATCTAGGGCACTCATTCTTATTAGCATTTTCCTTCCAAAATAATATGTAGACGTTGGGACACGCATGAATTTTGTGGTACTTGAAGCCCAAACCTCACTCTAGTGATCTTGCCTCCTCAAATAACTATGGCAATTCAGCATCAGGAAAGGCAGACTACAACAAGTTAAGGAGCATACCAAATGACTTGATTGACCAATGACTAAGTGTTTTAATGTGTAGCAACTTGACCACGAATGAGAATTTTGAAAATTTTGTACAACCATCAAAAAGAGGACGTCGAGCATCTTCTAATAGCTGGTCAAAAGATGCATTTGTAAAGGTTCAGGTATGGATGGCCGAGTTGTCAATGGAGTGTTGTCTTGAGGAACATCAAAGAATGTGCCCACCCATATGTCATCTAACATATGGTCCACGTCATCGATGTAGTCATCTTCATGAGTAGACTCGAGATCCTCATCCATGTCATTCACATGTTGTGTTTCCTTCCCCCAATGAAATATCCATTGGGTGTAATTTGGATTAATCCCTTTGATGAACATGTGACTCTCCACATCAAGTATAGGTAGGAAGAGATTATTACAGTAGATACGACATGCACACCGAATGCGGTCACTTCCCATTGCATGGTTTCGTGTTAGTGTGAAGAATTGGTTAACCTCTTCAGCAAATGCGGTGATCGAAGTCTATTGGTCAAATTCATCCAACTTTTATCCATCTAAAAAGCATGATGAGACATTATTAGTTAACTAGTAACTAAACAAGTTAGATACACCAAGGGCAGTATATATTTGAGTATGTAAACATCTTTACTATACTAAACATAAGAGTTGAAGTTATCAAGGTGTGGAGTAGTAATGAAGGTGGGAGAAAATGCTAAGTACCTGCAGTCCAAATTCACGTTAAGGGAAAATGAACTTCAATGGTGGATGAAGTTCATACCATGCACATAAGAAAATGTGGAATGATAACCTCCCAGTGGTTGAAATCGAACTAGAATCTAGATGAGGCGTATTACCCTAGGCAAGGGGGTAGTAAATTGCTGCACAAAATAGAGCAAACAGTTAATTAAATATGGTACCCAGTATGGTACTTGGTTTTTCCATAGAGTACATTGTGGGTAACAATACAATCCTAAGTACCACTAATAGACAACATCATTCGGACTATGTTGGAGGTTATGGAAAGAACTACTTGGTATAGAAAGCTTAGTTAAACAATAGTGCTGCTCAACGGTGCAGGTTAGGCAGAGTAGTTAGTGGGTAACAGTAAGATTCCTAACAAGTTGCCAGTGCAACATGCACTGTGCATTAATGAATGGATAGCTTAACCCATGCTAGTTGCCAAGGCAATAGAACTAGACGATTTGACCACATACATTTCCATGCATGCCTTACACACGGATATAGTCATACACAGTTAATGAATTCATCTAAAGCATGCATTTTCTCTGAAAGTATTTGCCCTAGCTAGCTTGTATACATTATGCAGAAGAAGACAGTATCCTCATTAGAGACTAATAGACCATAACTATATACTCCCAATTAAAAAGGTACTAATGCTAAGCACCAAGTAATTTTAGGCTAAAGACAAGATCACCTTAGCTTCTTTATATACTAATCTCTTTAGGATTGCAAGAAACAATGGGGCTGCAGTGACACGTAAGGGCTGAATTCTAAAAATATGCTACACTAGAATGTAGAATTTTAGAGAGAGTTGCAAGACTGGGAAGTGTGTGAAGCTGCTAAACATTATTTGTTAAACAATATGCTACAAAGATCGATCTAAATAGGAAAGACATGCTGCTGTTTGTGTATGATTTTAATTCTAGATTTTCTATGAAATCTTATTATAAGAAACACTCGTGGTGCAGCAAGCTTTCCCTTGGAAAAGCATTTGGAAAACTAAGGTGCCTAGCAAAGCTGCATTCACCTCCAAGTTAATTTGGTGACTGTTGAGAAAATATTAACCACAGATAATCTGAGGAAAAAAAGATTATATGTGATCAATTGGTTTTTTTGTGTAAAAAAGATGGCGAATCTATTAACCATCTTTTTCTCGATTGTGAGGTTGTGATAGAATTGTGGAACGAGATTCTCGAGAGGGTTGGCTTAGATTGGGTGATGCCTTCACACATGGTGGACTTTTTGGCTAGCTGGTTTGGTTCAATAGGATGCATGTGGCCGTGCAAAATTTAGGAAAACTATCCCCCTTTGTTTGTTTTGGTGTTTATGGCTAGAAAGAAATGGGAGGTGTTTTGATGATCATGAACGTTCTATGGGGGAATTTAGGGTTTTTTTTTTCTATAGTAGTCTAACTTTTTGGGTGAAGGTTTGTTAGAGATGAAAAAATAATTGTATTGCTTTGTTTTAGTTTTGTTTTCATGCTTGCTTTGTATTTAGGTATACTTACTTGTTGGATACTTGTGTACTTGGCTATGCCTATTTACTTGGAATAATACTACTTATTACCCATCAAAAATATTAATAAGCTAGTTCAATGATTGATAGATGGACTTCACTCTGGATAATTAGTAATAATTACATGATCAAGTAATCATAATTGCATGGAGTACTGCTTCGAACAAAACAGTACAAAATCAAACCAAGGACATATATATAGATGAGAAACTTATAAAAGAGTATGCATGGAATAGCATATATAATCAATCATGATTATTGTGTCATGAATAGGAAGTTATTGCAAGCAAATTGTGAATGAACGTGTGCTAACTAGCTAGCTAGCTAGCCTTAGCTAGCTAGCGCCACTAATTCTCGAATCATAGTCATCGCCTAGCTCGCTAATGATACATGAGAAGTTCTTATATTTTCGAAACGGCCAAGAAACAGGATTAATGGTGACTCTTGTAATTAGCTTATGAACTGAAAACATATATATTCACACTGAAAAGCATTACATACAATGTTGGCAAAAATATTACAACATACTGTTAAAAATGTATGCTTAATTTGTCTATCATATAAATAAAACATATATCACCGTCAGTTCAACACAAGACCAACCGATAATAACAAGTGGAACAAAAATAGACAACAAGAGGCAAAACTTATAATTGATAATCATGTAATATCTTAAACCAAGAACTATATGTAGTGAAAGCATTCCAAACCAAAGTAGAACTGAGCTGGAGTTAGCCTTCAAAGAACTCGGATCACGTTGGCCTTGGATTAGAACTGGCGATGGGTTTCGTCATGCAGATGGGGAAGATAATGGATTTGTCGATATCGAAATTGAGTTGAAACCACAGTTTTAAATACCGTACCATACCAGCCGGTACGGCCTGAATTTTCCGTACCAGCCACCGAACCGGTACAATATGTTATGCGTTTCGTACCGGCTGAAATACCGGCCAGTATCGGCTGATATTTCGGCCTTTAATTTTTTATTTTTTATTTTTCATTTTTTCAAACTACAAGTTTATTTTTTTACTTCCAATTCAGACTAGACAATTTATAATTTCTATATCTATGTATTTATGTATAAATTATTTATATATAGACAATTATTTTAAAATATAATTTATATATATAATTTATTCATATATCAACTATCCTGAAACGGTACCAGTACCGAAATATTTCGTTCCAATGCCTTGATCAATATGGCATCCGGTACGGTATACAAAACATTGGTTGAAACTCCTTGCTGCCTATGCCTACAAATGCAACTATATATATAAGCATGTTGCAGCGAAAGTTTAAGTCTTGATTTAACGATTCCTAGACAATGTAAGGAGGCTAATGATGTAACTATAAACAACCTCTTCATCTTATATAATAGAACAATAGAATATATCTGTTTCTCTGACCACTGTTATTACATGCATCTCTCCCTCACTCTCTCTCTCTCTCTCTCTCTCTCTGTGGTTTAGGAACTTGTTTATTTATGAGACAAAGATCGAGCTAGTGGCAGTTTTCTTGGGTTCACAAATCTTATGAGATGGAGTCATTTTCATTTATGACATATTCTCCCCAGGAAACAACAAATATTGGTATTTGCAGAAGAGGAACAATGAATATGTCCACATGATAACATTATTATAATAGAAAAGAAGCAAGAAGACTCTCTAAGAAGATTCTATTATTTTCTTTTTCTTTTTCTTTTTTTTATGGATAAACTAGAAGCAAAACAGATTCTTAGAAGAAGGTAAAGTGGGTCATAATTGAAAGGATTTTAGTGTGGGATAAGGTGGGGAGATGCAACATGGTAAGTAGGGGCTTTCCTAATCAACTCATGTAAAAAAAGAGGGGAAGCGTGTTTAAGGGGCGCGCGCCTATCCTTATATGTGCATATTCTTACATTACATTCAATATTGTTGGTTGTAAGAGATACTCGATAAATGGTTTAGCATTACTCTTTTTTAATTAACTATCTTAGCAAAAGCTCATTTCTCCATAAATCTAAAAGGGATCAAAGTACAACCAATCTCATAATAAAGTAATTTTTATTATTCCAAACACATCAAAAATTTGATCAACGCGAGAAAATATTCAAAATATGAAAATTTTATTTAAGTAATTGTACAATTTGATGGTGTAAAATGCTCTATAGTACATAGGATCTTTATCATTTATATATGCGGGTTAATCTATCAAACCAAATTAACAAAGTACCCAAACCAATCAACTGGAGAGTAGCTAGGGATGAGCTACATACAACTGATGATCTATTCTCCTCCTCTCTTCATATATATAAATATATATATTTTTCCCCCACAAGGCAAAAACACTGTCATGGGTGCTTGGGGGCGAGGCCTTGTAGTGAAGGAAAGGTTGTGGTGAGTAAGAAGGTTGAAGCTATGCTGCGTGAGGAGGAATGGAGAGTAGCAGGAATAAGAGGCATAACGGTTTTAACAACTTTTTAGAAATAAGAGGGAAGTCTAGTGTTTTAAGTCATACGATGCTTTTTGTAATATTAGTTGGCAGTGTCGTTTTGTTTGTAAGAGTTGTGTGTTTTGGCTTTAAGTGAAATGGTGAGTATTGTGGTTAGGAGTCATAAGCTGCATTTTGCGTTGCGTTCATGGTCATTTGAGTCATCTTCATGCTCTGCGTCTATAAAAGCAGCACAGCTCCTATGTAAGGATTCATTGATTGATCATTGGAATTCTAATACGATTTGGAGGTTGGGAATTCCTCAAAAATTCCCTATCAAGATTCACGAAGGGAATCTTGCATCATTGAACAATTCTATCTTGTGGTGTGAATGAACTTGAGCGCATTTCAGTTTTGTTGATTGAGGTGCAGTAATGTTCTTGTTGAAGTATTCTTACTAGTAAGCATGTTACAAGTGGTATCAGTAGTAGTCGATCCTTGCAACGATGATTCTAATGGCAGACGACATGCTTGGAACATTGAAAGGACAAATTGAAGGTTCTCAGAGGCAGCAAGAAACGATGCAGAAGCAATTGGACCAGCATCAACAAGCCATTGCTGGAATAACCGAAAGGTTGGAACAAGTTTCAGATATGTTGAGATCTTTGGTTGATTTTGTCAATGTGATGTCTCGTAGAGAGAGAGAAGTATCTAATGAGCCTAGGCATAATGAAGAGAGGAGTTTTTCAAAGGAATTTTAGGTTGGATTTTCCACATTTTAGTGGCAGTGACCCTACGGGTTGGATCTTTAAGGAAAATCGGTACTTTGATTGTTTTCAAGTACCTTTCCATCAGAAATTAATGGCGGCTTCGCACCGTATGGAAGGTGAGGCATTGGTGTGGTATCAAAATGCCCTGGACTCTGATAAGCTTAACTCATGGGAGACCTTAGTGGTAGCAATGCAAGGAAGGTTTGGACCTTCAACATTTGATGATCCAATGGAGGCTATAACCAAACTAAAACAAACTACTTCTGTTAGTTAATATACATCACTATTCGAGGCTTTGGCCAATAGGATAAGGCTTGTCTAATAAACATAAGATGAGTTGCTTTATTAGTGGATTAAAGAATGACATTCGAATACCTGTAAAAATGTTTAATCCACTGAACCTTGGGGTTGCCTTTGGCCTGGCAAAGTTGCAAGAGGAGCATGTGTTGTCCTCAAGAAAACCTTTGAGACAAAATGGCCATTATGTTGAAAAATAGCCAGTGGATAAAATTGGGCTAGGTGACCTAGCTAACAGGGGTCAAAAGAGTGTGTTTCCTTTAAAAAATGTGAATTTATCTCAGAGGGATGAGAAACAAAAGAAAGGTCTATGTTTCAACTATGAGGAAAAGTGAAACCCTAATCATGTATGCAAAACTCCAAGGGTGTATTTCTTACATGCAGAAAGTAGTGAAATGCAAGAGATAGTTGACTATGAAGATGAAGTTGAGCCTTAATCAATGCAAGAATCGAATGAATTGGTTAAGATAGGAACTGAGGAACTTGAAGTTTCTATCCATGCCATTTTTGGTTGTATTAACAGTAATGCCATGACACTCTTGGGGAAAATAGGCTCATTTTCTATTGAAATCCTTGTGGATTCAGGAAGTACACACAACTTCTTAGATCCTTTGGTAGTGGAAGCAGCAAAGTTAAAAGTGGTTGAAGATCAAGCTCTTCAGGTGAAAGTATCATATGGGACATATATAATCAGCCAAGGCAGATGTGAGGAAATGATTAAGGTGCAAAGAGCTAAGTTTCTAATTCCTTTCCATGTTCTAACTCTGAGAGGGTGTGACATTGTCTTAGGAGTCCAATGGCTTAAAACATTGGGTCCTATTCAATGGGATTTTACAAACATGTCAATGCAGTTTAAGGTTGGTGGTAGGAAACTGTGTCTACAAGGGTTGTTGTCTGAGAAGATTCATGTAGAAGTTGGGGTTCACATGATGAAGTCTTCTTTCATTGGACAGCAACGTTGGCTTCTATAGCTTGTAGCAACTTAGAATTATGTGGAGAACAAACAGCCTTTAGCAGAAGTTGAAGAAGTTCTGCATCAGCTCAAATTTGTATTTGAGGAACCAATGGTGTTACCTCCACCTCGAGAGTTTGACCATCGAATTTCTTTTAAAGAAGGCATTGCTCCAGTTTCTGTGAGGCCCTATAGGTATCCTCACTACCAAAAAACAGAAATAGAAAAAATTGTTCAAGATTTATTGCTGAATGGGGTGATTAGACCAAGCCAAAGTCCATTTTCTTCACCTGTCCTTTTGGTGAAGAAAGCTGATAGTACATGGAGGATGTGCATGGACTATAGAGCTCTCAATCAAGAAACTGTCAAGGACAAGTTTCCAATTCTTGTGATAGATGAGCTCTTGGATGAACTTTATGGAGCAAAGTATTTTTCTAAACTTGATTTAAGATCAGGTTATCACCAAATAAGAGTGAGGGAAGAAGATATTCCTAAAACAACATTTAGAACTCATAAAGGCCATTATGAGTTCTTAGTAATGCCCTTTGTGCTTACTAATGCACCAGCCACTTTTCAAGATTTAATGAATCATGTCTTTAAACCTTTCCTTTGAAAATTTGTCTTAGTCTTCTTTGATAACATCTTGGTTTACAGCCAAGATCTAGCTCAACATTTGGAACATTTGAAAACAGTGCTATCTGTTTTACAGCAACATACATTGTTTGCTAAAAAGTCTAAGTGCAGATTTGGTGTCATGGAAGTTGACTACTTAGACCATATTATTTCTAGGGACGGTGTAAAAGTAGACCCCACCAAGATCTCAACCATGTTAGAGTGGCCTCTTCCTAAAACAGTTAAGGCCTTAAGAGGTCTTTTAGGCTTAACTGGTTATTATAGGAAGTTTATCAAAGGTTATGGTTCAATAGCTACTCTATTGACCACGTTATTAAAAAAGAATTCATTTAAGTGGACTGAAGAAGCTGAGAAGGGTTTTGTGCAACTCCAGCATGCTGTAGCTCATCCCCCAATTTTAAAGCTGCCAGACTTTTCTCAAGAATTTTCCATCTAATGTGATGCTTCTAGAGTTGGTTTGGGTGCTGTGTTGATGCAGAACAGCCAGCCAATAGCCTATTTTAGTAAGACATTGAAGGGTAAAGCTCTACTTTTGTCAACTTATGAAAAAGAGTTCTTAGCACTTGTGAGTGCAGTGGGAAAATGGAGGCCTTACTTGCTTGGTCAACCATTTAAGATTGAAACTAACTAGCAAGCTCTTAAGCATTTGTTGGAACAGAAGATAGCTACAGAGGCCCAACACAAGTGGACCTCGAAGCTCATGGAATATGACTTTAAAGTTGAGTACAAGAGGGGTAGAGATAACGAGGTGGCTGATGCACTTTCGAGGAAGATAGAAGATGATGTTGTTGTATTGGCACTTATTTCATTTCCTACTCCTGATTGGATTATTGAACTGAAGCAAAGTTACTCAGAATCTCCTCACACTACTCAATTACTTGATGCTTTGAAGAAAGGAAAACAAGTCCCAAGAGAATTTTCCTTGCAGCAAGGTCTTCTTCTCAGGAAAGGCAGAATGTTGATTGTTCCTGGTTCATCATCTCAGAAGAAAGTATTGCAATATATTCACTACAACCCAAAAGTAGGACATGTTGGCTATCACAAAACTCTACAAAGAGCTAAAATGGATTTTTTTTGGCCTAGTATGAGGAAAGACATTAGGAAATTGGTTAAGGAATGTCAAGTCAACAAATCAGAAAATGTTCTTCCAGCAAGCTTACTCCAACCTCTGCCCATTCCTCAAAATTCTTGGCTCGACATAGCCATGGATTTCATTTAAGGTCTTCCTAGTTCCAATGGTAAAGCAATAATTTTTACAATGGTGGATAGAGTGACCAAGTTTGGTCATTTCTTTCCCTTGTCTCATCCATACACTACAGCTAAGGTGGTAGAAATTTTTTTCTCTGGGGTTCTCAAGCTCCATGGTTTGCCTAGAACAATTGTGTCAGATTGTGATGTGGTATTCACCAGTTTGTTCTGGCAAGAGCTATTCAAGGTGCAAGGTACGACCCTAACTATGAGCTCAGCTTACCATCCTCAAGCTGATGGACAAGCTGAGGCTATAAATAAGGCTGTTGAAGCTTACTTAAGAGCTTACAGTGGTTCTAAACCAAAAAATTGGATTACTTGGCTTCCAATGACTAAGTGGCATTACAACACATCTGTGCATACCTCTATAAGCATCTCTCCATTTCAGGCTTTGTATGGGATGCCTCCACCAAGATTGTTGTCTTACGTAGCAGGCACCACTACTAATGAAGCAGTAGGCCAGCACTTGAGGAGTCAAGAACAAGTGTTGTCCTTATTGAAAGAAAACTTGAAGAAAGCCCAAAGTAGAATGAAGCTACAGGCTGACAAAAAGAGATCAGAAAGATCCTTTATGAGGGTGACTGGGGTTTTCTTAAACTTCAACCTTATAGGCAAAAATCAGTAGCCATGAGACATAACATGAAACTTGCTCCCCGATATTATGGCCCCTTTCAAGTCATTCAGAAAATTGGGACCGTTGCTTATAAGTTAAGGTTGCCTTTTACATTGAAAATTCATCCAGTCTTCCATGTTTCGTGTCTTAAGCAGAAATTAGGGGACCAGATTTCCCCTTTGCCTACATTGCCTCCTGTTGATGAGGAAGGCACTGTTCAACCTGAACCTGAAAAAATTCTTGAGAGAAGGATAAAGAAGGTAGGGGACTAGGCTGCTACTGAAGGTTTGATTAAATGGGTCGGAGCTGCTATGGAGGATAACTCTTGGGAGTTGTTGTACAAATTGAGGTATGTCTATCCACATTTGGTGGGCACTGTCTTGTGATGGTCACGGGTGCCTTGGGAGCAAGGCCTTGAAGAAGTGGAGAATGTCACGAGTGCTTGGGGGTGAGGCCTTGAATTAAAGGAAAGGTTGTGGTGAGTGAAAAGGTTGAAGCTATGCTGCGTGAGGAGGAATGGAGAGTAGCAGGAAGAAGAGGCATAAAAGTTTTAACTACTTTTAGAAATAAGAGGGAAGTCTAGTGTTTTAAGTCATACGATGCGTTTTGTAATATTAGTTGGCAGTGTTGTTTTGTTTGTAAGAGTTGTGTGTTTTGGCTTTAAGTGAAACGGTGAGTATTGTGGTTAGGAGTCATAAGCTGCGTTTTGCATTGCGTTGATGGTCGTTTTGAGTCATCTTCATGCTTTGCGTCTATAAAAGCAGCGCAACTCCTGTGTAAGGACTCATTGATTGATCATTGGAATTCTAATACGATTTGAAGGTTGGGAATTCCTCAAAAATTCCTTGTCAAGATTCACGAAGGGAATCTTGCATCGTTGAACAATTCTATCTTTTGTTGTGAATCAACTCGAGGGCATTTGAGTTCTGTTGATTGAGGCGCAGTAATGTTCTTGTGGTGTGAACCAAATATTTTAAAAAATATTTGTTGCCTTTTATATAATCTAATTAAGAATAGTTGGCTTTTTTAGAAGTAAGAGTTGATCTGCTAGGGAAACAAAACTACAGCAACACAATGATGCAATCCCATTTGTTCCTCATTAGATCACAGCCATTTCACAACAGGTCTGTATCCGTGTATGGTTTGATGATTAACTCCATGCAGGGAAAATTGGATGCATCAAGGGTACCGCGAATAGGGTATAAAATATTCACCATTTTTAAAAAACTTTAAAAAATGCCTTAATCATTCGTCTGGAGTTCATATTTGTCACTATTGCTCCTCCGACAAATCGAGCTCTACTTTCCATCATCAATGGTGGGATCCTTCCTCCAAGTCTTGCAAATGACAATATTTGAAGGAATGTAGTGCCGATAAGATTGTAAACTCGAGAAGAACAAGAAATTCGAGAAAATACAATTAAACCCTAAGAATGACATTACAGATTGAAGCAACAGAAGGAGAAAGGGCTCAAAATTTTCTTATGCCTACCTTAGGATTCGGGGAAGAAACCAAACAAGGCAAATTGCTAGAAGGCATCTTCGATTTGGGATGGGAAAATCAAAAGGAAAATAACAGAGGGAGGACGATGATGGTGGAAAGCAATGGGAGAATGAGCACGGGACACCTACAGGAAAAAAATGAGCATTACTATGCATAAGCCTACACACCACATACCAATGTGTTTTTTTTTTTTTTTTTTTTTTTTTCAATTTTTTTTATTTTACTCTTCTTGAAACATTTATATTTTTTTATTCATCATCCATATAATACACATTTAATAAGAGAAACAAATAAAAAAAATTATAATGTGTGGTGTGTAGG
Source organism: Pterocarya stenoptera (assembly GCA_003123785.1). Lineage (NCBI taxonomy): Eukaryota > Viridiplantae > Streptophyta > Magnoliopsida > Fagales > Juglandaceae > Pterocarya > Pterocarya stenoptera. Next base: position 179,164 of record QEOT01124266.1, on the reverse strand, counting down.
TTGATGCAAAGATTAATTCGAAAAAAATATACTGGTTTAAGTTTTTTAACAGCGTTTCATAAAACATCACTGTAATAAACCCACGTTAACAAAGGAAATAGCTTACGCGATTAATTTCCATTACTTGCGACAATAAAGTCGGCGTAATAAATATAAAATGTTGCCGCAAATATGGTACTCATTGTTCGCTTGCGCTTTAGAAGCTGCTTCATGCTATCATTCAACGACGACATTGAAACTATCGCAAAAAGTGGCTATTTGCGTCGATTTCTTTTGCGACAAATATTTAACGCGCTAACAAGCCTTTTTCCTTGTATAAACTGGGAAGTTGAAAAAGGTACGAGTCTCACCAATGCTTGAGAAGTTGCTGCAATGATTGAGTAATTAATTTATTAAATCTTTTATTAATAAAAATTAAAATAAAATAATTATCAATAAAAAGACAATAGTATCATGCCTATATTTTATTCCATTATTAGTGTACATATTATTTAATAAATAGTACAAAAATTTGTGTGCTAGAGAAAAATAAAAATAAAACTCACACACCTGTCATTACAAAGGTTTGGGTAAGAAGGAAATATTGTGTGTAATCATCGGAGAGAGAGAGAGAGAGAGAGAGAGAGAGAGAGAGTGACAGATTCATTTTTACGCTAGCTAGTTGTTCAATCATGGAACAGTATAAACCCAGACAGAGCTATGTTCAGTTGATGCAATTTTGCGTGTTTGGATGCTTACGTAGGTCTAAATCTGAGCCAAACTAAGATGATTTGAATGCATTCAAGGATCCAAACGTGGCCTTAATTTGCCCACAACGTACTCCTTACCATGGACACTCCTTACAAGTTGAATACACAGTAGTCAACGTACACATGATACTTATGACTCGAGCAACATCTAGCCATATAAGCTGAACCATTTTTTTTTTAAGGCACATGAAAAATCACAAACATTCTTTTAGCAATCTTTGGACATTAAATTTTATTACTAATACCTACACATTAATGTGCTTTTATCTTTGACTTGGCAAGAAAATGGCCCTTCACATATAAACACCATCGGGCATACTAAAAAGCACCAAATTGAGCAAAGGTATATTGTTGAGCAAATGAACTTGACTATCTCATGCTAAGTAGAGGTATTGAGCAAGTGGTCCTAAACCAATGACGTGCCGAGCAATGGTGTTTAGCAAATTAATAGAGTGGGATATGACATTTCAGATGGAGTGTGGGTTCCATAACGAATAAAGTCTTGAAAGTGAGATCTTGTCCCACGTCTAGGTTCTTTAAATAGAATGGGATTGTCAGATGTCCATCCCGACGTATCTCTAACTCCAGGTATGCTTGGATAGGAGTTCATCATCATTGTCTTGTCATACTACAGGATGACAGAGACAAGCGACCAAGTTATGCTCCGTATACTCTTACGATCTGTCAACTCCTTAGTCTTTCCTTGAATGAGAGTTACTCACGTGGTGTCGGGACATACTTCTGAGTCTAGACTGCACAACCTGTCGTTACTTAACCTTTCGTTGTAGAGCTACTCCGGATATGACATTTCGGATGGAGTGTGGGCTTCTATGTATGACATTGTTACTTTTTTGAGCCCTTCTATGTTATCTTAGAAAATTTCCATGTCTGGTTTGGGTCAGTCCTTGACCATTACTCCTCCTAGGCAAGTAATCCCATCGCTCCTTGGGCAGATAACCTGTATCTCACTCAAGCTCACCAATCTCTTCAACTCCTAGTTCTCATCCTCACAGTAGGTGGCTTTTCTAGCCCGCCCGCCATGGTCGAGACACTCATCTCCACCTCACTCTGGGACATGTCAGCCGGCCTCTCACAAGGTGCTTGCTTACTTAGATGTTGGACAAGCTACACTCTATGTCTCCCGCTACTGATTCCTTAGACCATTGGAGTGTTCCTCATCTTTGCCTCTCCTTCAACCTCAAGAATGGTCTATATCCTTTTGCATTACGCGAGGCCCTGACACCTACCTAGCAAACCCTAGACCAATAAGGCATTCTACCATCTACTTGTACAAGTGGCATCTAAATGAAGAGCTTGCTCAAATTGGATATTTGGTGCAGTACTACACACCATTAGCCACAAATTTATGCAATGTTACTAATAGAATGTTAAGCTCAGTTGATGACAAAGGCAAGGCAAAACACCAAATGGACAAATGAGAATGGGGAGACCAACAGTTAGTGCATTTCACCAACTGGTCTCAATCAATAAGACAACATCTTGGCTGAATGAAAGCTTGAAGAACAAACCAGTGGACTTAGGTTTGTGTTTCTCGCATATGTAATTTGGAATTAATTATGCTAACAAATTTACATTCAAAGGGTTTGATTCACTTTACCTATCAGCGATCAATTCTCGAACTTGCCTCAAGAAGCTCCCTCACAAGCCATACCAAATAATGCTCCCAAAGGGCAATACTAAATAATGCACACCATGGGTAATTCCAAAGAATTCCCCAACGGAGAATGCAAAATAAGAATGCCTTTAGTGAGCAACACCAAAGAATGCTCCCTTAGGAAATTGGTATTACCTACCACCTCCAAGTTGCTTGTACAATAGACAAGTTACCTGATTTATGGAAAAATTTTGGTCTATCTCTCAAACATAAGACTGAAGATATGACAATGGAAACCTTGATCTCCACCATTAGGATCCAAGAACAACCTTGAAAAATGATCCTATCTCACCATTGGTTTCTGATTTCCAGTCTAAAGTAAATATTGTGGAAGGGATCATAAAACACATAGAAACTCATTACACTAGAAATCCAAATTTAATAATGGTAAAACTAGTTATGGGGATAACTTGAAACCAAAGTTCTATATTAACAAGGATAATAAGAGACCCATTGTTTTAATTGTAAAAACCGGGTCACTTGGTCAAAAATTGCGTCTATAAAAAGAGGAAAAACAAAAGCAAGGAAAACCAAGATCGCCTAAGCCATATGCACCAAAACATTATAAAATTATTAAATCTCTCTATAGTTTAAAGTAAGCCCCTAAACAATGATACAAAAATTTTGATAAGGTAATTTTATCTTATGATTTTAAGATAAACAAATGTGATAAGTGTTTATATAATAAAAATAGTTTATGGTGCATGTGTAATGTTACGTATGTACGTTGATGATATTCTCATCTTTGGAACCAACACAGATATTGTTCTTAATGTTAAAAACTTTTGATCTAAGAACTTTGACATGAAAGGCATGGGAGAGGCACATGCCATTCTTGGTACTAAGTTAATGAGGTCTTGTGATGGTATTAACATAAATCAATCTCATTATATTGAAAAGATTCTTAAGAAGCTTGAGAGATTCATATACAAACCCGTTAGTGCTCCTCTTGATCCTTGTTTACATTTAAGTAAGAATCCTGTAAATCTTGTGTCACAACTGAGATATTTTGATATTATTGGTATGCTATTTTTTTTTTATAAACGGAGCACATTCATTCATTAATAGCATACATTACAAAGTTCACCTGAAACAAATAGTACAAGCCAATTACAATGTTAATAGCTTCCTAGTACACTTCCGTGACTGACATGTCTAGTTCAGACTGTAAATATCTAAAGACCTGAGTCTAAAAGACAACACAATTATGTCCATGATAGAGGTAATGAAGCCCCCTACCCCAACTAGGAGGAGTAGGTTGCACCAAACTTCACACTCTATCTAAAGCGGAGAGGAGGACACAACTCGTCGGACTAAGGTCCGAAGAGACAATGTTTTTTATTTTTTATTTTTTTAAAAAAGTAAAGACAGTGCAGAAATTAAAAATACAATGGAAAAATAGGATTGCATCTTGGGAAGAGCGAGATCCGTATTTTCAACCTTGGAGGAAGTTAAAAATCCATAATCAGTGGCTGTGGTGGCGCGTGAGGGCCACGCGCCACCTTGGAGGTATGGCGGACGGTTTGGTCTAAAGCAGTCGGTGGTCCTAAACAGCTGCACATAGTGGCTGAAAAGCACTCAGCGTGGTGGCCCATGGGTTACACACGCTTGTGGCCTGAAACTTTGGGCCGTACGTGTGGCTCACGCACTGCTCCGCTAGGCGAATTTCTTCACCCGTTTGAAAGATCGGTGCCTTGGGAAGCCCATGGTGGGGTGTGTGGTGGTCGCCTGACGTCGGAAGGTAGCAGATTGTACTTCCTCCATCCTTAGCCCTAAAAAAACACTTAAAAATGAAAAGAAAATGAAGAGATAAGAGATGAGAGGGAAAGGAGAATGGGGCAGAGGGGCTCCTCCCCCCTGCAATTTCAGATCTTTAGGGGTTTCTAGAGAGAAGGGGGAGCTTCTCTCTTTATATTGCTATGTATGCTATTGTACATTGCTAATTCTATTAGATGTAATATTTCATATGTTGTAAATAGACTTAGCATATTTAGTAGTAGGCCTATTGATTCTCATTGGGAGACATTAGATAGAATTATTAGATATTTGAAAGGAACCATGACTTATAGTATCCATTATTCTGGGTGATCCCACCGTATTAGAAGTATACAATGATACTAGTTGGATAACTAATACAGTAAACTGTAAGGAACGAGTGGATATATTTTCACTCTTGATGGAGCAAGTATGGCTTGAGATCTTCCTAACAAACTGTGATTTCACGGTCTACTATGGAGGCTAAATTAATAGCCTTGAATATTATCGGACATGAGGTATAGTGGTTTAAGAATTTATTGTCAGAAATTCCACGAGTTAAAAAGCTAATGTGAACTATTCCTGTTCTTTGTGACAATCAGGGTATAATAAATATTTGTAACAATAAACACTTTAATCATAAGAGCAGACATATAAGTATCAGACATTCTATGATAAGATATCTAATAAAGAATGGATAATAATTGACTTTGGAATATGTAAAGTTAGAAAATTGCCTAGTAAATCCTTCGACGAAAGGACTAGCAAAGTTGAAGGTAATACGTACCTCAAGGGGGATTGGATTGAAGCCATTAATTAGATCATCGGTAGCAGCAAACCAACCTTCCAAACTAGAGATCTCGAGAAGAAGGTCCAAAAGGAAGAAAAAACTACTTGAGTGACTAGATAGCACTATTAAATATATATTATTGGTCCATCACTAGGTGTGAGTGATACAAACACAATGCAAAGGAAAATCTAAATGCTTTGAATGAGTCCAAGGCTAAGGCAAGGTATCAAATTGCATGTACCTTTGGAGGACTCACCTATGTCAATGTGATTGTAGGGTTGCAGTCTATGGTAATTGGGTTATTCCCTGCAGCGCTCACTAATACAAGATACGATGCACGACCTTTATGCACCACCTTGATAGGAATCCTATGTGGTGTGAAGAAAGCTGAGTTAAAAGATTCTGGTTCAAGACTTGGTTCACCATGGATCTTTTAGATGGAAACACACAAAGACTAGGTACAAAGCCGCAAGCTACCTCTTTTTATGCATATACTTAGCCCAAATAAATTTATTCTATTATATCTTTTAAAATATTTTAATCAGATGGGAGATTGTTGGTTTTAAATTTAGAATGATTAAAATATTTAATCATTGCTCAATGTGTCAGCTCGGTTGTCAAGATTTAATTGCAAATGTGTTATAGTGACTTGAACTAATGCATGCCTTTTTGGGATAGGAACCTTAGCCGCTTGGCCAACAAATGAGAGGTTGTGCCCTTTAATGAATTAGAAACCTTTTCAATATATTCTCTATAATTTAAAAAGTTGTAACTTCTCACAATTGTCATTTCATTTAGTTGTGACTTTTTGCAAGTGCCATTTCATGTTCTATAAATAAGGAATACCACCCACAAATTTACAAACTCTAAATTCTCTAGAAAGTTAGAGAAACACTCCAACTTTCATTTTGTCTTTCTTTCTTTAGACTTTGGCTATTTTATATTGGGTTTGAAGATCTCCTTTTGTGTGCAGTGAAAATGAGATTAACAGGAATCGGCATTGTTCTATCTTGGGAGTAGACTGTCAAGAAGTCTAGTGCATGTTAAGATTTAGAGGCGGCAGAATCTATTCTAAGAAAAGCATCCATCACAGCATGCCTCAACACTAGGCTAATCTTTCTTTCTAATTTTTACTTTTTATTTTACTTATTCTCTAGTTTATAAAGCGTATGCACATATATTTTATTATCCATATTTTTTCCAACAGTCTTTAAGTGTGGATAGACTAGGCCAAGAGTTAATGTCAGCTATGGTTAGTTATCAAGGGTTTCCTATATGGGTATTTAATCCGTTAGAGCTATGAAGAATTTGTAGAAGAAAATTGTGACTTTATGTATTTGGTAGAGTGGCTTCTCGAATAGTCAATGAAGTTTTGTTGTAGTATAAATATTCTTATTTTGTGTTGATTGACCCTTTTCATGACAAAGAATATTGAGAAAAAAAAAACTCTCATCTTAACTATATTCCACTTGATTGAATACAGGGAATTTTCGATTGCAAGAAAGCCCGTTCCGGCACTACAACAAAAACAGCTTTTTCGGACCAATTTTTCGCGGCCAAAAGACTATTCGCCACCAAAATTGGTGGCGAATAGTCTTTTGGTGGCGAAAAATTGGTCCGAAAAAGCTGTTTTTGTTGTAGTGCGGAAATGAAGAAGCTAGCTCCTTAATAACTGTTTAGTTTCATGTCTTGTAGGTCATGTCTAATTATGTCTTCTTATTTACTTAATATGCATTGTAATTAATGATTGGGTTGGTAGTTCGCTGGACCTGCAGCATGTTGAGAACCCACTTTTTGAGGGTAATGTGCAAGCTTGATCCACATTGGATGGTTACTGAAGGCTCAACAATTATTTGATCTCCATCGAGTTCCACCTTACGACTTTATTGATACAGTTTGGTCCTTCTCGTCTTGAAGATCCTGTAGTAATGTTTACCAAAAATATTGGATTAGCTACATTGGATTAGCTAAAGCCATCCACGTGAAACTATGAGCGACAGTAAATCCATTTTGAGGATGAAATTTTTTTATTAAGGAGGGGTGGATGTGAGGACCAAACCAATTCGATGGAAGGAACTCCTACACATGGGTAACCACGACAATTAGGTGGAAAACATGTAGCTAAAAATATCGTAGGGCAAGCAACACGTTGTGGCAATCAAAGGCATGAGATGTAAAGTGCAAGCAAGCAAGTAGAACATCACCTTGGGTGAGCAACAATCAAGGAAACCAAAGGAATACGTATTGTATACTAGGCGAGCAAAAGGTGAACTAACGATGCATAAAGTGAATAAAGCCAGAAGGGAACCAAGACCTTCGAGGGAGCAACATGTAACGCAATAGTAGTCTGCCCAGGAAACAGACTACACAGTACAAGGACTAACATGCCCAAAAATAGCATATGAGTGCTCAGATGTTAGCAAGTGACATGCCAAAGTCATACTCCAACAGTGACGTCTCAATAGAAACACACATGGGAAAGAGCCACAGGCCATGCTTCTGCCATGGAAGTAAGGCCTATTGTCATGTGGGCGATTTTCATAAGGAGATATAATTTTTGAGGCAAACTGCATGGACTTGTGTGTCTTGTCCCATCAATCTACTCGGTCTTTACCATCCTTCAATTCAGCATGCACGCAAGATTCACAAATTTTTTTCCTTAAGCCAATCAGAGGCAAGAACTATCATAAACATGACTAATTGCACTGCATGTATATAAGACATTTCAACAAGCAATCTCCATCTTACTTTTGAGATCGCTAAGTATTTCCATACACTCTCTTTTTTGTTGGGGAGGAGAAGGCTAAACTCAGAGTCTTCATTGACAAAGGAGTCAACAACTCCAACATAACCTATAGTATTAGGGCTTGCTCGGAAATAGATCTCATCCTAAAATTCTCATCTAATCTCATTTCATCTCATCACATCTCTTTCCCAAACATAATTCAAATACAAAATTCTCAAACTAATCATTACAACTTTTTTAAACTAATCATTACAACTTTTCCAAACGTTCAAATAAAAAATAAAAAATAATTCAACTTTTTCAAATCTTCAAATAAAAATTATATTATAAAATTATATTCTAACAATATTTTAACTTTATAATATTTTTTATTCAACATTTTCTTCTCTTTTCCCAAAACTCAAAAATCACTCAACTCAAACTATCTCACTACTATTTGCAAACTATCTTACTACTATTCACAAATTTTCATCTCATCTCACTTCCCAAATGAGTCCTTAATTTACTAGTGAAGTAGGTTCACTCCTACAACTACGCTAGTAATGTAAAATAATGTCTATGGGTATGTTCATAATATTCATCTCCTACTTCTCAATCTCTCTCTCGTGAAAGTATATGTTATATCATTACGATTATTGATTACTTTGATGATGTGATTTCAAAATACTTACAGTATCGGGTTGAGAGGCTCCCCTTATTGATTGGGTGAAGCATGTTCAATCAACTTGTTAACATCGTGTTTCGCACGCCTTTAACTCAGATTTCGTGTCTGTCTCTATGGAGTCCGTGCCTTCCATATTGTTCCTCCTATCAGATTTCTTTAATTCGGCATGCCTCTACAATGACACCATCATTGTGACGTATAGCTTAGCAGTGGCACCATTAATACAGCGTGGTTCTCTGGCCTTGATTTTATCCATTGTGAGCCGTCGATGTCTCCATGTCAGGGGATCAAGGGTTCTCCATATTTCCTACTATGTTTTGTACAAATTCCAATGTCCGAAACGTGGCCGAGCGATGTCAGGCTGGTCTGTCCCGTCAATCACTTGATCCCTTTCCCTAGCAGGCACCTTGCTTAATGGGTTGTCTTAGGACCTTGTGGCTGGGTATTGGGCCGAAGTCCAATGGGCTTTGTGAAATGGGGAAAATCCCTTTACAGTTACCCAGCCAATTCCTCTCAGACAGGTTTGAAGGGAATTCTTCCTTTACTCTTTTAGTATTCGGGTGGTCAATAGACTCGACCCGCTCTCCATCGCGGGAGGGACAAGGCAACCTTTAAGCCTACATTTCCCTTTGGCATCCTGCAGGAAGGTAAGTCGTTCAGGCTGTTTGTTACTGGACCCACTCCCGCCTGTTGATGTTTATGAAGAAGGTAAGTCTTTTTCTTCAGGTAGCTGAGGACTGACCCGCACTCCGTCGCAGGAGGGATAAGGCAACCTTTAGGCCTACCCTTCCCTTTGGTGCCCAGCAGGGAGGTAATTCTGACAACGATATGGCTAGTCCGTTCCTTCATCGCGATGAGAGTTGGGGTAAGTTATTCGGGATGCCAAGGGGCTGGTCCTGCACTCCCGGATGAGGAGGTTGAGCCACCTGCTCACCTATCATCCTTCGTGGGGAGGTAAGTTGTTCGGCAGTTTGAGACTGGACCCATTCCTGCCCATTAACATCACATGGAAGGGTAAGTTTGGGTCAAGCTGGCGCTAATCCCACACTTTCTCATAGTGGAGGTCAAGGTAAATTATTCGAGTAGCCGTGGTGATAGTCCCGCTCTCCGTCGTGGAAGGGACAAGGCAACCTTTAGGCCTACTTTTCCCTCTAGTATCCGGCAGGAAGGTAAGTCATTTGGGCAGCCTATTACTGGACCTACTCCCACCTGTTGACGTTTACGAGGAAGGTAAGGTTTTGTCTTCAGATGGCCAAGGGCCGACCCGCACTCCTCTGCGAGAGGGGTAGAGTAGCCTTAGGCATTACACTCGTCCTTTTTGCCTTGCGGGGATGTAAGTTGTTGATGAAGATTTCGTTAATTTTGCTGATGTAGATCACATTGATGGAACTTTCATTGACTTTGCTGATAGAGACTAAGTTGATTTTGTTGATGGAGAGTTCGTTGATTTTGTTGAAGGAGAGCTTGTTGGTGGGCTACATTATGTTCCTAAAATTTTCCATTGAAATACAACACCTCTTTTATTGGGGCTTGTAGCATGTTCATGGAAATATAAATTTATGATAATGAATTAGCTTAGCAATAAAATTTTTGTAGATGTTTGGCATTCTAAGGGTGCAGCAACTCATTCCCTTGAGAGTCTCGGAGCCGGTAGGAGGCTAGGCGGATTGTGGCAATGACCACGTAGAGGCCTTCCCATCGAGGGCTTAGCTTTCCTTCGTCCCGCTTTGTTGTTCCCATCTCTTTGAGCACGCGATCCCTGACCTTGAACATTCTTGGGCACACCCACTTGTTGAAGCATCGCTCGAGCCGCAGTTCTTATTTAGACTTCCAGTCTGACTTCCTCCAGCAAATCAACTTGTTTTTCCAGCCACCTATTATTGGATTCTTGCTCGTAGTACTGAACTCTGTAGGTGGAGATTTCGATCTTTACTGGCGGCATCGCCTCATGGCCGTAAGTTAGGGTAAAAGGAGTTTCCCTAGTCAGGGTCTTCATGGTGACCCGGTAGGCCCACAAGACAGCCAAAAGTGCCACGCCCCTTTTTTGTCGTCAAGTCACTTCTTAAGCATTCCCATCAGTGTTTTGTTGATCGCCTGCACTTGCCCGTTAAACTGAGGGTGTCTTGAGGATGAGTATCGAAACTCTGTCCCCAATTCCTGACACCAATTACAGTAGTGCTCAGAATCAAATTGTCTCCCGTTATCCGATATGATAGTACAGGGGATGCCAAACCACCGTCTTCCACTGCCACTTGGTGAAGTAGTTCATAGCCACCTCCACAAACTTTACTCTTCCTTTGCCCAGGGGAAGCGAGCCGACCTAGTCAATTCCCCACTGGCAAAAGGCCAAGGCACCATGATCGACGTCAACTCTTCTGGTGGGCAATGGGGTACCTTGGCATATTCTTGGCACTTTCGACATTTCCGTGCATATTCCTCAGCATCTTGCACGGCTTGGGGACAGTAATACCTCGCCCTTATTACTTTCCTGGCCAATGCCTTTCCTTATGAGTGACTCCCACATATCCCTTCATGTATCTCTACCAACATGTGATGCGCTTCTTCATGGGAGATGCACCTCAAGAGAGGCGCGAAGTGCCCCTCCGATACATAATTCCTGGGATTATAGTGTAGTGCGCTGCTCTGATTCTAATCTTTCTAGCCTCGTGTCTATCTTCTGGCACCTCATTGGTTTCCAAGTACCTCAGTATGTCCTCCGGCCAACCTGTGGCTCTGGACATTATTTCCATTACCTCAATCCCTACAGCAAGTGCTTCCACAGTTCGAATCACTATTTGCTCTGGCAGGGGGAAGTCTTCATATACGGATGCCGTGCACGCCAGCTTGTCCACTTTCTGATTTTCTACTCTCGGCACTTGCTGAATCTAGAAATACTTGAAATGGGGGGATCGACTTCTACTAGTGCTAAGTATTTTTTCAATTTTTTAATTTTTACCGCAAACTCCCCTCGCACTTGATTGACGACTACCTGAGAGTTGGCCAGTACCTCAATTTTGGTGGTGCCTAGAGACCTGGCGACCATTCATTTAAAGCTTTCAATCTCTCATTTCCATCTCTTTTCAAAATTTTCAAATCAAAGTTTCTCCGTCTTGAAATTTTCAAAGACATCATTCACTTTTCAAATCAAAGTTTTACTTTTCACAATTGTCAAAGACAACATCATTCACTTTTCAAAATATTTAAATCAAAGTTTTACTTTTCGCAATTTATTCACTTTTCAAGATATTCAAATCAATCTCCCCCTTTTTAATGATGACAAATACTTAGTAGAACTCCAAAGCTTGTAGTAATACGTAAGCTCCCTCTGAGAATGTGCGTTAGTTTCTCAAGTAATAAATAAACATAATTCCAAGCATATATAAACAAGCTTAATAATTCAAGGGATGTTAATTTAAAATAAAGCATTGGGAAGAACACGTTAATGTTCTAGTCTAGAACTTCTTCCCTTTTGGCATCATTAAAAAGGAACCTAGTAAGCAATGCCAACGGACTGATGAAAACAATGCGTTTGTAGAAACTGTGGAGAGTTGAACAATTGGAGCCACCCAGGTATCAACAAGTGCCACCTCGAGCCCCGCCCGGGTCTCGACAAATGTGTAAAGCTTGAGCTACCTAGGTTCACAAAGATAGTGCGACAAAGCCTCAAGCCCTCCCGGGTCCCGCCTGGATTAATTTTATCAACTTTTGTAGAGATTTGAATGCTCTGAGTTTCTATTTAAAAAGGCTATTTTTCACCATTCGAATACTCACAAAATAATTTCTCACATTGCTCCTAGACCTAGTTTCTTGTTTATCCAAAAAAATAGCATGGTCGAGCAACATTCTTCCAATAATGTTTCAGATTTGAATCAGGAACTATTTACGCCTCAACCACTAATTTTCTCTCCTGAGGCCGTCAACACCATGATAGGAGCAAAGAAACATTTTTCTAGTAGGACTGATGCTGAGGTTGTTGCAGGATCAAGAATTCTCAGTGCTCAATATGTTGCCTCTATTACAACCATGTCTCGGAGGTTACTTGCAAGGGTGAGTAAAGTGGATCGGCTTAACAATCAAATATTTGAGTTGCATTAAAGGCTTGCTAATAAAAGTAGAAAGAATAAAAGATTAAAACAAGAAGTTGAAGAAATTTGTGGACTAGTATGCTCATGACCTGCAACTCCAAATAGAGGAGCTAGAACGAGAGTGAGTACAAATACAAAGTCAACATCAGCAGTTAACAACAGTGGTTCAGCGTTTACAAGAAAAATAGAGACAATATGCATTTAATCTCGTTGGCTTAGCTAAATAAAATATGCATCCAACATATATTGTAATCTTGACTAAGTAAGTTTTGAAGAACTGATAGCTTGTCGTTCTCATTTCCATCTCTATAAAATCAGTCTTGAGTTTTATCTAATTCGCATCAAAGTTTCTTTGCTCTCTATAATCCATCTGCATTTTCACTCTCTAAGTTTTTTTTTATAATGGCTCAGCAATCTTCTTCCAACAATCCCCTTATTCACTGTATGAGATATTCTGCACCTCAGTCACCAGTTATTTCTACATCTACCATAGGTGCCATGATGTAGCATGAGAATAATCTAACTTACAAGTCAGATGATGACGCCATTTATAAACTTGTAAGTCTCAGTACTCGATACTCATCGTGCATTGTCACATTTTCCAGACAGTTGCAGTCCAGAACTCGTGAGGTTGAAAAACTTAACGAGAATATTTGTGTACTTCAAAAACTAGTTCACAAGTCTAACAAAAAAATAGAAGATTTAAAGCAGGAGAATAAGGATTTGAAATCCTTGCTTGAATCTTCATTTCGTCTGCCTAATCCTTTAGATAAGGATAACATGTTAATATGTGAAGAACAAGAGTGCTTGAAAAATGAGATTAAAAGTCTCAAGTTTTTATAAGTCGCTTGAGATAATAAAATAAAAAGTGACAGATAGCCATGGCATGCATCATTCTATTTCTCTTCTAATCATGCATAATCTATCTTCTGGAAGACGTTTTGTGAAAATGTCTGCCAACTGATCATGTGTGCTTGTGAATTCTAGTATAATATCATCCTTCCGTACATGATCTTGAAAAAAATGATATCTAATCTGCATCTGAGTAGCTGATTAGATCGAAAGAGGTGTGCTTAGGATACCATAACCCTATGTCAATTGTACCAACAAGATATTTAAGAATGTGTTTAACTGCAATCAAATGAGATTCTTTTGGAGATAATTGAAAATGTGCACATAAGCATACACTGAACATAATATCTGGTCTACTAGCTGTCAAATATAATAGTCTACCAATCTTACCTCGATATACCTTTGAGTGAACACTAGCTTACTGGTTTTATCCTTGTCAAGTTTGGTGGATGGGCTCATTGCTGTTCCAATTTCCTTCGTACCTTCAATCCCAAACTTTTTGAGTAATTCTTTGATATATTTTGATTGATTGATTTGCAATCCAAGAAAGAAGTTAAGTTCTCCCATTATGCTCATTTCAAATTCTTTCTGCATACTCTTAGCAAAAACTTGGAACATATTTTTATTAGTAGCATCAAATATTATATCATCCACATAAATCTGAATCAAAAGAATATCATCTTTTTCATGTTTGATGACAAAAGTTGTATCACGTTTTCCTCTTGAAAAACCATTTTCAATCAAGAAACCACTAAGTCTCTCATACCAATCTCTAGGGGCTTGTTTGAGTCCATATAGTGCTTTTGTGAGCTTGAAAATATGATTTGGAAAAATATGATTTTCAAAACATGGAGGTTGCTCAACATATACCTCTTCATTGGTAAAACCATTTAAGAACGCACTTTAAATATTCTTTTGAAAACGTCTAAAATTTTTATAACAAGCATAAGCAAGTAACATTCAAAAACCTTCTAATCTTGCGACCGGTGCACATGTCTCATCATAATCGATTTCTTCTTCTTGATTGAAACCTTGGGCTACAAGTCGAGCCTTGTTTCTAGTGATGACTGCGGACTCATCTTTATTGTTTCTAAAAAATCAATTTGTTCCAATAATAATATGATTTTTAGGTCTAGGGACAAGTGTCCAAATATCATTTCTTTCAAATTGATTTAGCTCTTCATGCATAGCTAGAATTCAATATTCATCAAGAAGTGCTTCATCAATTATTTTGGAGTCAATTTAAGATAGAATGCAGTATGATTGCAAATATTTCTAAGAGATGATCGATTACTTACACCTCGTGAAAGTCCTCATAGAATTTGTTCTGCTGGATGATCTTTCACAAGTTTTTACTGTTTGGTTGCATCTTGCATTAAGTTTTGATGATCTTCCCTTATGTCTCCAAATGTCACGTGACTTGAACATCCACTTATCTAAAAACCATTTACTTTTGCTTATTGAGGACTTCATGCATACCTACAAAAACAATTAAAATGACTTTTCTTGGTACCCAAGTTCTTTAGGTCATTCACTTATTACTATTAGAAGAAACAAGATTTTTATATACTCATATAGCCCTAATAGTCATTGTATGTTTTCTTCTAATAGGACAAGCATGATAATTATGATCATTTCTATTATAAAAATTGCAAATAGCATGTGAAAGATACGAAGAACTTGAGTGATTGTAATAGTATATTTCTTTGAAAAATTTTCTTTTATCAAAAGAATTTTGAATACTAGACTTTGATTTAGAATGATTATCAAAGAAGTTTTTATAAGGTTTTTATTTTTGTTTTGGCATGTATCCTAAGCCTGCCTTGTCAAAAACAAATCTTTAAGTACCAAGAAGTTTTTCAAAAAAAAATTTCCCTTTTGTAAATTTTTCAACAATCTTTTCTAAATCAGTCATTTTCTTTTTCAACTCATGATTTCATCTTTCGAAACGATGTTTTCTTTTCTTAAAATATCAATTTTGTTTGTTAAAGAAGAATTTTTCTTTTTCAAAGTTCCTCATATACCTCTTCTAAGACATCTTGCAATTCCTTATATGAAAGATTTTCAATATTGTCAATATTTGTTACCTCAATGTCGTCTTTAGCCATAAGACAAAGATTTGCATATTCTCCATTGCTTGCTTCGTTGTTTGAGCTACTTGAATCATCATCCCATGTAGCTTTCATTGCTTTTGATTTTACTTTGTCATCAGTTTTCACATCTTTATCACTTTAGCTTTTATGAGGAACAACTTTAAGTGCTAGGCTCCTCTTTGGCTTTCTTTCTTCTTCTCATCTTTTTAATGTGTACCCATGGATGGTAAGTGACCCGATGAGTTCATTTATTTCGAGTTTCTTAAGATCTCTAGCTTTAAGAATTGTAGTCACTTTTGATTCCCAACATTTTGGCAGAAAGTTGAGAATTTTTCTTACTATCTCTACGTTGGAATAGATTTTGCCGAGAACTATCAAGCTGTTTATGATATTAGTAAAATGAATGTACATACTAGAAATAGATTCATCATTTATTTTAAACAGTTTATATTCTTGAGTAAGAATATGAATTCTTGATTTATTGACTTGTGAAGTTCCTTCATAAGTAACTTCCAAGTTATCTCAAAGTTCCTTTGCTGTCTTACAAGTCATTATTCTATTGAACCCATTGCCGTCGAAAGCATTATATAGGAGATTTATAGCCGTAGAGTTCAATGTTGTAATTCTATCATCTTCACGGCCGAACTCTTTTTCTTCTTTTTTGACCTTTACTCCATCAACAACTTTTATTGAAATATAAGGTCTATTTATAACGCATCTTCAAATTTCTCGACCTTGAGATTGAAGGAAAATTCTTATTCTAACTTTCCAGAATCTGTAATTGTCTTCACAAAATAGTGGAGGTCGACTGCTAGATTGGCCTTAACCAAATATAGCAAAATGTTAGCTATAAGATCTTAACTCAAAAGGTAGTTAATCATATAAAAAGAGCCCTCGCTCTGATACCACTTGTTACTGATCATAGGCAACACCTATGTCATTTAACAATTGTACCTACCAGACTAGCCGGCCACCGTCTCTACCAGTGCACCATCACCCATGGTCGGAGAATCTTGTTTCGGTGACACAGTCACAAGTGAGAGTTCCCATGAGTGATCTGTCTGTACGAGCAACATATGTCAACTAGCTTTGATACCAATTGTTGCTGATCATAGGCAGCACCTATGTCACCTAACAATGGTACCTACCAGACTAGCCGGCTACCATCTCCACCAGTGCACCATAACCCTTGGTCGGAGAGTCTTGCTTCGGTGACACTATCACAAGCAAGAGTTCCCATGACTGATCTGCCTGTATGAACAACACATGTCAACTAGCTCTAATACCAATTGTTGCCCAAATAACTAACACAAGAGGGGGCGAATTGAGTTGTAATTAAAAATCCGCAATTAGAAATTAAATGCACAATATAGACAAAAAATCTTCACAACCTCCTACTATTCACCCACACTCCACACTCCATATTTTGTTTTTCTTTTATCAAATATTTTTTGCATGAATAGTAAATAAAAAATTTGAAATAATTTTAAAAAAATAAAATAAAATAAATTTAAAAAAATATATATTAAAAAATATTAAAATATTAAAATATTTAAAAAATGTGAAGTGTTGAGTATAGTGGAAGGTGTGTAGCAAAACTCCAATATAAAATATGAATAAAATATGAAGCAACAATAAAAAAATAAAAAAAAATAAAAAAATAAAAAAAGTAAGGGTAAGAGGACTCAAACTCGGTATTTTAACGAAATTCAGCCCCACTGCCTACGTCCTCACCTCAAGCTACCCGTTGAGGATTCCTAAATTCACCATCCAATCTCCTTTAGGTGGAGATAGAAACCTATTACACTGTTGAACAATACCGCTATAAATAGTTCGTATAGAACACCCTCTACACTAATAATCACCTTACACGTGGTGATTCAACGTTTATTTCCTATGTAGAACACCATCTACACTTGCAAGTACCTTACACGTGGTGATTCAACGTCTATTCCCTGTGTAGAACACCTTCTACACATACAAAGGTTATACACACCCTTTTATTGATGTAAGAACTAATAGTAGGTAGGTTATCAGAAAATACTTCTCAATGAGTAAAATAAAAACAATACAGCACAAACTATATCTCTCCCAAAATGAATAAAGGTTAAGGCTTAATGCTTATAGTAGAGAGATTGAAAGTTTTGAATGAATGTTGTATGCTCTTGTTGTTGTATATATTGTTCTAAATTTGAAAAACTTAAATGAGTTATTTATAGGCATATAGGATTTTATTTTCAAATTTAAAAAGATTCACATGTCAAAGACAACATCATTCAGTTTTCAAAATTTTCAAATCAAAATTTTACTTTTCGCAATTATCAAAGACAAGATCATTCACTTTTTAAAATTTTCAAATTAGAGTTTTTCCTTCTTGAAATTGTCAAAGACAACATCATTCATTTTTCAAATTAAAATTTTACTTTTCACAATTGTCAAAGACAACATCATTGACTTTTCAAAATATTCAAATCAAAGTTTCTCCTTCTTGCAATTGTCAAAGACAACATCATTCATTTTTCAAGTTTTCAAATCAAAGTTTCTCCTTCTTGCAATTGTCAAAGACAATATCATTCATTTTTCAAGTTTTCAAATCAAAGTTTCTCCTTCTTGAAATTGTCAAAGACAACATCATTCATTTTTCAAATTTTCAAATCAAAATTTTACTTTTCGCAATTGTCAAAGACAATATCATTTACTTTTCAAAATTTTCAAATCAAAATTTTAAACAAAACATGCACATATGAAAGATGGCAATCAATCATCTTTCAAAAATTCAAACTTCAAACTTTTAATTTTTAAATATGTCATGCACATGTGGAAAATGCAATTTGATACTTTATGATAAAAGATTAATTTTGAGCTTTAAACCAATTTCAAATTTTATCAAGTGATGTACAAAATTACTCTAAGAGCTTCATTTGCGAGCTTGTTCCCTTTCTTGCTCATGCTTGGTTCATTGATGTGATTGGCTTCTATGTGTAGACAACTTGAGCTTGAGATTCCTTTATGCTTGAATTCATTTGTTATCATCAAAATCCATATGTAGATATGTAATTATATGAGGCTTGAAATCTTGGGTTCTACAAGGGGTTTCCGTGAGGACCTTTATTGGGTGAACTTGGAAGTACGGACACAGTTTGCACATGGTTACTACCAGCGCAAAGGCTAGCTATTCTATGCGAGGGTATCTAGCTTCAGCCCCCTGGTACGCTCTGTTGCTGTAGTAGACCGGCCTCTGGACTCCATTCTCTTTGCTCACCAAAGTTAAGGAGGCGGCCTAGGGGGAGACTATTAGATACAGGGTCGGTGTCTCCCCACACTAAGGTTGGTTAAGGATTGGTGGGCTCGTGAGGTACTTCTTGAGAGTTTCAAACACTAGGTCGCACTCGCCATCCCATTCTCGTGCCTTTTGCAGGACCTTGAGACGAACCTGTTGAGAGGTGCCACTCGCCCAGCCAGCCTTTGCACCTTGTTTATGTTTCGGGTTGGTTTCGATTCTGCATTCTGACACCAGGAATCCAAGAACTTCCTCTATCCGATACCGAAGGCACACTTTGTAGGGTTCAGCTTCATTTGGGACTACCTTAGTATTGTGAAAGTCTCCCTCAAGTCATCCAGGTGTTGTTTCGAGGTCTCACTTTTAACCAACAAGTCGTCCACATAGACCTCCATGTTTCTTCCTATTTGATTTTTGAGCATGTGATTGACCACCTGTTGGTAGGTGGCACCCACTTTCTTAAGCCCAAAAGGCATCACCTTGTAACAATACAAGCCTCGATCAGTGAGGAATGAAGTCTTCTCTTCGTAATCAAGGTTCATATGAATTTGATTATACCCAGAGTAGGCGTTCATGAAGTTGAGCATACGGTGACCCGCCGTGGAGTCGACAATTAGGTTGATGCGGGGAAGTTGGAAGCTGTCTTTCAGGCAGACTTTGTTAAGGTCTGTGAAGTCGACGCACATTCTTCATTTGCTGTTCAACTTCTTTACAAGCACCACATTGGACAACCATTTTGGGTAGTAGGCTTCTCGAATGAATCCAGCGGTCAGCAGGTGGTCCACTTCCTCAACTATGGTGACACTATTTTCTGCATAACGCCTCAGTGCTTCTGCCTTACTCCTTTGGCCTTTGGGTCTATGCTAAGGTTGTGTTGTATGATTTCGGGAGCTATTCCGTGCATATCCTCGTAGCTCTAGGAAAATACGTCCTGGTGCTCGACGAGTATTTGTTGCATGGTGCCCCAGGCTTCAAATTTCATTTCGCTGCCAATCTTCGCCACAGCTTCTGGTCGATTGCTTTCGGCCTACATACATTCAGGAGGTAGTGGAAAGGTACAGTCATCCACCGTTGGGCACACCTTGCTTACCCCGCCACTCGTAATCATCTGTTCGCGAATGTGTGCCCATCTTTCTTTCGTGGCACCGTTTTCAATCCCAAGAACTCGATTCTTTCACTAGTCAACTTTCATGTCACCGGCACTATTGGTGAGTTTCTTAGTTGTCTGGAACAGGTTGCCGCAAGTGTACGAAGTACACGTAACAAACGGCACCACTGTTAACGTCATGTTTTGCACGCCTTTGAGCCAGGTTCCGAAAACTTAGGTCTTAAAAACTTGGGCCTGCAAAAAATAGGAAAAAAGGCAACTAAGAGAGGGCGGCCTTAGAGCCGGGGAGTCTCCGATGCCAAAATTAATAAATTTTCTTAAAAATTTGTAAATAAGTGAGAAAGTCTAAAGATCAGAGAGAGTTTCTCGTACCCGGGACTTGCTATTTATACCATCAATGTGGCGTGTAGCTCGATAGTAGTACCATTAATGCGGTTTAGTTCCCTAGCCTTGCTTTTATCCATTGTGAGCTGTCGATGCCCCCATGTTAGGAGATCAATGGTTCTCTGTATTTCCCGCTATGTTTCATACAAGTTCTCAGATCCAAAACGTGGCCATGCGAAGTCAAGTTAGTTTGTCTCGTCAGTCACTTGATCCCTTTCCCTGACAAGCACTTTGCTTCATGGGTGGTTTTGGGACCTTGTGGCCAGGTATTGAGCCGAAGCCCAGTGAGATTTGTGAAATGGAAAAAATCCCCTTACGCAACTATTGGACTATTAATAAACAAGACAAAATCGCAACGGAATGGTAAAATGTATTAGTCAAAAATTAATGGCAGTGAAAGTAATTATACTTGGGCCACGCCCAATCAACCCTTGCTTCTATTTTGTATGGATTTTGAGATTTATTCTCACCTAATAACGTGTCCATGAAATAAATTTAGGCTCCATATTGTTGCCTAGCCGGATGTGGGATAGTTTTGCAAGATAAAAAAAATTTCATCTACGGTCTTTAATTATTATTACTTATTTTTTTATGTGATATCTAATAATTAAGTAATAAATAATAAATAAATCTTTAATTATTTAATATCAAAGATGATAAAATAATATTAAAATAATGTTGGTATATAGTCTCTCTTTCACATTTATTTTGATAAGGAAAATTTTACTGTTCATTCTTATACTACACATCACATTTAATTTTTTAATTTTTTTTTCTTTTTAAATATGTGGTATATGATGAGTAAAATAATTTAATTAATTTAAGAAGAATAGAAAAATTAAAAATAATAAAAATAATTATTATGTGTGATATGTAAAAATAATAAATAGTATTTAACAAATTCGTACTTACTGGTCTCTCTCTCCCACCCACAACTCTTCAAATTCCCTCACACTCTCGCCCACGCACGCGCACACTCTCCCTCTCTCTCGGCTCCTCAAAAAACAGAACATGGTAGACTTCGCTCGCGTGCAAAAAGAGCTTCAAGAATGCAGCAGAGACATAGAGGCATCTGGCATCACAGTCAGCCCTAAATCCGACAATCTCGCCCGCCTCATCGGATCCATCCCTGGCCCCATCGGTACGCCCTACGAAGGCGGCACCTTCCAAATCGATATCTCACTCCCAGGTTTCCATATTGCTCCTTCTTTTCCTTTCTTTCTCTTTGTTTTTTCTTCTCTCTCCAATTGTAACATTTACTGTATTTCATCTTGGGTTTTCTTTGTTGAAGTTGGGAGTTTAATTTTTCGTGCAAGCAAGATTTTCTGGTTGAGTTAGCTTTGAGGATTTGGGGGTTAAAGTGATTGAATTGTGTAGTTAGTGTGTGACTGTGGTATGGAAGTCTATCAGGTGTAAATTTGTCAGATATATTTCTTGTATTTGTTCCTTCAATATGTGGGTGTTTGGATGTGTGTCCAACTCTTTAATGTGCAAATTTGTCGAATGCTTGCTGGGTATTCGTTGTTTCAACGTGTTTATTTGTGGTTGTTTTAGTAAGTAAAGTTTAGGGAAGAAAATCGTATGGTGAAAATTTACGTTGTATCTACCGTGGCTTTCTTTTTGCAGACGGGTACCCTTTTGCGCCTCCCAAAATGCGGTTTGCAACCAAAGTTTGGTAGGATTTTTTTTCCTTGATAAGTGGTAGGAAAATATTAATTTCGATTCCTATTAGTTTTTTCTTATGAGCCTGCTACTCTGCCGCCTTTTGACCTCTCAGTGCTAATTGCACTTTTTTTAAATATTTATTAAACCTATTTAAATATTTTTAAAAAAATTAAAAAAAAAAAAACAAATACACTAATTGTCACTTTCTTAACCATTAAGAAAAAAAAAATTAAATGCATGAGCAGTCAAAATAAGGGAGCAAATTGAGGAGGCATAGTAGTATTATTCTTTTCTTATTCCTAGGCAACAGATGGCATTATTTGCAAATTATGTTAGACATGGTAGTTTGCTACTAATGTACAACAAAAATTTGTCATTTTTACCCTTCAACACACACATAGTGATGTCTAAATATGTGTGTTTAAATAGAAGGACAAACATGATTAATCACATCATGGTGTGTGGTGTGGGGATGATAAGTGGTATTTCTCATGTTACAAAGATGGGTTATGGGTATGTGATTAGGTGAAATGAACCATGCTTTTGGGTAACTGTAAATCCCTATTTAGTTTTGCTCACTGCATCCACTATGAAACACAATGGCCACAAAAAGTAGGAAAGCAAAGCTTTCGATGTTTGAAGCTTTCTTTAGGACTTCACTGTTTAACATGAATACATAGAAATCAAATCGGTTCAAGACATATAGTAAGAAGTCAAATTGCAATATCAGATTTTAATTATAGAATTTTATGTTTTATCCTACATAGAACCTGTAGGTTAAAGCCATTTGTCAAATATTCGATTTAGCATGGATACGAAATACTGGTAATAATATCTGCAAAAGAACGTTCTCCTGTGTGTTTGCAACATAAATTGCTGGAATCAACAGTTAAATATATAAACAAGACTTGGTCTTCTTTTTTTTTTTTAAGTTCTGTTAGTGGCTGGGAGATTTCTCTTCAAGTATGAAATAAGCTTTTACCGTTACATTTTGATAATAAACAAGACAGATGTAAATGCTTTGTATTCAATTGACTAGACATTGTAGTTTTGTGGTCAAATTTCTAGTTAGGTGGGTGTTGGAGTTGAAGACATGATGCAAGGTGATGTTATCTTCTGCAACTTTTCTATTTCCTTTTCCATCGTTTCAGTTAGATATGATGCTTCTAGTTGGTTTCTGATGGGCTTGACATTAAAGTATTGAACTGTATAAACTGACAGACATTTTTCTTGGTGCACCTGGTCACCTAGTGAATTTTTAGATCTTATGATAACGATGAAGTTGAATGATTTTATGGATTTGGATCACAATGGAATATAATTTAAATAAAGTATTCTGAGTTGCTCTACCCCGTTCTGTAGTTTTAGCGATGATTCAATGGTGGAAAATTATGTGATGCTCTATCCATGATAAAATGAGAGCATGTGGCCAGTGTTAAAGATTATTGACACTTGAGTGCTTTTTGTATGTATATTTACCTATTTAAGGCACCCTAATATCAGCAGTCAAAGTGGAGCAATTTGCCTGGACATCTTGAAGGACCAATGGAGCCCAGCATTAACTTTGAAGACAGCCCTTTTGTCTGTACAAGCACTACTCTCAGCACCAGAACCTGACGACCCTCAGGATGCTGTTGTGGCAAAACAGGTCTTTAGTTACTTCAGTGCTTAGATGTGTTATGATAGTATCTTAGAGAGAATAAGGGACTTGCCTTTTGCTGTTAGTCTTGCTTGTTTTCTTCTTGGTTCTGTTAGACTCATCTTATTCAATATTAGTGTCTACATGTGGACACTGCAGTATCTTAGAGAGTATCAAACTTTTGTCGCCACTGCTCGTTACTGGACGGAAACTTTTGCCAAGGCATCATCTCTTGGAGTGGAAGAAAAGGTATAGTGCCCTCTCTCTCTCTCTCTCTCTCTCTCTCTCTCTCTCTCCATTGGAAAGGCAGATAGATTTTCGAGTTAAGTCTTTCGTTATCTTTATGAAACGAAAAATATCATCTTGAATATCAGAGTTTTACTTTTTGTGTTGGGCATGTTAATACCCTACTCTTATCCTATATATTTCTTGAATTTTGCATTCGTAACCAATAGTATGTATTAGCAATTTGGTAAACCACTGTGGGCATGGTGCAGGTGCAAAAGCTTGTGGAGATGGGCTTCACTGATGCTCTTGTGAGAAGTGCACTGGAAGCTACTGGTGGTGATGAAAACTTGGCTCTTGAAAAGCTTTGCTCCGGCTAGGGTTTGTACCAGCTGTTAACTTTACCACTCAGAACCTTATGGACCATCCACCATCAGAGGCTGGGAATTATACAAGACTGTTTTCTAATATGTAACTAAATTAGTTTCTCGCGAACCTCCCCCTTTCGGAGGCGACATATCTTTTCTTAAGATGTAACTGGATTGGTGTGACCATGATTTCATTGTCAAGCAATTTCTGTCATGAGGGTGAAGTTTGGAGTTGCCAAAAGGCCAAAAGGTCAATGTAGTTGAATTCTTCAAATTTGAAGAACTCTTTACATTCATAACCTTGTTTTAATCAATTAAAGGCTTGTTGAGAACTTGGATTGAAATTGAATGCTGGCCCTTGCCTTGAGTTAAAAAAGGTTGTTGAGTAAATGATGCTCTTGTAGGTAAGATTGAAGAGCAGAAAAGCGTGCCATTGAAAGCAGAATGCCATGCATACCATCAACGGCATAATGTATCTTTTATACGTGCTGTATTGATCGTAATGATTCAACAGCAGAATGTCATTATGATTCAATACAGCACATACAAAATATCTCTATATCTAATCTTTTAATATATATATATATATATATATATTCTTTAATTTGAAGAAATCTGATTCTTTTATGGAGTAAGCACTAAATTAGTTAAGGTGTCAACACAACGTATGACCGAAGCATTGATTTCATTGTAGCCAAGTCAATAGTGTAATGTTGTACCCTTGTTGGGTCATTGAGAGCCGCCCATATGCCATCTCGCCAGCAACGCTTATTGTGAAACCAACAACTTTGAAAGTTTCGGCTCTAGTACCAGTATAAGTGTTTAGTCTATAAAGAAATTTTATAAAATGAAGTTTATAAATTGATGTGATCTAACTAAAGGGTGCGTCAAATTATAATTTTTTTATTATTATTATTGTGAAATAGATTTTACATATAATACTAATATATGTCAATTTTTTTTGTAAGATTTATATCTAGGCTAAAAATTCTTTGGAGAATTAGTTTGTTTGTATGCCAAAATTAGCGACTTTGAATCAAAGTAAAAGCCCTTGTAAAGTGGGTTGGGCACTATAGCTAACTATACAACGACAGAACAAAAAAAAAACAAACAAACAAACTTTGCCGACAAACTTTCGTAGCCACAAGCATGGAGCAGAAAAACCAAAAACGAAACAAGTGTTTTTAAGAACCACATTTGGAAGTGAAGTGTCAGATGCAGAGTGGTTATTACTTGTGTGGATAGCACACCACTCAACTCAACACTAGTCCAATGTCCGAGGTTGTTTTGTGTAATAGTGATAGGCAAGGGAAATCGATCGAAAAATTTGACGGTGGGAATTATGGGAAAATGCTGCTCACACTCTGATGATGAAGTGCTGATAGGACTGGTCTTGGCTTTGTTCTTGGCGATGGCTTTCTTTCTCATCTGTCAGCCTCCTCCAAGGAGAGTCACTCTCTACCATTGCTCGTAATTTTTATATATATAAAAATGCAGTAGTCCAGCTTGTTTAAATGATGCATGCACTATATATATAATAATAGTTTCTTGTATTTATTGCGTACATTTGAGACTAATTGCTTGCAGTCAATAAAATGCAAGATGCTTAATTAATTGATCACTGCTTTGTATTTCCACATTGGGAGTATATATTAATGCGTACGTGCGTATGGTACGTGCTTAATTTCTTTTTCTTTAATTTCCCTTCCGGACCATAGTCTTACGAATTTTCTAGGTTGGATGTAATGTCGAATTTTCTACGTACATAATAATTGTCTATAATTATGAAAAACGATGATATATACACATATATAGATCCAAACGATCCGTTATCAGTACCGCTAAGCATGCAGATCTATTATTCAATTTTTCTAGCTGCAGGATGAATAATTAATTATATATCTATGTTAGCCATTGAAGAAAGAGCTTACTCGATCGACTTATATATCGAGTATTAAGGTGGATATGCGAAAATCCACCTTAATTGTGAGCTAGCTACGTACGGACAACCTGATCCACTAGAACCAGTCATTCTTGACCCCAATTATTTGTATGTATGTATGTATCTTAGTATTTTTTTTTTTTTTTTCTAATTAGCAAGTAAATTTCATTAGAAAATGAAAAGATGATACATGAGAAGGGGGTGAGGTTTCCCAACAAACACCGCAGTACAATAACTACAGCGCAAAAGTGATAGAAAAAAAGAAAATAAAACGGTTTTTGAGACCAATTTCTTGGTTCCCACCCATGCCCTACAAAGAGGGTGTCATCTTAAAAGATAGTTTTTAACTAAGCCACTGCTGGAGGCGGTGTAAGTTGTGGGTTTACTACAGTTTGTTATCTTGGAATATTTTTTGGAGAGATCCGTAGTCCTTTTTCAAAATCATTGGTTAGAGAAAGCGATAACATAGTAGAAAATCGACATCAAATGTACTGATCTGCGACGGATCATCTGTCTTCCAGCGCCTTTGTGGTGGCGCATGGAGGCCATACGCTGATGGTTGGGAGGTGAGGTGGGGCAGATTTGAAAGATCGTGAGGTGGAGAATCAGCCAGTACGATGCATGTAGCCGATGGAGTCATTGGGGGGCGGCGACGCGTGGAGACCAAGCAGGAAGCAAGCTGCATGTGAGGTCATGCGCCAAGATTTATAGCACTGTTACGCGTCGTCCTAGTAGATCGGCAGCAGTAGGATTGTGTGTTGGGGCGCAAGTCAACTGACGGTGGCCAAAGTGCAGTAGATCTAACGAAAATAGAATCGATGGAGAAGATGAGAGAAAAAAAAACACTACCATGGAAGCCTATTCATACAGTGGTAGTGGAAAGGAAATGGAGATGGAGAGGAGGGTGGAAAGCATATAAACACAGCTCTCACCCTACTCTTTGGCGAAGGCACTCGGAGTGATTTGGGCCTTCTAGAGAGAAGGAAGCCATGATAGGCAATATTGATCATTAATTAATGACTCGACCAAAGAAGTTAATGCAACAATTTAATTAATTAAACCTTCATATACAATAACAACAAATTAAGCAGTTTCTGTGTAAAACTGTAGTTATGTCACTAGAACTAAACGAATGCCATGCTCTGCAAGAGACAAGAATATGTAACAGACCCTGCTAACTTGGATTTGACCTAAGTCAACTGGTGGAACTGGAGAAGTACTTCCATGATGGGCAAGCTAATAGGCACATGTTATGTAGTTGTTTAGTATTTTAGCATGTGTTCGTAGATGGGCCAGAAGTGTATTCCTTGGGTCGTTTAGTGTTATAGTCTGCTTCACGTGTTGTAATCCTCAACATCGTAGGTTCATTAGACGTGATCTACTGGAAGGTCATCAGCTCCTTTGGAATGATTACTTTGTTGAGCCACCAATATCTCCACCCAATGTTTTTAAGAGGAGGTTCCGAATGGATCTTGATCTATTAGTATGCATCCATTATTCAATTGAGCTCATAATGATTACTTTTTCAAAAAAAGAGACGCCAGTGAAGGCTCAGATTGTCTTCCCTTCAGAAGATGACTATAGCAATTAACACACTCGCATATGGGGTAAAGAAAGATCTTATGGATGAGAAAAGTACGGCACAATCACTAGACCATCAATTTAACAAAACCTAAAATAAAAAATTCATACAATAAACATACAATACAATCACTAGACAGCCATTAAAATCAGCAAAATCACAACCAACAGGAGAAAAAAATCAGCACAAAATGAAGTAAAATAAAAGAGAAATGAAGAGATTTTTAGATAGAGAGCCTCAAAGAGGCACTCTAGAGAAAAATCGAAGATCCTTTCCCAGGATCGTAGGGACACCTTCAATGTTGATTCTTGATGCTAACCAATTGTCCTAGCTGTCATTTGATTCTTGAGCCATGTCGAGAGAGTTGAAATCGCAAAATGGAGAAGGAAACAAGCAACGAAACAGAAAAAGGGAGAGAGAGAAAAGGAGAGAAAGGGAGTGTCAGGCCAAGCACTACAAGAGAAAGGGAGAGAAAATGAGAGAAAAGAAGAGAAATGAGTGAAAAGAGAAAGCTAGAATACTGTCGTTGCCATTCAAGAGGGAAAAAGGGTTCAGAAGATTATTATGCACTAAAATACATATTTGATCTATGAATAGTGTCACGCCAAATATGGGGACAACTATCCTATGTCACATAAAAGCAGGGGCGCTTTTGGTGTAGAACCTTAGTCCTCTTCTCCTTCATTATTAACGAGTTTACTGGTCAACGACAGGGGTACCATGAAAGGTTTCCTCCCCTTATGCTAATCGTCTGCTTCTTCTGCATCATTGTACCCTACCTTCTTTGCTAGATTCTGCAATGTTGGTTTCCATTGTAACTGTTCACATAAAAATATATCTGCAAATGTACATAATCATAATAAATAGTAAAGTGTTTTAAAGAAAACGGTTATCGAACCCACAGAGAATAATTATACTATTGAGTATTGAAATTGACTAAATTAATTACTATTTGAAAAACTGAAATTTGAAGAATGGTTTATCTAAATTAAACTGAAGAAAAGAACATTAAAATTAAGATTTAAATAATAATAATAATAATAATAGATCTAGAGCGTTTGACTTTACCTAGCAAATCCTACACAATTTATTCTTTCTTATTATAGAATCTCAATTATCCCAAGTTGATGATAAAAATTCCTTAAATATTCAATGTTTTCTCTCGAACAATACCAAAAATATCTCCAACTAATAACTTCATATCTCTATGTGAATTTAACTAACTGGAGACTCATTAAGTTCTTTGGATTTTTCTTAAAAATACACTAGTCGTAATAAAGCATCTCTGATTTTGCTCAACTAATGATGTTTAATCCTAGAGCTTTAAACACAAAATATCGAACAATTGTTAGCTAAAAAATTGTAAGCATTAAGAACAATGAATAAATACTCAATCATGAAAATATTGAAAATAAAATAACTTAGAATATAAACTGTGTGTTCAATGCTAGGCTAAATCAAAGTTCTAGAAAATAGAATTAGTTCATAATAGAATTAAAAAGAAAAAGAATAAAACTGGTGTTCTTCATTGGAGTCAGTTGAGAAGCATGCAGTTCTCACCTCTGCCCTCCAGTTCTACCTTCTCGAAAAAACAATTCAAGAATAACTTCTAGAACTCTAAACTCAGACTTGGACTCTAAAACAAAACAAAAACTCTCAATTTTGATTCAGAACTCCAGTCTATTCATCCCACAAGTCGAGATTAAATAGATTTCAAAATTCAAATCTAGAAAC
Source organism: Pterocarya stenoptera (assembly GCA_003123785.1). NCBI lineage: Eukaryota > Viridiplantae > Streptophyta > Magnoliopsida > Fagales > Juglandaceae > Pterocarya > Pterocarya stenoptera. The sequence continues at coordinate 149,828 of QEOT01124266.1, read as the reverse complement.
AAGATAACTGTGGCTACAATCTGGCCTAAAGGTCTAGAAAATAGTTTCTAAAGATAAATGTTAACATAAAAGAAATTATCCCAAGAATAATGAGATTATCTAAAATGGAAGATTTAGCAATATGTGGCTTGAATTGCAGAGCTCGAAAGGATTTGGTCGCCAACAGATTGATTGCGGAACTCAGATTTGGTGGTCAGCAGCAGATTGATCCCCGTTAGGATGAATTATCCCACCGAGTAGATGTCGTGTACGCTGAATATAACTGACATGGAGGTCACAAATGAACAAGCGTGGAGGTCACAAAGACCACACGGCCCTCTACTCGCTTACCGAGTGGAAAGACTCCCAACCGGGATGAAAGACGTCTCTCGCCTTTTCTAGTTGTTGCCCACGATGTCGTTTAGATTGGTTTTTTAAGTTGGTCGTTTAGACTAATCGTCCAATCTAACCACCTAGAGCCTTGTCGCCAAATCTTCGTGCTTTCTGGTCGCGAGTTTCCTCGCCTATCGAGAGGTAAGTCTTCTCGCCTTTGGGCAAGAGAAATCTCTTTGCTGCCCACGGGACAAGGCTCATTGCCCAAATCTCATCGGCTTTCTTCAAATCTCGCTGCCTCTCATCGGTCTATGTGATGGCCCAAACTTTTCGTAAGCATGCCCCATAGATTTTGTGCTTAGTAGTTGTGACTTATTTGGGAGTCTTAGTTATTTTTAGAAAAGCTTTAGAATTATGGAATGGTGATTTGAGCCCACAAGAGAACTAACCTTAGAATGCTAAGTGAGATTCGACCTTGTTTAGAAACTTAGGCCCATTGGCTTTAGGTCTATGGCTCAAATTTTTAGTCACAAGTGCCATATGGCATGTAAGTAAGGTATTATGAATCTAGACTTGATAATGGGTTAAGGGAAAGAGAGAAGTATAGGAAATGACAAAAAGCATGGCTTACACACCTATCTTAGAGATGTTGCCACTTGTCATTGAGCAAAAAACTTTCTAGATGATTCAAGGGACAAAAGGAACCTAAAGGAGACTAAAGGATTTTCGACTAGACCCTTTGTCTTGCCCAATTCGAGTTCCAAAGAAGATGTCTTGGAAAGAGAAGTTTATGGAAGTAAAATGGAGCTTTTTCTAGGAGTTTTGCATGGGAAATCTAATAGAGGTTATGAGATTTCGAAATCTAGACAGATAATGCCAAGTATCAAGCATGCATGGAGCTTCTTGAAGGATATGTGAAAAGACATTTGGAGTGAAGGACAAGAATGCCTTTGAAAATTCGGCTAGCACACTTCCAAGTACTATGTTCCTTTGCCACTTGTCACCTAGGCTAAATTGAACCAATAGAACATGAAAGGTCACCTAGGGAATCAGTGTTGGAAGATGAAACATCATCTTGGGAAAGGGAGAAGGAGGTGGACGGCAAGACCATGGCACATGACCTTTGCCACTTGTCATCCATGCAAAAGGTTACTTGTTTGGAAATAGGAAGAACCATATGATGTTTTACTATGTTACCCTTAGAAGAAACACTCAATTGTTTGAAGAAAGGAAGGGCATAAAGGGGAGAGAAGAAGAATTTGGCCAAAGGAAGAGAGCCTACACGCCAACTCCAAAAAGTGCACATTCCCAATCCAATCGACGTAGGGAATTCCTAGGGGTGTTTCGGCCAAAGTGAAAGGAGGAAGAAGAAACAATGCCACTTGTCTTACATGCATTGGATTTCAACCACCAATGAGGGAATGAAGAGTTTTCTATAAAAGGGGAGGAAGACCAAAAGCCCAAAGGCTTCTTCTTTTTGCAAAATCCAAAATTTTCATTCTCTTACAACTCTCTCATATTTTCTTGAAGAATCTCTCACTTTCTTACACTTTCTCCTCAACCAAACAAGATGATTTTTCTTATTTCAAGAGGAGATTTCGGCACACCAAGTCTAGTCAAGGTAAGAATCCATTTTTCTTTCTAAACTTCACACACGCATCACTTGTTCAACCCGAAAATGAGATTCAAATCATATTTGGACAATGTGAGAGATAGAGCACCCACTTTTCTTGAGATTTCTCGAAGATGGTTTTAAGGTTCTTAAGAAACCTTTGATACCGAATATAGAGGATAGTTTATTCACTATGATTTTCGGCCACTACTCATACCTTTGGTTATTTTAGGGTTTGCTTTGCCTTGAGAATGAAATGAAGAAGTTTTTATCCCAAAAATTCTAGAAGCCGAAGAGGAAATGGACAAGTATTGCCCTAGAAAATCTACACATACACTCTAGAACACAAAGTGAGGTTTTAGTTGCTTTTCTAATATGGAATGTTCAGATTTATAGCTTGCTAATATTTCTATATGTGGATTTTTCTTGTAAGTATTCACTCAACCTACTTTGGTTAACACTTATATATGATTGCATAGATCTTTTCATTTCCATATTTGTTTTGTTGGTAATTTCTTATTTGATTGTTTGATTTTATTAATATGATCTTGTATCAATCTATGGAATGAATAATATGTTTGGAATTTGTGATGAAAATGCCATGAAATACTTGTATATGTTTCGGTTTTCACATGTTTAAAATTGATGGACTATGTATCATGATGTTTCGGCCATAACATGTATTGTTTGTGTCGGATCTTAGCTAAAATGTCATGATTTCATACTTTGTTTCACTATGCTTTGATTTCTATGTTATATGCTTGAAAATTGGAACATGTTTAAGTGATGAATCTTATGATTTTTGCCCCTATGTGTTTCGGCCTAAGCATATTCCCATGGTTTCATGAATTAGTTTGGATGTTTCATGTGTTCCATGTAATCATGCTATGAATTGAACATGTTATGTTTGGTTATTTTATGCATGGCATTTCATATGTCACATGCCAAGTATAAGTACGTATTGTCTTAAGTTTTATGTCTCATGCATTTGGGGAAATGTTTTCCAAAGAAAGTAATTATTTTTAAAGAAAAGAGTCAAAATGTTTTATAATAACCCCAAGTGCCAGGATGAGGGATTGTCCTAGTGAAACTCCTTTGTCCACTCTGGAGTGCTTAAGAATGGAGTGGTAACCCTTGGGTCGACAAAGAATAGTCGACAAGCCTCGAATGGATTCTTTTCAAAGAATGCCAAAGCGATGAAGCACCTAATGCTAGTGGGTGCATAACGCATGCAATTCGATGAAGTAAGGTCGAGTTATTATGATTCTCTATGTATCTTGAACTATAGGGATGGTAGTAGTGTCCCGCCTGCAATTCGCACCTACAGATCCATAATGGTACGATGACTAGCGAGAACAAGCGGTGCAAGGAAGGGAGTCGTGTTGTGTGCACCCCATGAATAAGAATAAGAGCTCATGTGATAAAGATCACTTAATGCAAATCTTGTGATATGTCTCTGATAAGAAAATTTTCTAATTAAGATCAATGTGAAAAGAAAGTTAAAGAAGTTTTTCTGAAAATGTCAAAGTCTCTGTACAAGTCTTTTGAAAATGGTCAAATGCATTTATCAAGTTTCTATTTAAAGTCAAGCACATGTTTCATGCCCGCATTTCATGATGTACCTCTCGTATGCTTATTTTAATTAATGTGTGTTGTGTGATTACTTGCTGAGATTTCTAGAAATCTCATTGTGGTAGTTTACACTATTATTTTCCAACTCAGAATGGTAGAAGTTGTTACAAGATTAGAGGACGACGCCTATGCCCTAGAGGAAGATAACAGCACCTTTTGTGGAGTTTCGTGGTGCTTGGCTCCTAATGGGACTTTAACAATAAAGGAAAAAGAACCTTAGTTGTTTTGATGAGAAAAAGAAGAAGAGAACTTATGGTTTTTAGGTCTCAACTTTTGAGAAACAATATTTTGAAGGTCCCGTGTGTTTTGGGAGACAAAACTTTAATACTTCATGTTTTGGGATATTTTATCTTATGCTATAATGCTATGATTATGGACAAGGTATTAATGCTTTATTTAGTTGGTACCATGTACTTTGCAATTGTTGTATGCATTGCTTAGAAATTCTGACATTTATTATTATTTTTTTCCACTGCAATGATATTGCATACTGCTAGTGTACTTAGGTGCATTGCATATTATCTGTCATGTACGAGGGGTATGTAGTCTTGTGTTATATGTCCTGACGTTTCAATCTCCGTCCAATCCCAAGCGGGGGCTAGGGGTGCCACAGTCTAGATCTATAGTCTCTTCTTTTGTACCAAAATACTCTCTTTTTACACTAAATCTTCTCATTCCTTCAAATCCAAGAAAATAAATAAAAATATGCAGAAATAAATAAAATCAATAGTATTGAAGGGAAAATGACACTGTTCATAAATAAAAGAGTGATAAAAATCACATAAAAATAACACTTATCAGGTCTCACGTCCGTATCGGTCTTGTCTTTCACAGTTGCTCGCCTTTGTACTATGAGCTATCCTTTTCCAAAACTACTAGTCTCTTCAGCTTTTCATTCTTGCCCTTGTATTGTCAGCACAGTGCTTGCTTGCCTGGTACCAGGTGAAAATTCCTTTATCACCCAGTGTTGGACCGTATTAGATAGGTTTTCTACAACGTGCTGCTCATCTTACTTTCAGTTTGGCCGCATGTTGCCCACCTAGTTGCCTCTTCTTTGCCAACCCTTCATCCTCGGGAGGGATCTCTTCCCTTACTTCAGCGTGGTCCTCACACCGATCATCACGGGGAATCAATCTACCTATATGAAACTCGTGCTAACGTGCCATAGGAATAAGAAGAGGACTTTCAACCCCTCCATGATTATAGACACATGGTAAGACTCAATACTCATATATCACATCATCATCTCAAAATTACAGTGTAAAGATAACTAATAAACATAATGAAGAAGAATGTACTTTCATGTAAGAAGGAGGTGACTTATAGAATATGCAAACCCTCAATTTACAACATACTAAAAAATTTACCCTACATTCCCAATACGATCGTAAGAGCTAACCTACCTAAACAATGCTTTGAGTGTCACAGTAGCAATAGTGTTGATCATTCTGTCGCAAGCTTTGAAGTCCCTTGCTTTCTTGAAGACTCTGACTGTAAAAGAGAGTAAACACTTTTTTATCTTAAAAGTGAGATTTTGGCTTTTGTCCAATACCTTTTACACATCGAGACTATTAGTTACAGTCTTGACGCTCTTTTTACTTCCCGTATGCTTGAATGAGAGACCTTCGATCTTGACCATTCATTTACCCGTTGGACTTGAAGAAGTCAAATGATTAATGGGACAAGGCATGCACATCCTTGCAACTTGCCTTGGGTCCAATCCCACAGTCCTTCCCCTCATAAGGGACTCCTATGTGGCGGTGGACCAACCTCTGATGCGGTTCCCACAGCCCCTGCTTGGGATTGAACCGTGACTGAAACGTCAGAACATGCAACACAAGGCTACATACCCATCGTACATGACAAATAAGATGCAATGTACCTATGTATACTAGCAGTATGCAATAAATAACTTAGCAAAATATATAAAGTTCGTATGAAACTAGGCGACGCTTAAAGCAATTGCCTTAGCACATGGTACTGTATGAGTAAGCATAACCGAAACATTGCCTTTAACATAACATTCTTATCAAAATTACCAATGAAAGATATGTTCATTGTCTCCCAAAACATGAGTATCCAAAAAAAACCTTTTTTCCCCAAAACAAAAAGGCCTTAATGTCTTAGAATTCCAAAACATGCTTCCTGGAACAGAAAAGGTGGTCCCTCTCTTTTTATTTTGTCAAACTAGTCAAACTTCTTTCTTTTCTCCAAAATTCGATCCTTGTCCCAATTCCTTAATCTCTCTAGCTTGTCAATGAGCTACAATGCCTCAAAAATGAGCCGGTTGGCCTTTTCTATCCTATCTAACAAAGAGGGCTCTGTTGAGCTCTCATTTCTCTTCAGTTCCTCCTCGCTAGTCACAAGTACCATAGTCCTCTTGCATTTCACCATGGGGGTGATCTTCTAGACCTGTCATAACTTCTACCATTACGGGTGGGAAATGGTAGTAGAAACTACCACAATGAGATTTCAAGAAATCTCAGCAAGTAAACATGCAACATATAATAGTTAACATAAGCATACAAGTGGCAAATCGTGGAATGCATGCATGAACATGTACTTGACATTTAAAGTGGCCAAAAACTTAACTTATGCCCTTGACCTTTTTCGAAAGACATGTAACATAATCTTTAGACTTTTCGAAAAAACATCTTTGACATCATTTTTGTGTTGATCATTTCATATCGTATATTATCATGTGATTCATATCACATCACATGATTCATATCACGTGATCTGTATCATGTGAGCTCATTACCTTGTTCTCATAGCATGTGGTGGACATAACATGGCTCCCCTAAAAACCGCGTGTTCCTGCTAGTTACCACACCACCAATGGTTTGTACACTATGGTGAATGCGTCTTATTCATAATAATTATAACACGATAGTACTTCATCGACTTATTTGCCTTAGTCATGGAACTCACTAGTGTTAGATGCTACCTCGTTCCTGCATTCTTTCCAAAAAGATCCATTAGAGGCATGCTGAAGGTTCTTTGTCGACCCAAGGGTTATCACTTCATTCTTAAGTACTTCAGAGTGGACAGGGGAGTTCCACTAGGATATTTCTCCCTCCTAGCATTTGGGGTCGTGATAAAATATTTTTAGACACTTTTAAAAAAAGACCATTTACCCAAATGCATGTGACATGAGACTTAAGATATACTCATTTTTACACTTGACATGTGACACATGAATGTCGTGTATGAAATAATCAAGCGTAACATTTCAATCTTGGCATGATAACATAGAACACATGAAATATCAAAACAACTTCATGAACATAGAAGAACATGACTTGGCTGAAACATCAAAGGCCTATTAATATGGAGAGATTTCACTTCAACATGTTTCAAACTCAAAGCATATTAGATAAAAATCATGGCAAGAGTGAATCAAAGCATAAAATTAAGACAACATCACATGAATCTGAAACACTTAACCCTGCAATACCCGAATCTTCATGGCACATAAAATATCAACATAACCTCAAGCAAAACCGAAACATGTGCATGTGAATCATGGCAGTTTCAACATGGAACCGAAAAATATAACATTTTTCATGATCTTATACAAAATCACAATAGAGTATTCAACCGAGTAATGCATATAATAACAATCAAAAGTAATAATAACAAAGAAAAAATTTAAACAAATATATAAACATGTTAACCAAAATAAGTTGAGTGATTACTTATAAAAAGTTGAGTGATTACTTACAAAAATCTTTCAAGAAAGCACTAGCAAGCTGTAAACGGAAGCACAACTTGTTAGAACAAGGTTTTTGAACCCTAATCCGTATGCATGAGTGTGTGAGGTTTCTAGGGTTTGTCACTTGCTGTTGGAAATGCCTCAACCTTTCGGCTATAAGGTTTTCTGAACATGAAAACCCTTCAAGTTCTTGTTTGGCAATTGTCTAAAGGATATAAGTCCTCAAAGTTTCAACTTCTCCCCTCCTTGGAAAACACTAGGTTATTTCAAGATGAAATAACCTTGAAATCATGTGTGTCCTTCAAAAATCTCAAACTCTTCAGAGATTCTATCATCTCCCTGAGTGAGGTGTGAGTAGTGTGAAGAAAATATAAGAAAACAAATTTCTCACCCTGGAATCCTTCTTACTTGGTGTCGTGGCCATTCCTTGAATGTAGAGAAGAATGATTTCTTTTTTTTTTAGAAAGAAAGCGTGAGAAAGAGAATAAATCTCCAAGTAGTCATGTAAGAAAGTGTGGAAAGGATGAGAGCATGTGAAATTCAAAAATGGAAAAAAGAGAAAAGCCCTTTGGTGTGTGGCTCCTCCCCCTTTATATACAACTCTCCACAAAATCTCATTAGTTGCTAGTGATCCATTGGATGAAGGCCAAGTGGCATGTAACTTCTCCTCTTCGCCGAATGTCCCTTCATCTTCTAAAAAGTGATGTGTGAGACATGGCATAGGCGTGTGTATGCCTCTTTTCCATCCACTCCCTCTCAAATTCTCATGATGATCTTTCATCTTCTAGTGCTCCTACCCTAGGTGACATTTTCAAATACCTAAGGCTCTCCTTTGTAACCCTAATGTGACATGTAGCGTATAAGTGTATGTCCTTGAGTTTAGTGACTGAAAGTCTAGGGTTAGGATAGTCATTTTATGCACAAGTCCTTTCATCTTCCTTCTAGAAACACTCATCTCCTAATGCATGGTTGACAAGTTGCAAAATGTCAAAAAATACACTTGAGTGGGCGTATGGGTGAGGGAATCTAAAAATCCCTTTTATCCCTTGGGTGTCCCTATGCAAATCTCTTGAAAAGATCTCGTTTATGTCTTCCCTAGGTGCCACTTCCCATGAAAATCCTCTTGAAACTCAAACAATTGCCAAATGGCATTGGATGTGTGTGTTCGTGAGTTGGCCGAGTGGCCTTTGGCCTTTCTCTAGGTCATCTCATCATTCTTTCTTCTAGAAGCCTTCTTGAATGAAAGAAAAGTGGCAAACCAAAGGGCTTGTCACTAGGGTTGGCGTGCATGCCTCCTTTGGCTTCCCAAACACTCTTCTCTCTCTCCCCTTAGCCCACTAACATGCCCAGATTCATAGGCCTTACATGCATGATAAATAGCACAAGCCTCATGGCTTAGACGTGTCCCTATGGCTCTTCTAGGGTTTTTGGGCTCAAGCCCACTTCATTGGCCAAATTCTAAGGGTTTGAGTGGCCCTTTCTCCTGGACTTTGGATGCTAAACTACAGGTCTAAGGCCTCTATCCAACTAGACCTAATTTCATGGCCCTAAAATAACATTAAGGCAATGACAAATAAATACAGATGAAACCTAACTAGGTTCGAGTTATTTTGAGATCGCACAATATGGCCTTTAGGTTCATTATCTCTTCTTTTCCTTTTTTTCGGAGGCTCACTCTAGACATCTCTTAAGGAGCATGGGCCTCTGTGTACGACACATGCCGCCCTCTGAGCACCTTTGTATTATCTTGGAGAGCTCTAACATCTTCATCAAGCATGTCCTTGCTCGATGCTCACCTGGCACGAGGCGAACAGTCATTCATTGCCCAATGTTGAATCGTGTCTGCGAGGCTTTCTATATAGTGCTACTCACTCTTTGTAACAGCCTACCAAAAATTGAACGAAATAATTTCTTTAGACTTTAGGAACTTCATAAAAACCCCGAAAGTTTTCATGAATCAACTCAATCGCATAGTTTTTAATATATTAGCATAGTTAGTGTTACAACTCACTGTGGTACCAAAAGTGCAATTTTATATATTTGAGATACCTATAAGTGTCATAATGAGATGCGGTCTATGCCATTAGACTTAGAGGAATATTTAAGATTTTATGGTGCAATAAAACCACTTTCGATTTCTAGACAAAACCCTTGTTCGAAAAGGCATTTTGATTATTTTGAGGCATTTCAGAGTTGAATTTTGATAAACGATTTGCATTTTGAGATTAGTATAAATATTTAGGATTTTACAATATGAAGTTTATTTTTCACTTTTTCTGAGTGAATAATATCCTCGATAGTAGCACCTAGAGCAATGTTTTTAGAATCACAGTGTAGAATGTCCAAATTAGGTTAGAGAATTTTTATTTAGATATGTGGCAAGATCTTAGCCACACTTGGTGAATAGTAATGGACACTTGGCTCCAAAAAGAACCATGAGATGAAAATGTGAAGAAAATCAAGTTTTGTGATCATGCCACTTAAGCAAAATACTATTCCATGCAACCATCATTTTGTGCCAACCCAAAAAAGGTTTCAACCATAGTGAAACCCAAATGCTTAGAATCCAATTGAAATCTTAAATGTTTGGTTGAAACCGAAAGCCTAAATGGTTTCCCCAAATCCCAAATGGACCCGATTTTAGCTCAGTATTTAATCACTTAATCAAATCACTTCTACATGCTATTAACCACTCAGATTTATGTTATGACATTATTACTTACTCTTTTTAACCATGAAAATTTTATTTGGCTATAAAAAATTAGATTTGGGCTTAATAGCAACCCAAACCCCAACCACACCCTATTAAAACCCTAAATGGGTGCCCATTAAGGCCCATGAAATTGAGCCACCTAAGCAAGGCTTTTGGAGGAAGTTTCTCCCCTGCCATTGCAGTCCAGACATTGCCCAAATTAGACCCAAATAGTACATGATGTGAAAGTCAAAGGCTACCTCACTCATCCCTCTCAAATGGTAGCTTGAGGCAGAAAACCATGGGTTGGTTTTGCCCCTTGTTTTTGCTGACAGACCCATCCTTCTAAGTGTCACTCACAGCCCTCCTATCACCCTTCAAATGTGTAAAAAGTGCCCAAGTCCCTTCCCTCTTCATTTCATCACTTTCCAACTTTTTTCTTAGAGAGAAAACTAGAGAGACTCTCAGGCTGATTTTCTGGCTCACTTTGTTTAACCTTTCTAAAGTAGCTTTCAGGATTTTCTTACAGAGTCTCCTTCACAAAATTTGTTCCTCTTTAAGTCTAGTTTCTGTGGATATGTTGATTTCCATGGTCATTTGATCGGTCACAAGTTGGTTTAAGCATGAAACAGTCAGTCTGGGCGATAAACTGGATAATGTATGATATTTTGATAATTTTGACCAAGTTATTGGCAAGCTCTTGGTCTATTTTTTTTATGGAGTATATTTAACATGATTATATGAAAAAATTTTGATGATGATTTCTTGCATGTTATAAGTTTTTGATGAAAGTTTTACTTAGATAAAAAAATTAAAAAAAAAAAAAGAGTTAAAAATTGGAAAGAGTAAAAGAGTTCTGTTTTATGTAAGCTTGAATTGTTCTCTGAGAAAACTTGATCCAATGGATTTGATATTTTTATATGAGGATCCTGAGACTTTGATTTACATGCTAGGATGTTAGTTTGAGGATTTTTGGTGTTGTTTTTTAAGATATAATTTTTTATACATGAAAAGGTTCAGTTAGGTCACAGATTTGAGGTTTTTGGATAGATCTATGTTTTGGTTTAATTTTGGCCATGTGATCTTGAGTTTAATGCTTTGTATTGATTCTAGGAAATTATTTTTAACTATATTATGTTATTGATTTGTTAGTTATTTCATGCTATGCGTTGGATCAAAGGGTTTGATCAAAACCAAACCTTAAAGGAATTGAATTTGGTGAAAGTGTTGAAGCCGAAAGCTTTGTAATGGATTTTTGTAATTTTTGTGGTTTTTCCTTGATGACTCAAAGCATTATATTTCTTAAGATTATGTTATGAATACATTGGAAGTATGTTTTTGAACTTTTGGAATTGTTGGAGTTGTTTTACAAATAGACCAAACCTTGCAGAACAAAGGTTGTGTTTTTAGTTGAAAAGCTTGAAACATTTTATTAAAAAGATTTGCGATTTTGTGAAGTGGGTTTTGTTGGTTGTTTCAGTATGCTATTTGGACATAGGATATGACTTTCTATGTTGTAATATTTTGGTTTAAGCAAGAGAAATGAGGTTTGATAAAATTGAAACAACAGTCAACAAAAATGACCTATGTGTTTCGGCCTTGATGAGTTTGTTATGGTTGTGATGTATTTTAATTTTTTTTTTTCTAATTAGATATTAGGATTTGGGATACAATTTGCATAAGGAATGTAAATTTTAGTGAGTTTTGGAGTAGGGATGTAAATTTCTTAAGTTAGGGATAAAATTGTCATTTTTCCATATGTAGAGGGGCAAAATGGTCATTTTACTTTAAGGTAGTATTTTATGATTCTAAACTATTAGTGAAGAGCTTTTGATGTTTAGAAATCTCTACTTACAGTTTCTCGTATTTCTTACATTTTACTCTGTAATGCGACAGTCACTGTAAGTTAGCTTATAACTTATTGACTGATTACTATGTATGTATGTTGGTAAGAGAACTATTGTTTATGTTTTTATGTTATCATGCAGGCAATACTATGTCATGTCACTACATGTTTATCTGTTACACATAATATTATGGCATGAAATATTTATTTGTTACATAATATATTCTATTACACATTATATTTTGTCATGCAATATTTATTTATTACACATTATATTCTATCATAAAATGTTTACATGTTACACGTTATGCCATGTCACAAATCGTTTGTCTGTTACATGTTATGCCATGTCACGATGTTTGTCTATTTCATGTCATGTCATGTAATTCGTCTCACGTACATATCACATTACATTACGTCAGGTCATCTATCATTTCGTTTCATGTCAAGTCACGTCTCAATTACAGAGTGTATTTCAAAAACAATTTTTTCCACGTCAAATCAAGTATGTTTGTATCATGGCCCTAAGTACCAGGATGAGGTAATATCCTAGCGAAACTCTTTTGTTCATGCTGAAGTATCTAAACTAGTATGAAATTTCCTGGGTTGACAAGGTAAAGATCAACAAGTTTCGAATGGGATCTAATTAATTGGTTACCAGAGTGAAGTTAGACACTAATGCCAATGATGCCTCCCAAATTTTCAATTTCATGTTATACGTACTCGTGTCGGTGCGGATACCTTTCATAGGATACATACATTATATTTTTCATAGCAGGTGCAGAAACTTGTGAACTGATACGTATATTACAACACTCACAACTAGGGGTGAGCTCCAAATCCAACAAAGTCGGAATGCCTACCTCCGACTATCGAAGGCCATCGTGTACTCTGACTCCGATTGGAGTCATAGTTCAGAGCTCCATGATTGGGCCAAGGCCTAATTCCAAATGCCCTAGGCCCACTTCCAAAGGCCCAAGGCCCATTATGATATTTGGGCTTCTTAAATACTATAAAAAATACCAACACCCTAGTGGGCTTCCCATTTCCAAAAAATGTTGTCAAAAATAATTAAAAAACTTAAATACAATGATTAAATTACAAACTGTACAAAACCAAAGAGAAATAAATGCACAATCACAAACAAAATATAAATAAAAAATGCAAAAGGAGTCCCAAAGTACCAACACAATCACAACCAAACATTAAACAACAACCTCCATAATCACAAGTTCACAACATGTCAACCACCACAATGACAATTTGAATCACAATCAACATGAAACAACCACCCGTCCACCACAATCACAACCAAGTACCTAACCAACTGGCAACTTCACCAAAGTCCTCAACCTATTTACAATGTAATAATGTATCAGAATAAAACAAAAAAAAAAATGCAAATTAATAATTACAAATTGCCTCAAATTTTTAATTTTTCATCACCATCAGCCTCCAGTCCCAAGCATCCTTCATTGTTTTGGAAATTAAAAAAAAAATAGAACTAAAGCATTATTTTGAACTAACAAAAACAAACAAGGCTTTTTTGCTAATGGTATTTTATTTATCACCAATAAAGGGGGTTCTCCATCCCACGATGTGTCCGTCTCAGTCATCCACAATTATTCTAGAGTTCACAGTTAGGTCTACAAAACCATAAAAATTATAAGTTATAATTAAAACATTAAAAATATTTAAATAATCATTTAAAAGCATAAAGTCACCCGATTCAAGCCTATAGCTCTCGGCATCGACAGTATCTAGTCCAATAGGCGTTTCACTTAGCCAATTCTATGTGCAAACGAGGGCCTCCACAGTGGTCGGTGCCAACGAACTCCTATAAGCATCCAACACGTGACCTTTGGTGCTAAATGCCAACTCAAAGGCAACCATAGTGATAAAAATAACTAGCACATCCCGGGCTATTCGAGAAAGGACAAGAAACTTTGTGGAATTAACTTTCTACCAAGTTAATAAAAGAAATGCTTCACTAGGTGCCTTGAGATCTTCCATAAAATAACACTCAACCTCAGACCTACTCTGTATAATATTCCTCAATACACATATTTAATGATACCATCGCACTAAAATAGATGAACTCTGCGCATGTGTGCCATTTAAGAAAGATGTAAAGCCAGTCGAGCATGAGGAGCTATCACCTTCAGTTGAAGACTGACCATTGCTATCGTAGTGGCTACATAAGTCATCAACATCACTTTTCAGTTTTCTAATAAACTCATCAGCCTTCTCATCCCCAAGGATGTCCCTAATCCAAAATTGTATAATAACCAACTTATATCGGGGGTCAAGGACCACAATTACAAATAATAATCTATTTATCTTCTCAACATTCTTCCAATATCTATCATATTTAAATTTCATCCTCATAGTCATAGCATTCAACAATCCCAAAATGTCAACACAACTTTGTTGCAAGTGGTCATAAAGCCCCGAGAGCTCATCGAAGTACAAGTTCGTAGTAGTATATTTGGAATGAGATAACCGTAAAGTTATGTCATAAAATAACTTCAAAAATTGAACAAAATACCTCACATTAGCCCAATCAACATTGTCCTATGCACCGAGCCTCCTTCTCCCCCCTAATGACTCTAGCAAAGCATACCTCAGGCCTCCATATGCTCGAACGCTCTTTGATACTTCTATGCCACATCTAACATCATATATTTAGAGTTCCATCAAGTCAGAACATCCAAGCATAACATACTAGAACATGTGATTTTAACTTGTTTAGCTATTGCCTTAAACTTGCCAAGCTTTTGGGGGAAACCCTCACATATCTCACAAGGTTGCAAACTTTGGTAATGGAATCATTAACTTTCCTTTAACCCCTCAACGACTATGAGGTTGATGATATGAGCACAACATCGAACATGGATAAACTTGTGCACACGAATGATATCCTCTTTTACCGTCGTATTCTACTTGAACCAATCAATTGCAATGTCATTGGCACTGGCATTGTCAATTGTGATATAAAGTACTTTTCAAATTTTCCAATCCTTTATACAATCATCCATTTTTTCCCCAATGAATGAACCCTTGTGATCAGCAATTTCTTTGAAACCAATAATCCACTTGTGCAACATCCACTCACTGTCAATAAAGTTGACTGTGATACACATGTAGCTAACATTCTATATGGGCGTCCATGTATCAGTCGTAAATGGTACTCTCTGGCTAGTGGTAATAAACATCTCCTTCATCTCTACCTTCTCCTTAGTATATCGTGAAGGTATGAGAAATTGTGGCTTAAGAGTATTTAGAAATTTATGGAAGCTTTTTTTGTCAACTGTGGTAAAATGCATCTCATCACAGATGATCATCTCCACAAGAAATTCCCTCAACATCTTTTCATTGTATTGAGGGATTGACAATTTCTTAATCTGTGTACCATCAATGGTTGTAGAAGTTTCATTACTGAGCTTGGTCTGATCAATGGCCACCACCTTGTGTATCTTATACCGTTGGCAACCGTTAAGAGGTTCTATTAATACAGAGGTGTCTCGCTTCTTCGAATGACAACCACAAAGTTGTACACAATGGTGGCATCTTGCATGCGGGTTCTCACTATCACCAGGAATTTTGGTGAAATATTCCCATGTTCACGACCTTTTTTTACTAGGTCATGGTGGTCAATCGTGCTCAATATGCATCTCCTCCTGCTCATTAAGCATATCTTCATCTTTTACTTCTATTGGACTCGACTACTTGCACAGAAAGTAGCTACTCTAGATCGTCCCCAGTAGGTGCAGCATCCATATCTAGATCAACTATGCTGAAAAAATAAACTAGAAGCAAACAAATTAGAAGAAAAAAACATGTACTGCATATATATATATATATATTTACATCATGTTATGTATGTTTTACTTCTTTGCTAGATATATAATATATTGCAACAAGCATACAGAGATAGATACAAAAGAGCAATACTATTTATTTTAAATTAATCTCACATGTTACAATTTAAATATCTTAATAGAACTCATTCTTTTTGCAGCCAATAAACCAAAACATATGGTTACTGATTCTTTTGAAATAGAACTGCTTGCTATTCTAAGAGGGGTACAATTATGTATGCCTATGGGAATTACAGACTTGCAAATAGAAAGTGATGCACTTCTTATGGTGCAAGAGTTGAACAAGGAGGGTCCTTCCACATCTTGTTAGGGCAATATTGTTCATGAAATCAAGAGGTTGTTGCAGAGATAGCCAAACTGGTCTGTTCATCACAAGGGTCGGGAAGCAAATGGTGCAGCACATTCTTTGGCTAGATTTTCATGGAATTTAGATGAGTTAGCAACTTGGAGAGGTTGCAAACTTTGTGGCTTATGTCTATTCTCTAGTAGTTCTAGTGACCCCACTTGGTGCACTTAGTATAATTATCAAGTAAATGTAATTACTTTGAGCTTTTCTTGTTTGTGGGTAATTCCTTTATGAAAACCTGTCATAAAATCCGCCTTATAACTAAAATATTTTTTGTGAGTGCGGTTTCAGCTCATTTCATGTTTGAGAGACCGTCTGTAGAAAATGGGTATTGTTGGATGTGTACAAGAAATCTAGACACTGGCTACGCAACCAGGTGTATGGGAATGTGTGTTTGGGGTTTAGAGCCCTTTTTTATACATCTGAAGTTATCTATGATTAAGTTTTTCCTCTCTCGAGGTTACTAAACTTTCCTTCCTCGGTCAACAGCCTTCTTTTCCCTTATATATGTTGCTAATACCCTTTCAATAGTGTTGGCCTTGATTTTGCATTTTGAACCTCACTACGGGCAGGAAAATATACTGATCTTCTTGGGAATTTGTTCTTTAATGGGCTCACTTATGTTAATTTACATGTTCTAAAATTTATTATATGCACATGGGCACCATGTCATCAAGGTCATAGGTTTCTGATTTCAATGTAATACTAACACAATCTAGGTGCTTATCCTCAAACCTTCCTTTGTAGGTTGTGAGCATAAAGGCCATTGGAAATGCAATTAAGCTTACACTGGAGGGCGTAAGTCAAATGGCTTATCCTCAGACTTGGTTTTTTCTCACTGTTGCAGTGATATGTGTCGTTACACAGTTAAATTACCTGAACAAGGTGAGTGCAGCATTATCATTTTTGGCACTGGTACAATTGGTCCGTTGTATTTCTTCTTAATTGTAAAAACCAGTGTCGTTTCTTTTGGACTAACTGATCATCTTCTGCTACTAATCTATCCACTATCTAGTGTTCATGCTATAGTTATTTGGGATGTGAAGTATCAATAGTAAGATGTTCCAAATCCAAAGTGATTATGTACTTTCCCTTGAAGAAGCCAGGAATATTACTCTTATTTTGTAATTTTCTAGAATGAGTTTTGAAAGTTTGGACTGACTCCAAGAATACTACTACTGGTGCTTTGTTCTTTTATTATTGAATACCAAAGTCTTGCATCAAGCATACACAGATTCCAGCCTTATTAATACTTGAATGTCGATATAATGTGCTACATCCATCTAGCAAGAGTCATAAATATGGAACTGTAACAGAGTATATATATTTTCGGTTATTGAAATTTAATGGACAAAAAGTGTAAGTTGGCCTAATGCAACTTTAAGCCCTTAAACAACAAAATCACAAATATCACTAAATTAGATTTACAGTGAAGTCATGGTAACAAAATTTTCAAAATTTAGGAATCCTAAATTTCACATTCATCACAAATTAATCTTCCATACCAATTAAGAATCAAACTTAGGTAGGTATGCAAATCATCCCAACTTAGGTAGATATATAAAAGGTTAAGGTGAAAAATATGCCAGAATAATTAAAACATCTCAATTTCATTAGATAATCATCATATTCAAGATACTAAAATAGTATAGACTTATATACAAAGTCATATCATTCTCTTCATTTGATCTAAAGTATAAAAAACTTCAAAATTAAGTCCAGCTTCCTCTCCAGATCCGGCTCCTCCTCAATCATGTGAACCTAGTACTTCATCAAGCTCGTTAGTATCCATGCCTCCCATCCAAATTCATCAACATCTTTTAAAAATATGGAGACATGGGCTTTTACTCAGTAAGTAATTTCGTCATCATTTTTTAAAAACATAATTTCTACATAAAAATTTCATCATACACTTTCATCATCATAGACTTACATCATTATCTTAATTAATAATATAACGTGTGGTAATGTCACAGTTCCCCATATGCACTGTGAGTACCTGCCGATGACCGTAGTATAACTTACGTTGAAACTACGTTATCTATAGACTCATTCTCAACGCATTGGTAAATATAACATAACATTATAAAGTTCATAATGTGTACACCCACCAGTGTTAGGTGTCATAATATATTGACTTCGCTCCGGCGTTCTTTAAAAAGAACGCATTCGAAGCCTGTTGACTGCTCTTCATCAACCCCAGGGTTACCACTCCATTATTAAACACTCCAGAGTAGACAGAGGAGCTCCACCAGGATAATTCCCCATCCTAGCCTTTGGGGTCATGACAAAATAATTTTCATGTTATGTTTTGAAAAATGTTTCTCGTGATATGTGCGTATGTAGTAAATTTTATACAAAAATGACATTTATAAATGTAATATGCAAAAATAATAAAAATGTCACATGTCATATAGGTATGCACTCAATGTATTATATAACATGATAATTTATGTTAAAAATAATAATTGAAGTATGAAATGAGTATTTATCAATAATTCATAAATAATCTATCAAAGTGTAAGTTAGAGGCCAACTTACAAACTTCTAGGAAAATTTGAAATTAGCATCGTCGCTGCGTAAACCATATGTATACTAAGTTATGGTTAATACTCTCATGGATAGGTTCAAATCAAAGACTTCAAAATTTGAGTATTTACAAAAATATCCCTAGACTTTCAAAAATTGCCATCTAAGTCATAAATTTTCACTAATTGCAAACGAATTCTTAATTTAACCAAATTTCATGGACTTTATATTTTTGACATTCTAAAATCATCTATGCCCTTGGATTCTCAAAATTCAAAGTGGAACTTGTCCAACTAGTCCCAACCAGTATCATGCATCCTAGTTGATGCCTATATGTACTTTCAACTATTGATCCCTATGAATATATGCATATGACATTTTCTTTAATCACTAATGGTCACTAACATCTTTAGGGACATTATTAAGTCTAATCCTTGAGTAATCAAGTTCATCCCAACATTTAATCAAAGCTAAGAAATCCTTAATCATCAATATGCTTAAAACCAATTCATGCTTGAAGATCAAGAGAAGATAGATTTAAAACCTATCATGACATGCTTCTAACCACAAATTTAACATTCCATAATTATGCTAGGATAGTAACAGATCATATAAAATCATACTTAGTACATGCCATGGCTAAATTTCTATTTAAAAACATTCAATCATTCAAACCTTCATTTAATTGATCCGGTTTTGCATTAAGTATAATAACCTTCTCAAAACTCAACTAAATTTCATACCAACACTTGGAAACAAAGCTTGAAATGCTAGATAAGATCAAAAGGAAGAAAACTTGCAAATTTCGTGGCCTTCCAAGTACTCTAGACTGCCTTACACAAGAACAATCAAGAACTCACCAAAACTCACTCTGTTTGCACTCTTTTGATCTCTGAGAGGGGGAAATGCTCTCAAGACTCAAGAGGATGCTTGGAGCTATGGTGTGAGTGAAGTTATAAGGGGAGGGAATATTTCTAGGAGGCCAAGGGGTGAGGGGCGTTCGCTTTGGTGCTTGGTGATTTGGTGAAATGGGAGGTGCTCAAATCTGAAAAATTTTCAGATTTGCTTGCATGAGCTTAGATCAGCTTGTGCAGGGGGAATAGTGGCCTAAACACCACGATTACCTCTCCACAGTTGCTAAATTGATCCTAGGAGGCAGTCCTGGTCGTGGGGCATCAGTTGGGTGGTAGAAAAACCATCAAACAACTCTTGAAAACCGGTGGATGGAGGTGGTTTTGTGTTGGCAGAAAATCAGTTCGGTTTTGGATTTTTTGGGCAGCAAAAATGAGTCAAAATCCTTCATGATAGTCATGGGACTTCTTGGTAATTGGGTGGAGAAGGAAGTGGCGTGGCGTGGTGGTGCAAACCATGGCAGGAGGCTGGTTCAAACTTGACTCAATCGGTTACAACACAAACTAAACGAAGGTGCACCCAATTTGGTTCAAGGAATTGGTTATAAATCATTTATGCTTTAGATCACATAAAGAGAATGATATGACTTTGTATATAAGTCTATACTACTTTAGTATCTTAAACATGATGATTTTCTAATGAAGTTGGAATGTTTTAGTTATTCTGACATATTTTTCACCTTAAACTTTTATTTCCTCTAAGATTATTGCATACTTCTAGTTGCATACTAGGATGCATTCTATATTAACTGTCATAAACGGGGGTATGTAACCTTATGTTGCATGTCCCGACATTTTAAGTCTCCGCTCCATCCCAAGCGGGGATTGGGGGCGTCACAGTTGTGGTATCAGAGCAGTTCGTCTCTAGGTGAACCCACATGTCCTTAGGAACCCTATGCTAGAATATAGGTTCGAATCATTAGTCTTGCATTGGCTTGAATCCTGCAGTTAGAACTCGGTCTGATACACAAACATCACAGGAGTCGAAAGGATTAAGACAAGATGACACGTGGCAGACAAGAAAGGAACGTTGAAGGATCTAACACCCACAGAGATCAAGATCATTATTTCGATGGAGGGCGTGATTTGGCGGACGCAATTCATCAAATGACAGAGACCATGAAGCAGCAGCAGGAAGTAATCCTGAGGCAGAGCCAGCAACGCCCGCTATTTGAGAACCGAGGGTGTTCCTACGAGAAGTTCTTGAAATATAGATACCCCAATTTCATGGGAACGGAAGGACCCATGAAAGCTAACAAGTGCCTATTAGATCTCGATAAGACCTTCGAGATCTCAACAGGATCTTTGAGATCTCAACAGAAGGTACAGTACACAAGGCACCTGCTACAGGGTGAAGCTGAAATTTGGTGGGACACCAAGAGGTAACTTCTAATTAGAGAATTGGGAAATATCACCATTTTGACCTAGGAAAGGTTTAAGGAGGAATTTGACAATCGTTTCTTCCCATAATCAATGAAGACTTAAAAGGCCTAGGAGTCTGCCATGTTGGTACAAGGCAATCTCACTGCTGAGTAGTACGTTGCAAAGTTTATGGAGTTGGGAAGGTTTGCTCCACACTTGATTGCTACTGGAAAATGCAAGCCCAGAAGTTTCAAGCACTACTGAATCCTAGAATTCGTAGTTATGTGGCTGGATTCCGCATCCACAACTTCCAAGAGTTGGTTAATATGGCTGTAATGGTGGAGGCGGAACAGCAAAGTGTGACAGCTCAGATCAACCTCGAGAGAAAGAGGGCTTCTACCTTCACTGCTAGCAGAAATAATGCTAAGAGGAGGATTATTCAAGAAGCTAACAAGGGAAAAGGCATTATAATAACTCCAATTGTCACCTACAAGAAATGTGGAAAGAACCACAGTGGTGAATGTCGTCGTATGGGCCTAGGAGTGTGCTACAAATGCGGACAGTCAGGGCATATGATCTGGGAATGCCCACAGAATGTTCAAGGAGGAAATAACATTCCTAACAAACGACCCAATTAGAGGCCACCTGTTCAAGCTTGTATGTACGCCATCACCCCTGGTGAGATGAACGAGGAGATTCCCTTAGATGAAGAGACGGAAGTCATCACTAGTATTTTTTTTCTTTAAATACCCCTCTTTAGAAATTAGTTTTTAAAATAGCTGCTTAGTACTCAGTAGTAGTTACGATTCCCAATGGAAGTATAGTCAAGTGTACCCGAGTCCTTAAGATTTTCCCTCTAAGTTAGATGGAAGGATTATGGAGGCAGATATGATTATCTTCAATCTATTGGTGGTTTGACTTGATATTAGGAATGGGCAGGTTATCCTAATGTCATGCCAAATAGGAAAGAGATTCTGTTTGACCCACTTGAAGTTGGTACGATAAGAGGAACCTATAAAGGCTATTTCCCCTTTTAATCTTGGCGTTTAGAAACTGCATCGCTAACATTGTTGTAGCCTATCTAGCTTTGATAGTTGAAGACTCCAGTAGGGATAAGGAGATTTAGGGGATACCTATAGTTGAGGATTTTCTTGAGGTTGACAGACGGCTTACCAAGATTACCCCAATAGGGAAATAGAGTCCATTATAGATCTAGAACCTGCCACAAATAGAACACCAGACCATATAGCCCTATTAGAATTAAAGGCATTGAAGGTTCAGATAGAAGAACATAGACAACATCTCAGCTTAAGTGCTTGCCAAATTAAAGGAACATAGTTTGTATCTAAGTGTGAATTTTGGCTCAAGGAAGTAAAATTCTTAGGCATGAGATTTCGAGTAAGGAGTAGTTGTTGATCTTAGTAAGATCTAAGCAGTAGTGAATTGGCAGCATCCTACCAATGTACACGAGGTCTCAAGTTTCCTAGGATTAGCCGGTTATTACCAAAGGTTCGTAGAGAGGTCCTTTAGATTATCAAGAATTAGATTCATACTTATACAAGATAAAAGTGTCGTCACTTACGCTTCTCGACAACTAAGGAGCCACAACCAGAATTACCCCATCCATGACTTTGAGTTAGCCACCATAATTTCCACCTTGGCAATCTGAAGTACATTTCATACAACTCAATCTGATGTATGAGGAAGTTTCTGTTAAGATTATGGAGTGGAAAGCAAAGGAACTTGGGAATCAAAAAAAAAAATTCCTTTAGTGAAGGTTCTTTGGCGAAATCACAATGTTGAAGAAACCACATGGAGAAAGAGGATGAAGCAAAGACCAAGAAACGTTATATCTAGTTATCTCTTCCACGGATACCTCAGAGTCACTAACTTCTCTTTTCTTCGCATACGATAGCGAGAAGAAGGATCTCTAGAGATCGAAGACACATCAATTGAGCAATGGAGGGAAATGGAAGAACAAGTTGACACAAAGAGAATATATTCTACTACCGCACTCAAGAGGTACTATCGAATGGTGTCAGTGAAGACTTCTTATCTAGATCAGAACCATAGAATCTCTGGTAGATATGTATATATAGTATATGAGTATTGCATGCATTATGCATCCATATCTATACCCCGATTTCTAGGACGAAATCTTCTTTTAAGGGGGGAGGATGTAACACCCCGCCTAAAAAGGCTCTTAGGCCTTGACCTTAGTAGCCTTAATCCTAGTTAATTAGGAGTTGAGCTATTTGAGAATAAGAATGTTTTGGATATTTGATTCTGCAAAAAGGACATATACTTTGAGTTTAGTATAATTATTAGAAGATTTTAGTATAATATTGATTTTTGAGGAAAATGAAGATTTTTGGATCTTGATTGGTTTAGTAATATTATTTTGGAGAAATTTTAATGCTTAATTAAATTTGAGGATAAGAAGCCAAAAGGCCCATAAGGGAATGACAATTGGCATATTGGATGGTTGCCACATTAATGGGATAAGCAATTTGGGTTAAACATTTGATAGAATTGGAGAAGGCCCCAAGAGTGGTTTACTAAGGCCCAAGCTTTTTGGGTATAAACGCTTAGGAGAGACAATAAGACTTTAGGGCCCTAATGCATTAAGGATGTGATGGGCTAGGTTAAAATGTTAAAAAACCTTAGACTCAAATTGGGAGATTTAAAGTTTTAAGCCTTTCTTGGAGGACACTAGAAAATAGGCCCAATGAAAAGGACGTAAGGTTATTGGGCCTAACTTAGTAAGAGTGGAGATATTAGACTCTTAATTATGGGTTAATTACTTACATTAAGGTTGATAGTGGGATTAGCGTTAATCATTGTACTTAGTGTTAATGAGCTAAGGATTAGAGAGGCAAGCCTTTAGGAGTTCAAGACTAGTTATGGCCCAACTATGAGAAAGGCATAAGGCCTTTGGGCCAAACTTGGTATAGAATGGACCCATGGCCCAATTAGGCCAAGTCAAATCTTTTCAAGCTCAATTTAGTGGATTTTGAAGTTTCTTTTTAATCCTACAAATCTGTAAAATGAGGCCCTCTCATTCAAAGCCCAAGAGCCCTAACCATGAGCCCATACATTTGGCCCTTTTAAACCCCACATGACCCAAAATCATGTTTGGGCTCATTTCACCATTCAAGACCAAAGGCCCAATACACTATACTATTGGTTTCCTTAAACCCAAATCAAACTCAAAGTGTCAAAATTAAGTTTTGAAAATTGACTAAGGTCATTAAGCATCATACTTAAGGTTAGTACACTTTAAGCCACGCTTTGAAGCTTAATCATGCTTAATCTTTTCTTAAACTTTTTAATTCAAATTTTTTTGAATTAATACTCCCTTAAACCATGATTAGACCATATTAATATCGTAGATAAACCATCCCACATGTCATTATGAAAAATTACGTAACAAGCCCAAACCATATTTCAATCGGTTTTGTGTATTGCCCTTTACAAAGCTTGGACTGTTTTACCTTTGGGCCCAACATTTTTGTGGTTTGTCCTCAAGAGTAATATGGTCCTTAAACACCTCATGAGACCCTCCCAAAGTCAGTTTGAGCCTTAGACAAAATTACTTGCACAAACCAATTCCTTGAACCAAACCGGGTGCACCTTGGTCTAGTTTGTGTAGGAACTGTTTGGATTGAATTTAAACCAGCCTTCTGCCATGGTTTGCACCACCACCCCATGCCAGCTCCTTCTCCACCAAATCACAAAGAAGTCCCATGACCATCATGAAGGATTTTGACTCATTTTTGCTGCCCAAAAAATCCAAAACCGAATTGATTTTCTGCCACCACAAAACTACCTCCATCCACCGGTTTTCAATGGTTGTTTGATAGTTTTCTGCCACCTAAATGATGCCCTACGACTAGACCTGCCTTCTAGGAACAATGTAGCAACTATGGAGAGGGAATCATGGTGGTTTCAAGCCACTATTCCCCCTGCACAAGCTGACCTAAGCTCATGCAAGCAAATCTGGAAATTTTTCAGATTTGAGCACCTCCCACTTCACCCAATCACCAAGCACCCAAGCCTATGCGCCTCACCCCTTGGCCTCCTATAAATACTTACCTCTCCTTCTCATTTCACCCACACCACATCTCCAAGCATCATCTTGAGCCTTGAGAGCATTTCCCCCTCTTAGAGATCAAAAGAGTGCAAACCGAGTGAGTTTTGGTGAGTTCTTGAGTGTTGTTGTGTAAGGCAGTCTAGAGTGCTTGGAAGACCATAAAATTTGTAAGTTTTCTTCCTTTTGATCTTAGCTGGCATTTCAAGTTTTGTTTCTAAGTATTGGTACGAAATTTGGTTTAGTTTTGAGAAGGTTATGATACTTAATACAAAACCGGATCAATTAAAGGAAGGTTTGAATGATTGAATGTTTTTAAATAGAAATTTAGCTATAGCCAAAATTAATGGGCTATGACTATGAAATCATTTATCGCCCAGGCCACGAGAACTCAGCTGTAGATGCCCTATCACGCAAGCCAAACAGCCCAGTACTTCATCATCTGCACGTAGCCGCAGTCACCTTGTGGGATGAGATTAAAGCTGCTTACAGAGAAGACACTTATATTCAGTCTGTAGAGCAGATGGCCAAGGCTGAACCCAATGGACCATATTCACAGCGCCAATGACTTTGGCTAATTAAAGGAAGGGTGATTATTCCTTCGTGTGGGACTCTGCAAACGAAGCTACTGCATGAGGCACACAACACCAAAATTGGAGGACATTCAGGAGTCTTACGAACATTCAAACGACTAGCTCAGCAATTTTACTGGCCTAAGATGCACCAGGCTGTCCAAGATTATGTCAAACACTGTGAGGTATGCCAAAAAGCGAAGGCCGAAACACTTTCCCCTGCTGGATTCCTACAACCATTGCCCATTCAATGCCAAGTTTGGGATGATATTACCCTCAACTTCATTGAAGGATTGCCGACCTAGTAGTTGTTGATAGGTTAAGTAAATTTGCACATTTCTTAACTTTAAACCCATCTATTTACTGTTAAGAGCGTAGCTGAAAAGTTTGTGGAAGGAGTTGTCAAGTTGCATGGCATTCCTAAATCAATCATTAGCGATCGGGATCCAATCTTTATTAGTCGATTTTGGCAAGAGTTTTTTCAAATGTCAGGAACTTAGTTGAAGCTTAGCTCTGCCTATCATCTGCAAACTGATGGACAGATGGAAGTGGTCAATCGATGTGTCGAACAATATCTTTGATGCTTTGTTCACCAATGGCGATGCAAGTGGAGCACCTACATTCCTTGGGCTGAGCTATGGTATAATACAACGTACCATGCATCCACTGGCATGACTCCATTCTAAGCCCTGTATGGTCGTTTGCCACCGCTCCTTCCCAATTACCATAGTGGTGATTCTTCAATACATGAGGTGGACCAAAGTCTAGAATCCAGAGATGAGACTGCGTCAACTAAAGGCAAATTTGGAGATTTCCATTAATCGGATGAAGCAAATAGCAGACCAACACAGGCTGGATGTGACTTTCAAAGTAGGTGATATGGTGTTTCTCAAATTACATCCCTACCGGCAGCAATCAATTTTCAAACGCGTCCACCAGAAACTTGCAACTCGATTTTATGGACCATATCCAGTTGTGCAGAAAATAAGAGCAGTTGCGTACAAGCTTCAGCTGCCGAAAGGAGCTCGAATTCATTCGGTCTTCCACGTTTCGCTGCTAAAAAAATTCATGGGAGAGCCGACGATGCCTTCTCCGGAACTGCCACCAATGACCGATGACTACATAATTACATTGGAACCTCAACAGATATTAGACACTCGCTGGGTCAAACGGGGTAACAAGTTTGAAGAAGAGAGCTTGGTTCAGTGGAAGCGTCTACCAGCAGAAGAAGCCACATGGGAGACCAACCAGTCGTTGCTTGAGCAATTTCCGAATATGGACCTTGAGGACAAGGTTTCGCTTGATGGGGGAGGTATTGTTAAGCCACAACGTTCTAAGAGGGGGCGTATACCGAATTCCAAATATTTGGGTGAAGTGGGACGTGAGTTGCATGCAGCATGCATGCAACATGGGTAGCAAATGAGACCATTAAGCACGAGAAGAACGAGTACAGGGATGGACTGGGTCATAGCTTAACGTGCAGAAGTGGGATGGGTCATTGAGAATTTTGCTCTGTATTCATATACTCTGTTTTACTTCCAGTTGTTAGCATTTTCCTTGTATTTCGGTTTGTTGATTTGTTTTCCTTAAATTTCGGTTTGTTCGTTAAGTGGTTCTGCTATTTAAGCAGCCACGGGTTGTTAATGAAGGGTATGCAAGTTTATTCAAATATGTGGTTCATTCTCACCCAAAGAGAGTATTTTCTTTAATATCCGTATCTTCAATAATTGGGACCTATCAAATTCATGTTAAAACTGGAAAATTTTATAAATTTCTCTCACATCTTACTTTCATCCTACTATAATGAGGTGGCATTATTCATCAACTTTTAAGTTTCTTCTTTTAAAATAAAAGATAATCTAATAGAGATAAAAATGCCACATTGTACGTAGTGGGATGAGAGTGTTGTTTGTAGCATTACTCATTGAAAAAAAAAACATCACTTTTCCAACTTTTGGCTATCAGAATTTGGAAGCAAAAGCCTTTCTATAAATGTTTTCTGGTATATGTTCCCATATCATAACCACCATAACTCTTTGGTAAACAGGGTGTTAGAATCCCCAACGCTCCTAGAAATGTTGAAAAAACTGTCGTCGAGTAAGCAAAGGGAGGTAGGACATAGGACTTGGTTTAGATATTGCAGTTATCAAGGATGTCTAATTGATAGCCATATTTGGTAGCCTTTGGCTTCCCAAATACATGTTGGGTTGGGGACGTATTGTTTTTGTTTCAATAAGCCTAAAATGATGGGTTTTTCTTAGAGTTGGATTGCTGTAGATATAACTAGCTAGAGCATAAATTCATACCATAGTTTATTTTTGGAGAAATAATAACAATAGTACAAAACAATAAGTGTAGAAGTAAATTTAGTTATAGAAAGTGAACAAATAAATTTTTGTGATAAAGAAAAGTTTCGTGATTTAGAGCATAAAATTACTTATTAGGTGTTCCGTTTAGATGTTGACGTGATTTGAGATAAGTAGAGTTATTTATGAATAGTAGGATGGTGGAGTGAGTTTTGTGAGACTCGCCTAAGATGAGTTTAGATGTGTTTAGATATTAAAATGAGTTTAGATATATTTATGAGAAGTTGAAAAAGATTGTGAATTCTGTGTGTATAGAGGTGTTGAGTTGAAAAAAGTTGTGGATCTTACGTGTAAAGAGGTTTTGAGTTGAGATAAACTGAGAGTTAGGTGTTTGTATATTATACTCAGCTCAAAATTAGACTGAACTTGATCTCAGTTCAGTCCAAGTTCCAAACTGAGTTGTTCTTTCCCTCAAACTGTTTGTGTGAAATCTCTGCATAATCTTAAGTAGAGATGTTTGTGAGAAATTTTTAACATTTCTTCCCTCAAACTGTTTGTGAGAAATCTGTGCATAATCTAAGTATAGATGTTTGTGAGAAATTTTTAGTCGTTCTTCCCTCAAACTGTTTGACAAGAATTGGCAACTATATATGTCAAAGATTGGTTAAATCATATTGTTTTCAACCCATTTAAATTTACAAGGAAACTTATAAATCACTGCAAACTTTGCTACAGTTCATAAAGCAAGTTTGTAGTATTTAAATGATCCGTTACTCTGTACTCGGATCGGCCCCCACCCTAAACACATTTATTTTCACTATCTTCTCTCTTAATTGGTCGATTTCCCTTTCCTTTCAAGGGAAAATACAATAATTGAGTGCCCTCGACCTGAATATAAAGCATATTTCAGAGAAAGCATACAAAATCAAGACTATTGAATGCCTGCATTAAGTATATTTTGGAGAAAATCATCAGAACTCAAGACTATGTAATGCTTCTCTCCCCTATTCCTATTTCCTGCTCTCTTTTAACTCTGCCTTCTACCAACTCTTCTTGGTTTTTCGCTGACATCTCATAATGGATAGCGTCGAAGCCAAGTTTTCACAGAACCCACCTCCGAAAACCCAAAAGATTGTCCTTGGAGTCCAGATTTGCTCCAGAATTATTGCAATTGTGACAAAAATGGCTGCAACTTGCATTATTTTCACTAGCAAGCAATCGACAGAGATTATTGGCATCACCTTTGATGCTCGATATAGCTACTCCTCTACTTTCAAGTAAGACAAATTAGCTTTGTGAAAAAAGTGAAAATACACGAAAGAAGAAGAACCACAAATAACTTCGGACGCCATGTTTATATACAATTCAATCTTCCATTTGCAGGTTTTTTGCTTTTGCAAACGCTGTTGCATGTGCCTTTTCTATGTTGTCCCTGTTCTTTGTTTTCATTTTATGTCGTCCAGGCACACCCTGCCAACTACTACTACTACTTGTTCTTACATGATTTGGTATGTTTAGTTTTGTTATTATTTCTATTTCATTTCATCCAAATATCTTCAGTTCACATGAAAATTGGGCATATATCACCTAGAAAAGGATGTTTTCATTAACATAATTTATTTGGCGTGACAGTTTATGATGTCGTTGGTTCTTGCTGGATGTGCGGCTGCGACAGCCGAAGGGTACATTGGACGGTATGGGAACAGCCATGCGGGTTGGCCTCGAATTTGTGATCACTCTGGTAAATTCTGTAACAAAATTGCGAGTGCTGTGATGCTCTCTTACCTATCTCTCGTTTTTTAACTCATGCTAATTACTATCCTCTCTGCAATTAAGTCTACACAGATTCAGCTTTAGAACTCCTCATTTAGAGTATATGCTATCCATAGAAGAAGAAGAAGAAGAATAACGACATGGGGACATGATGATGGGATGTAATAAACCCTCTTAAAATGGAACTTCTTACTTTTGTGTTTTCTTCCAAACTATCACCTTTTTCCTTTTTTAATTTGCACCCAAAACTACGTTTTTGAAGATTCACAATATTTGATCTTCAAGATTGTTTACATATTCATTGGTCTTAAAGATTAAATCTAAACCAAGTACTGTAGAATTTACCAAAACTGATAGTTTAAGGTATAATTTGACAGTTTTAGTAGTTTTCAGAGAAAATTGTGGAAACGGTGATAGTTGGGACTACTTTTTTCTTTTATTTTTGGGCTTATGGCTATAATTCATTGTTGCTTAGTTTTTTTTAATATATTTAAGGTTATTGTCTCCTAAAAAGTGTATATATTAGGAATTATATTAATATACTTTTCGCAAAAGAAAAGTGAAAGGTATCACCTTCATGCATGCTCCCCGGCCAGTTGGTAGAGCTACTACGCTTTTGATACTGAAGTTGAAATGATAGGACAGCATAGGACAGCATTAATAAGACATGAACTTGCCTAAAAGAATTTTTAACTGTCTTGTCGTCCTCTTCATATAAATATATATATAAATATATATATATATAAATATATTTATAGATATAGATATTGAGTGGTCCACGCATATGCAAGACAAATGAGTTTTAGAACTTATAATACCATTCGACTTTCAAAGGAAGACAAATCATTAGGTGGTATAAACTTTATATGATCGTTTATGGAAAGGTTTCATCGTCATTGCATTGAAAAAGAGAATAACTGGATGTGCAAGCTTGACGAGTGTAAAGAAAGATGGAGATGGATGAACAGTTACCAAGTTTGTTACTGAATATTACTATGAGCTTCTTACTCCCAGAAGAAATAGTGGACATAGAAAAGATAAGAGTCCAAAGTACTATGAGCTTCTTACAATAAAGATAATGCAAGGAATGAGTCTAGAGTACCTACAAGAAAAGATAAAGAGTGTTTATTAAGGATGTACTAACAGGCATAAAGTATGCAAGGAATGAACTTTTTTTACCTCATAACTTGAGCTATTTATAATAATAAATTTTATAAAGAAGTCTTATACCACACACCCTCGGACAAGGGCAATTGTACTTTGGTGACTGCATTTAATGCCCCCTTTATAGCTTAGAGTCTTATTTCGCGCTTTATTCAATATTAATTTCTTTAAAGCGATGAGTCTCTATCTCTTGAACTTTTAACTTTTAAGGCCTCTTCAATGGATGGAATAAAAAATTCGTAAATAGTAATAAAATAATTTATAAATAATAGTGAAATAGTTTGATTTAAGATGTTTTATTGCATTTTATAAAATGAGAGAGATAATATTAAATAAAAATATTGTAAAGTTTAAATATTATTAGAATATAATTTTTTAATATAATTTTTACTTTGTATTTGAAAATGTTGAATTATTTTTTTTTTTTTTTATTTAAAAGTTTGAACAAATTATAATGATAAAATAATGATGAAATCAAAAAAACTAAAAATTTGAAATTAAAAAGTGTTGTGTTTAGGTGATGTTTGAAAAGAAAATTATCAAAAATTTTAATATAAAATGAGATGAGATGAGTTTCCAAACGAGACGTAAATGATCTCTCATTTATATCTTGTTTATTTAATGAGTTGACCTTTACCTCAAGTCATATTCAAGTTTTTCGTGTCAAGAGACATTTCCCCTAAAGAGGAGCAATTAGCTTTGCTTGGCCATCTTTCAAGGAGTTAGGGTGTGATCGATCGACTTGTCCACCGTCTCACCATCTGGGTGGTGACGTGCCCGCCATCTCGTTCTGAATGTGGTTGCGTTTTTACTTCGGCTTCTTGTGAGTGGTGGGCTGGTGGCCCATTTGCCATCCCCTCTTGGGCGATGAAATTCCTTCTAACTAGCTCTATGTGGTGGCTAGTCCGCCATCTTGGACCACTTTACATTGGACCAGGGCCCTACTCGGCCTTGACCTGTAAGAGTTTTATATATATATATATATATATATTTGTATGAAACACATTTCATAAATTGAAAAGAGCATTGCTATGTATCATCCTACACACCACACACCAATGTGTTTTTTTTTTTTTTCAATTTTTTTTTTTATTTTACTCTTCTTGAAACATTTATATTTTTTTATTCATCATCCATATAATACACATTTAATAAGAAAAACAAATAAAAATAAATAAAAAAAATTATGGTGGGTGGTGTATAAGATGATGCAAAGATTAATTCAATTAATGCTTACATAAGAATCTCAGTTTATGTGATAGTTGTGCGATAGATTGTAAAGGTACATTTATTATAAAATAAATCTAATGTATTATATGAAGCCATATCACTTTGTAAATTTACTGTTCTGTAAAATTTATGTGGCTGTAATACTTTCTTTTACCATTCTTATGCAAACTTACGAGTAAGACGCATTATAATGGTAAAAAAAACAAAAAGGTCAAAATATCAATACCAGAGGTCGAACATTAGTGGTATGTTAGGAGTCTGAAATAGATTTTTTCGATTCTTTAATAAATTGGAAAGGCAAACCACTGGAGTAAATAAGGTTCACCGGACTGAGCTGTCTCATTTGATGTCCAACAGGGGTATCGATATTGCAATCTGCACCAAAACAAAAGGCTTTTTAATTGCAGATCCCTACTTGTTTAGGTAACTGCCAACAGAAAAGAGTGCAATTTCAGGCAACGCGTAGAACAAATGCACGTGGTCAAGGACAAATGCACATGTATTAGACCCACAATTAGGTGGACATCAAACAGGAGAGACCTGCCAAAATTGCAAACGGGTACTAAATTAATGTGAAAATCTAAATTATTAAATTGTGTGGAAACCAACTAATTCGTCAAAATAATTGAAGAATATTTTGCCAAATAAGAAACGGGAGTTGCCTTGCAATGCCTGCCTACCTGGTTTCAGAGACACAAAACAACCTTCCTTACTGCATTTGATAATGAAATGCTTCTCAAATGGCCTAAAACCAAGTTCCACATTTCTTTAAGATTTCTTCTACTCAATAAAATTAGAGCACACTGGACAATAATTGGCAAACAATTTCTTATAGAGATATCTAATTAGTATCAATCCTGAAAATAACTCCAAGGAAAACAAAATGAGTGCTTCGTGCAGAAATAAATGAAAGTGAATGAGCAAGAAAGACAGAGAGAAGCTTTGCTCTGTAAATAGAAGAAAGAGTACAAGAACAAAAGTCGGAACAAACATATTAGAAAGCAATAAAATTTATTAAGTTTTGAGGGGGGAAAAACAATAAGATAACTCAAATCAAGTTAGGTCACCAAACCTAGATCATGTCTCTACACAGAAGAAGTATTCATCAAGAATTTAAGCTAGCAACATCGGCTTTTCTACCGCAAATAAACAGCGCTTATGAACATTAAAACAGATAAAAACAAACCAAAATAAATAAATAACTGAAAAAAGAACACAACTATTTTACATACAGATCAATGGAAATGATCCTCGTGTTCCTATAACCATGTTTTTTAGCCAAATTCAACAGCAACATCCATTGCTAAGGTCTGGAGAAAACGCCCAAAATCTTGCTACGACCAAGGCTATCCAATAGCTTCTTGGACCCCTCAATATCCATCTCAACAAGCTTCTGCAAGTAAACACAAGCACCGGCTGCAACCATTTGTTTCCTACACTTTTTTGAATGCGCAAGTGAGGCTAATATGGAAACAGGGTATTGCTTATTTAAATTCTGAACCGAAGGATCCAAAACCTGGACTGCATTCCCCATTCCCCTCTCATCCTTCCTGAAAATCTTCCGATTCCCTGCATATAACATCAAAATCGACAAGGCCTTGGCGGCCGCTTCTTTCTCTTCCACAGCCTTACCATCCAACATCTTGATTAAAGGACCAATGCAACCACATTCACCAATCTCTTTCCGAGTTCTTGTGCTGAATCCCAGCTCGTACACAGCACGAGCCGCCGCAACTCTCACCCCTAAAACGCCACAATTCAAGACCCCCATAAGCCGGGCTACAAACCCATCTAAAACAACAACTTCGGCGATTAAGGGGCACGAGGCTAAGTGCGTCAACAAGTCCACCGCGACTTCGAGACTCTGAACCGTAGGAGCCGAGTCCCAGAAATTCTTCAAACACTCAATCCCACCTTCCTTGAAAAGTTGAAGCTTCAAACTTTCATCCTCGGAGATCAAATTGCACAAACACCCAATTGCATTTTCTTGCGCCAATACAGTCCCCGAACTTGCAAGCCCCAAAAGAACGGCGACCCCATTTTCCTCGACAAAATTCTCTCTGATTTCACTGAACACGGCGAGATTTCTCAGAACCCCAGCCGCGAAAGCTTGAGAACCCGGCGTGCCGGCCTGGCAAATCTCCAGCAGCGACGAAACCCCACCTCGAGACCCAATCGCCCTTGCGTTCTCCTTCGAAAAGGTCAGTGCTTGGAGGGTCACACAAGCTTTCTCCTTGGCGAATCCACTTCCCAAATCCAAAACACGGAGCAAATGGTTCAAAACCAACAAACCCTCGGCGATCAGCACATGTTTGCTACTATCCACCGTAGAGATCCTAGAGATCGCGGCGAGGGCCTTCTCCTTCATCTCCCAGGAGGAGGAGCTATCGAGTAGGCGAACGAGCACGGGAACCATTCCCTGCGCCACGGCGATCATCACGTTCTTGTCGTCTGCTTCGAGAAGCCTGAGCAAGGAGTCCATGGCCGAGTTCTTGGACTCGGCGCTCCCAATCTGCAAGCGGGTAATCAAGCCCCTCGACTCAGCCCGAGCGGCCTCTCTCTTAGAGGAAGAAGAGGTGCTCGGGGCGACGCCGTCTCGGAGAACCCCGCTCTTGATCAGAATATCGGCGTCCTTGACGTGGCGATCCAGCTTGGCTAGGACGGAATCGATGTCGCTCTGGGTCTTGAGCTTACCATCTGAGAAATTAGGGGTCTGACACTTGTGGCAGAGGGAGACGGCGTCGGTCAATGTGTGGGAAATGGAGTGGAGGAGGTCGAGAGAGAGAGGGATGGATGAGGAAGAGTTGGGGAAGTCGGCAAAATCGGAGAGGTGAATTTGGAGGTCAGTAAGCTTGGTTCTGACTAGAGACCATTTTCCTCTGAAGGTCTCAGCGTGTGGGATACAGTCTAGGAGGGAACAGATGAGGTGGTTCGAGAGGGTTATTGGGTCGTTTTCTGGTGCTTTCATGGCTGACGTCGCGAGCGAGCTTGCGAGCTTTTTCAACGAACAGAGAGAGAGAGAGAGTTTTATTAGGGTTTTGAGAGACACAGGAGAGATAAAAGTTGAGGGGATGGATGGATGGAGGGATGGATGGATGGAGTGTAGGGAAAGGGGCGAGGGAGAGGGAGCAGGAAATGAGATGGAGGAAGAAATAGTGGCACTTCAGCAGCGACAGACAATGGAGACGCGACTTTGTAGCGTGGGGACGGTCAGTCTATCTAAGTAATTATTAAGTAATTATGTAGTCTGCACTATTATTTATATAAATAATCTAATAACATAATCTTTTAATAAAATTCGAAGTTTTATCTTATTAAAATGAGTTGGTGTTGATTATTGATATTTAATTCCTATCAAGAAATAAAAATAATCCAAGATAATAAAAAGTGCCCCATAATAAAATAAAAGTAGAGAAGAATATGATCGATTGTGTTTAAAAAAAAAAGAATATGATCGATTGTGTATATTATAACTAGATGGACAAAAATAAGCTGTTATGGAATTATTATTATTATTAGAAAATTCAAATTATAAAAATATGTAAAATTTCATTCACAAACCAATCTAGAGTTGTAATTTGTGTTCTTGTGTCGTATCAAGTCATAGATATTTAATAATATAGTTCAACCTTAATCTAATCTGTTAAGATAGATGGATCAGACATTCAAATATTAACACAATCCACTTAAATAACGGGTCATGTCATGTCATTCATTTAATAATTAATTAAAAATTGATCAACACAAACGATTTATTTCAAAATGTTTCATATAAAAGTTAAAATTCATATTTATTAGTAGATACAATATCTAAAAATAATAATAAAATTGTTTATTAACAAAAAATATCAATATTTATTTGATTTTAACCTATTATAAAAAAAATTATAAATCCAATTACAGTTCCGATTTGAACCAAACGGGCTGTTGTTGAGGCCTTAATAGACATTAATAGCACTTTGCCACATCACATATTTCCCATGAACCAAAAGAGGTGTATCACACTGGAATATGAATTGTACATAACCAAAACCCGTAAGCCCCAATTGTTCCTCCCATTCCTCAACCTCATCACCTCCCTCTTCTCTTGCCGCCGTTGCCCACCGCCGCTCAATCACCCTCCAATAATTTTGCCGTCGCCCACCATCTCCGACGCCCACATACAAACTCTTCTAGTATTCCAAACCCAACCGAACCCAAGACTACAAAAGCCGAAAGACACTCCCTTTCTCGTTACAATCAAACTTGACCTTGATGGCAACATTTTTTCCATCGCATAATTTTCTCCCTCTTTGATATTTTCTCTCCCAACTCAAGAGAAAAATCTCAGTATTATCAAATGGGGGATCAGATTGTGAGAGCAAAGGAATTCCAGAAAAGAAGCTCAACGGTTGGGGTTTGTTCGGTTCCAAATATGAAGATGTCGCCGATCTCTTCGATAAATTTGCCAATTCCTTCAAGCTTGCCAAATCCTGTACAATTTTAACAAATATATCATATAATATTTTTTTTTTCCTATTTTCCTCTACTTGTTTACTGGTAAAGAATGGGAGAGAAAATAATAGGAATGGAAAGTTTTGAAGTTTGTAACAAATTGGTCGTATTTCAAGTTTACTTCATTAACCCATTAATGTTTTTCGTTGGCGATAGTAATGAACTAGTTTTGGACATTAATCATTGATATTCCTTTATTTTAGGGGAAAATTTTGATTGTCCATGTGAGAATCAGGAGAGGAGGCCAAAAGCAATAGAAGCAACCACGAAGAGAGAGGGCAAAGAGAGTGGCGGAGAGGGTCGCGTTCCTCGTGTGTGTTCTATGCGAGAGGATGGATAGGGGATGAGGGATGGGCCACCATGCGTGATCTCCTGCAGTGAGAGCAAATGATAGCTAAGGTGAGAAGCCTACGTGGTACTCACCCATTAGAAAGCTGTTCTTTGGAGATCAACAGCTTGATCAGCCAGAAGATTAACTCATCCAATAATAACAAATATGAGCATAGGTTCATAATTACAATCTAAAAAATAAAAATATAAGGATATTGAGTAATACGAATATTATAATCAAACAATAATAAAATTTTAGTTTTGAAATAAATTTTAAACAAGTTATTGCTGGTTAAGCGGATTGATCCATTATTGAGTTGCTTTTTAATTTTGTCTTAATGCTTCAACTCATTTTTTCTCAAACTTATTTATATCAAATCTAAACCTGTTAATTTTGTATCGTGTTCATGTTGAGCTTACGAGTCGCATCACATATTACTATACATAATGTAAACTGTAGAGTACACACTGACTATTGCTGATATGGCAATTTTTAATTTGTAAGAAGAATTTATAAATTTAAATAATATAAATTAAATAATCTCATATCAATTATATTGATTGTTCTTTCGCCCCAACTTGTGAACAAAACGACTCAATAAATATTACTTATGTGTAAGGCATTTGAATAATTGAATGACCAATATAATTTATAACTTGAATTTCAATAAAAATTGTTATTTTTCGTGCAAGTTACTCTCTAATAATGATATGGGATTAACTAAGAACGTGATGACCTGATAACATATATATCGGTTCTCTTAAATTACTTTTATCTAAAGTTTCTAACTGATTTGTTAAACAAGTAAGAAAAAACTACTTTCATTTATCTTCATCCGTTAATTATCATTTAAGGCTTTACAACTTATCGTAAAATTTATTTTTTAAATTAAATTATGATACAGGATGCTGTGTACTGTAAAAATATTTAAATATAATTATTTTTCTAAGAAACTTAAAATATAATTATATTTTAATATGATATATTATATCATAAAATTATTTTTATTATAAATAAAATGACATCGCATTAATTCGTTTCTGACGAGGCATTTTGGTTGAAAATGCTCTGATAACCCTTTTAAAATAAGATTAGAGAGAGAGAGAGAGAGAGAGAGAGAATATGTGAGTTGAATGTATAACAAACAAACACGAGAAAACAAACTGAGAACTGGGAAGGGGGGGATGGAGAGTACTGTTTTATTAGCAAATCGGAAATTGAGCCGAAAAGTCAGATATCTGAGGTCACTGCTAACTGCTTTTAGCGTGGGACCCACGCCGACCTTTTCAATAAATACGGTCTTCTTTACGAGTTTTTGACAGCTTGGACAGCGAAAGCTTCTCGGCTGGTCCACCCTTTATTTACGAGCTGTCTCCTAACGTCACGCTACGGTTCCTCACAGCATCTCTTTTGTTCTCAGATCATTGCACACCATTGGGCCGTGACGGTGGTTTCGTATCTCTGATTTGATATTTGATGATGACTTCGCGGGAGCACTCAATTAAATAAATAAACAAAACTGCAGGCGGGAGATAATTACTTGTGCTCTCTTCATAAATCACAATGCCCCCACACACAATAAAACAATTTTATCCGTTATTTTTTCCCACGAATGATTTTTTTTTTTTTAAATGTTTGATTGTGGGGCCTTTAATTTTTTAAAGATACTGGACGTCGCTTGCCCCCTAACTTTTAACTTATGACGTTATAGGATTAGTTTGTGGGGTAGAGTATTTACATAATATTTAAGAATATTCTATTATTATTTATAATTTTATTTTTATTATTTATCTATTATTTATTATTTTTTAATATTCTATCATTAAATTTTTATTATTTTTTCATAAAATATCTAAGATAACCTTATTACCAACCTTTAGTGTAAATAGTAATAAATATTCTACC
Source organism: Pterocarya stenoptera (assembly GCA_003123785.1). Taxonomy (NCBI): domain Eukaryota; kingdom Viridiplantae; phylum Streptophyta; class Magnoliopsida; order Fagales; family Juglandaceae; genus Pterocarya; species Pterocarya stenoptera. Next base: position 111,125 of record QEOT01124266.1, on the reverse strand, counting down.
TAAACGGCAATCTAAGAGATTAGAAATCCCCTCCTTTAGAGTTATCTTTACGGTAGGGAATAGGACTTACTCTCCAGAGAAACCCCCCCCCCCCCCCCTAACAAAAAAAAAATCCTTTTGTTTAATTTTATTTTACTTTCTTCAAGGTTGAAAAAGACATATTTATAGATTTCTGACAAACTCCCGAGAGACATGCGCGGCACAAGTAAATTCACAAGTAGAAAATCGTTCTGAAGAAATTGATGATTTTGTAAAAAGAAAATGATAAGATTACTATCTTCTTACTACTCATTTACTATTATTTTTGTATTTGTTTTTTTTATAATTTTTAATTTTACTTAATGGTTATGAAAGTGACTATGAGTAAAATTATATATTTTTTTAATTTTTCTTAATGATTAAAGATGTTAAAAAAATACTTAAAATAAAATGATAAAAAAAATAAAAATTTGGAAATGACCTATGAGTAGTAAATGGGTAGTGATAGGGTTACTACCCTACCCTTTGTGAAAATCACCGCGTGTGGTTCTTACATGCCGCCCCTTTCGGTAGTTCTTCTCGACACACGACCCAGATCATCGGACTCTCCAACATTAAATATTTCAGATATGACATTTTGTGTCTGAAAAAAGACGTGTGTTGCCTTCACACGTCCTCATAGGTTCCGGAATCTACCAGAGTTGGTTCAAACTGTAATCCGTCATTTTTCGCATATATTTTATTGCTTTTCTTTTTTATTTCCTTATTGTTAATTAAAAAAAAAAATTTTGCCTCTCGGATGTTTATCTATAGAGGTTGAGTCCTCTCTTTTTATGAAGGGTGAGGTTGAGTCTCTGTTTAGACAGAGAGTGTTGTCTCTTGGATGTTTGTATGTCGAGAGTATCAACAATAGTGAAGATCAAATCAGTCACAAAAAGAAATAGTATACTGGTGGAGATCCAAATGCCTTATTTTGATTTATAATGTCGTGTTTGATATGAAGACATCTCAAAATGTATCCGGTCATAAATATAAGTTTCTTTGATAAATGAATGATGATAGTTTCTCTTAAAAAAAAAAACTTTTGGGAGCACATAAAAATATATTTAATTTCTTTAACTGGATGTCATTTTTTTTAAATAAGTGTACGACGCTTATATAATTTATGACTTTATATAGTATTATTCTTTAAAAAGAGAAAAACATAAGAAAATACTACTATTTAAGTATAATTTAATGGTACATTTGGGTAATTAAAAGTTATTAAATCTTCTCATAAATCCATTTCCAAGTATCACTTGTTCACAAAACACTTTTAAAATTTTAATTATAATTTTTACAAATTTCAAATTAAAACATAAAAATCAATACAACTTTTTTAAAATTCAAAATAAAAATTATATTTAAATAATTTTTTTAACTTTATAATATTTTTATTCAATTTTTTTTCTCTCATTTTCTAAAATCTAATAAACATCTTAACTAAAATAATTTCATTAATATTTACAAAATTATAATTCAAGTGTCCATACGAACCCTAAATGTTCTCGTCAAAGTTAGGAAAAAAAAAAAGAAATGATTTGTTGTATATTCTTAAAATTTCTCCCATAAATTCCCTGCAAAGAAAAAGTAAAATTAGAATAATTTTAAAACATAGCCCCGCTTGGATACACAGATGAGATGAGATGAGATGAGATGTTTTGAATAATAGTTGAATAAAATATTAGTAGAATATATTTTTTAGTATTATTTTTATGTTGAAATTTGAAAAAGTTGAATTGTTTATTATATTTTTGTATGAAAATTTGAAAAAATTGTAATGATTGAGATGAGATGAGATGAGATGAATTAGTGATTTTATGTAAACAAACGGGGCCGAAGTCTTACGCATTGGTTTTAAAAGAAAGAAAAAACTCAAGGCTGGTCGGGTGAATTATTTCCTTTTACACTAGCCAATACGAATTCACCACATAGGAGGTGCATGAAAGACACAATACACTCCCATGCAGACCATTCTCCTTCCTCTCCCTCTCACTGCCGATTTCTTCTTCCCCCTTCGTTCCCCCTCCCTCTCTCCCACGAATTTTTCAGCGAGTCCTGACCCCTCAAACTTCACCGGCGGCATTTCCCTTCCCCACCCCCTCCCTCGCACGCAACACTGATTGCAGCGAAGATCTTCTCCACTAGGAAAAATTTCTTCTTCCCCGTTCCTTCCTCCTTCAGTCTAAGGAAAAGAAACAGAGAAACAATAAATAAAAATAAAAATCTCTAACCTCTATGAATGGTCTGATATATACCTAACTCCACTTGGAAAAAAATGTTTGCGTTAGGAAAGCCAAACTACTCAATAACCTCTTCAAGATGTTGCAACAATAGACTTGACATTGTTGCATCGCCAAACTTATACTCACTAATTTGTCATACTTGCTTGAGGTATTCTTCGCCAAAATGAAAATTTCAATGTTTATTCATTTTGCAGACTTGACATTATTGAATCAGCAAATTTATACTCACTAATTCGTCATACTTGCTTGAGGTATTCTTTGCCAATGAAAACTTCGATGTTTATTCATTTTGCAGAGTAGAAAACTTTGTAATTGTAGAGAGAGAGAGAGGGAGAAAAAGAAAGAGAGCCGGGAGGTAGGGTAGCAGGCACATGGGTGGAAGGGTGAGGGAGAAAGAACTTTCTATTACCTGTATATAGGTGCAAATTGGATGTTCTTGAGAGCCCTATGTGGCAGATGTTGATTGGCTGGTGTAAAAGTAGATTTCCCACTGACCGGCTGGGAGTTCGATCCTAAAAAAATTATAAGATTTTGCAAGTTTTTGCATTGTCTTTACAAAAAGTGGAATACCCTGTGAAAAATTGATTTTTTCTCGTGGGCTCTAGATTTTCACTACTAATTTTAGGAATTGCGTGAAATTTACAAAATTTATAATTATATAATCATTTTCCATAAAGAAAACTCGCAAATCTGGGTCGTGCATGCCAAAATCACTTTTTAAAGGTGATTCTCTTTTTTAAAAGTAAATACATAACATTTGTATATCTCAAAATTATATCTAATCTTTTTATTTTTAGGAGATGATGTGCCCCACTAATGCAAATAAGATCAAAAGTAAAAAATAATGATATTTCGTTATCTAAAACTTTCCCTTAAAATGACTCTCTTAATGTGACATGAAGTTTATTAAAAGAGTAATGCTAGATACAATCTTAAGATGCACAAGCTCTACGTACTCACTTTTAAAAAAGTAAAGTCCACATTTAAAAAAAATAATTTTTTCATGTGAGTCTTATATTTACTTATTTTTTTAAAAGAAGTACGTGAGGCTTGCACATTCTAAAACTGCAAATATCACTTTTCTTATTAATAATTTTTTTAAAAAATAATGATAAATACAATCCTAAAATATGCAAATCCCGTGCACTCTTTTAAAAAAATGGGATCCATTTGTTAAAAATGACTTTTTACGTGGATTCTAGATTTAACTTTTTTTTTTTTTTAAATGAGTGTACGAGACTTGCACATACTAGGACTGTAAATATCATTCATCTTAAAAAAACACAAACATACAAGCAATAGAAGGAACGTAGAATTTTAATCTTCCTATTTTTGTATTTTTGAATGCTCTTTTATTTCGAATATGATTTTTTTTTAATAAATCATATGACATCACATAGTAATACCATAAATTAATTAGAGAAATGATATTTGCAATTATAGAATACGTAAGGGAGGTGCTTTCATTTTAAAAAAAAGAATAAATATAAGATCTACATGAACAAAATCACTTTTAAAAATAGAGTGCGCAGGGCTTCAACTTTTTTACTTTTTATAAGAAGTTAAAAAAGTAATAAATTTTATTAACGACTAATTTGAAATGGATTGAGATGAATTCCACATTCAAACATAGTCTCATTTCCATCTATATACTTTAAGCTTTTTGTTTTTTTCACAACTAAAGAGCATCATGAACGTTTCCTTAATTTAGCCTGATTTCTTTGTCTGTGACCAAATGGCATAAATTAAAAATATAGTAGTGGTTGTACTTATTACATGAGTTAACATTTGGCCAAACCATACTCTGCGCTGGCCATGTGTTCTGTCTAGTTTATGATCATCATTTTGCGGCTTTGCCTTTAATATATAAATATATATATTTATATTTAATATATATGACTAGTTCTTGTACTACGTACATGAGAGGAAAAATTATGTTTGTCTTGATCTGTAAGTTTATTTATTTTTGTTAGTTATCGGAATTTGAGGCAATAGGTACCTTCAAAGGACGTACGTAAAGCACACGATGTGTAGCAGTTGGCATGCACGTAAGTATCAAGTGGTTAAGGCACAAGAATCCGAGTGTTAATTTGGTGTGAAAGGTAGGTGGGGGTGGAGTTGAATATTTCCTCTAATTAATTGAAGGTCAATGCATTTCACAATTAGTTTTTATATATATAGTCGCAATTATTTGTCACTATTTTATTTTATTTTATTTTTTTATTTTGTAGGAAAATCCACATCATGCTATGCAAGGTTCCATCAATTGACTTTATCTTTCACAATTATGCTGCCCAACTTTACTGCCGGCGGTACGCCCAGTATGAAAATTTTTATTGTTTTTACATTTTTTTTAACACATTTAAAGATTTAAAAAAAAAAATTTTTTTTTGAAACACTTAAAATTACCTTTTTAACCACTAAGTAAAATTTTTTATTTTTTTTAACAAGTGATCAAATGGAATGGTACAAATAAGAGGATAAAATAATATTTTCCTATCATATAAGCTAGACAATAACATTTCGATCATCCATTTTTATTTTTTTTAATTCTAGTATTTGTCAACAGCAAATATAAGACTTTATTAAAAGCTATCTATAGAATTAGCTTGGTTTTGATAATGAATTGAGATGTTTTGTGAATAAGAGTGAGATATTTGAATTGAGATGAGTTAGAAATAATTTAAGTTAAAATATTTTATAGAATTTTAAAAGAGAGAGAAAAGTTAAATAAAAATATTATAAACTTAAAATATTATTAGAGTATAATTTTTTAATACTACTTTATTTTGAAATTTGAAAAAATTGAATTATTTTTTGTATTTTGTTTGAAAGTTTGTGAAAGTTATAATAATTATGTAATGATTAGATGAAAAAGTTGAATATTTAAAATTAAAAATATTTGTGTTTGTGATATTTGAATATTAAGATGAGATGAGATGAGATACGATGAAATAAGATGAAATCATCTCTCTATCCAAAAAAAAAAAAAATGTGAAGAGTAGTACGATTATTGTATTAAAAAGTTAAATTAATTGATGAGGAATGTATGTATGCATGTATGAGCATAAATATAATTTAATCTGAATGCAGAAGAATGTGAGATCGGACGGCAAAATGGAGAGTAATTTATAGTAGGGTGGGGCTACTCTGCCACCCCACCCTTACCGTTGGGCGTACCGCCCAGCGGTAATTTTTTTTTNCATTTCCTTAATCACTAAGTAAAAAAAAAAAAAAAAAAAAATTTTTTACCGAGCGGTCAACTTGAGCGGTCAACTTTGATGGGCAAAATAGTGTTTCTCTTTATAGTAACAATCAATGCAACCAGAATGGTACCAAATGGCTCAATTTGCTCAAAACAAAACATATAAGACTTGTATAATATGCGCTGCTACTCTGCCCGATGCAGCCCTATTAATGTGCATTCTTTTTTTCTTCATTTCTTTAATATTAAAAAAAATTGATGAATGAGTTAAGCATTTATTTATATATATATATATTTATTTATATATGTGTGTGTCAGTGCGGGTGTGGTGTACGGTCCAAATGACTACATTACTTACGGGTGCAATTCTTCTTGTATAGGGATGAGGCTAGTATTAGGTTGACTCGTTTGGAAACGCAACTGTTTTTAAGTATTTTCAAATATTTTTATATATTTTTAAATATTTTCATTTTTAAATATCACTCAAACATAAAATTTTTTTCAATTTTAATTTTTTAATTTTTTCATCTAATTATTACATAATCATTACAATTTTTTCAAATTTTTAAACAAAATACAAAAGAATAAAAAAAATTAAATTTCAAAATAAGAATTATATTAAAAAAATTATATTCAAACAATTTTTTAACTTTATAATAATTTTTTTTCATCTTTTTCTCTCTCATTTCTTAAAATCCAATAAAACATCTTAACTTAAACTATTTTATTATTATGTACAAACTATTTAACAAATATTATGAGATATTTTTTTGGCCTAGTTTGGATTGCAAGAGTCTCCCACATCATCCTATCTTATCTCAATATCCAAACATTACAAACACAAATTAAACACTTTTCAATTTTAAATATTCAACTTTTTCATCTAATCATTACCTACTCATTACAACTTTCTCAAATTTTCAAACAAAACACAAAAAATAATTTAACTTTTTAAATCTCAAAAAAAGAAAAATTAAAAATTATATTCTAATAATATTTTAATTTTATAATAGTTTTATTCAATTTATTTTTCCTCTCATTTTTCAAAACCCTATAAAACATCTAAATTTAACTCATATAACTACTACTCACAAATTATTTCATGATTATTCATAGATCATCTCCATATCATCTAACTATTCAAACCAGGCCTTAGTATTCAAATGAGCCATAAAGATACGTTTGAATGATAGTTTATTTTTAATTATCTAAAATTTGGGATGAAATTAATAGAGGTTGGTTTTATGGAGTTTTGGGGAAACCTTCAAATAGGATGCAGTGAGAATTTATACCCTCCTATAGTTATCGAACATGTAAACTGTCTATTTTATTTACCATAGAACTAATTTGAGAAAATAAACCTCTCGTACAAAGTTCTCTCTTCCCTCTCTCTCTCTCTCTCTCTCTCTCTCTCCCAGGGTTGACTCTTCAAAGCTCTCCCTTTCTCTCCTTCAATCTCTCTCTCTCTCATCTCATCTCAAGCTCGCTGGTAGACTAGTCTCTCACCTTTTTCTCGAAACCTTGAGTTCTCTGATATCCCTCAGCTTCTCATAAAGCCTTTGTAACAAGAAACTAGTAAATTGTGCAATTTATGATCTTCGAGGGATCAGACTCCTCCAAGAAACATTCTTTACTAACTTTTCTGAATGAATTTTACAAAAGAAACTTCAGTATTTATACTAAAGTGAGAGTCATTATTCTTGTTACAAAGATGACGATTACACTGAATAAGTAGGGCTAAACACATAATCTACTACATTTAATGAACCATGTGCCTATCACATGCCCTTCACTGCTTATTAACCTTCAATTCCTTCATACCCTTTACAACTCACCACCCTTCACTACTACGCTACCCTCAAATTATTTCCACAGCCACTATGTAGCTCATAACCATTCTTCCCCCTTTAAAAGACCTTGGCCACAAAATCAGGGTAATACATTCTTAGCATATCAATAGGAACCCAAGTTGAATCTTCCTCAGGAGCCCCACTCCATTTAATCAACAATTCAATGAGTGGATAGTTATTAAGAGCAATCATTCTCCTTTACATTACACTTTCTAGTTCAATCCTGAATCCACCATGGGAATCTAGTAAAGGTAATGTAGGTGAAATACTATGCACTGGCGCAACATGCTTCTTCAACTTGGACACACAAAAAACTGGATGCACAGATGAATTCTGTGGTAATTCCAGTTTATATGCCACTTGCCCTATGCGCTTCATTACTTTAAATGAACCACAGTACCTTGCTACCAACTTAGGACTAGCAACAAGACCCAAACTCTACTATTTGTACTTATGCAATTTCAAATAAACCAAATCACCAACTTGAAATTGTCTCTGAATATGGTGTCTATCATACTGTTGCTTCATATTGGATTGAGCAGCCAAAAGGTTTTTCTTCAACAAAACCAAGATCTCCTCCCTAGACTTTAACTCAAAATCCATTGCCTTGCTACATACTGCAACAATGTAAGAGGTGGAACACCATACAAGACCTCAAATGGTGTAATTTTTGTGAAGGAATTTTTGAAACTTGATCATGTCACTGAGATTCATAAGAAGAAGTGCCTTGATTTCTAGCAAAAAGCCATTGTGTTAAAGGCTGAGCTAATAGTTTCTAGAGAGGAAGTCATTTGCCTTTCACCTTAGCTTGCAATGGCTAGGGATGTTCATGGTTATGTCTGGGAGTTAGGCTACAAATATGGTATGTATAGGTTGAGGAGCCATTTACTGAAGAATCCTCATGCATATTTGAGGTCTCTGAACTTGAATTCCATTCAACCTAGTCACGCCGCCTTTCTTTTTATCGATTCTGTGGGCCAAGATGTGATGCTCGACACCATTCCTCCTCTTACTCATATCCCTTGAATTTATTTTCCTTTTATTTTGATCATTACTTGAACTGCAACATGGCTATTTTTCAACTTTAATTTGAACCATTTTGTTTTGGATTGAACTTTTGTGATGCTAGTTTAGACTTCGATTGTGACGCCCCGATTTCCACGTACAAAAAGTCTTGAGAATCGTGACGTCAGGATGATGACAACACGGATCACCCATCCCAATGATACGTGCTCAAGTGTGTGCAACGTACCACCAGAACACCAAAGAGTCGCATCGGATAAATAACAATTAAGTCACTAAGTACCAGAATTTTAATATACAAAAATAACCAAAATACAAGTATACTGAAAGTTAAACAGTTATCCAAGAAATACAGTCAAAAGTCAAATACATACACATGGGAAACAAATCCCATGATCCAAAACAGCAGCAACCACATGCCACTTCTCCACGGAGCTGATCCCTAAGGCTCATCATCCTCATCTGCAACAAAATCTACGGTATTATAAAATGTTACCGCAGGTAAGTAATAATCTAAACAATCTCCAAGATTAAAATACATTAATGCTATCAACCATGCATGCATATGATGTACCATACACTAGATTCAAAAATATCATTTCCCAAAAATGATTTATACAAAAATAATTTATTGGACACTGTAGGCGGGAATCACAGGCAGGACTCTACCACCATCCCTGCTTACCACCATCCCTACCGCGTGTACCGTAGGCGGGAATCGCAGGCGGGACAACACCACCATCCTTACTTACCACTATCCCTACCGCGTACACCGTAGGCGGGAATCGCAGGCGGGACTATACCACCATCCCTGCTTACCACCATCCCTACAGTCTCCTTTCCTTTTTTCCACAAATGAAAACTCAGTTTTCAATAAACAAACATGAACATGCATGCATATGCAATGTACCAATCCAACAATAAATCCCAACAACCAATCCAACAGTAAATTCCAACAATCAATCCAGATCACAACACAACCAATCACAAACATAATAAACCAGTCAGTGCAAAAATATATTAAAACCTTAAAAATATTCGGAAAAATACTTACAGCGCTATAAAAATATTTTTGGAGGATCACGGAGGAGTTGGAAGCGCCAAAGTAGCAACTCCACAGTGCAAAAACATTGTGGCTGAAATACACAGTGAACCCAAAATTACACGGGGCCAAATGAAGACTTGGGAATGATAGGATAGGGCCTATGGAAGTCGGTGAAGCTAATGGTAGTGGCTTTTGGCCGTGGGTGGCGGCCGAAACGGCGGTAGAAGGCCTAGAAGCTCAAATTGGAGTGGGTGTTCGTTGGGACGGCTCCAGCGACGGATCGGGGCTGGGTTTGAGTCTAAAGGATTGCTGGAGGGCCAGTGATGATGTGGTTAAGAGGTGGTGGTCGGAGGTGGAGCGATGGCGGCGTTAGAGCTTAAGACGCCGTGCGGCTTAGAGGGTGTCTGTGGTCTATTGCCGGCGAGGGCGGGGCTGGAAACGGTGGGGTGGTGTCGCTGGCTGGAGGGAAAGAGGTTGGGATGGGCGGTGGCGGCCACGAGAGGCGCGCGGCGGGGCTTGGGTGGGGAGAAGCGTTCGGCCAAAGGAGAGAGAGAGGAGGGAGAGAAGGCTGGGTCGCGCGCGGGAGATGGGAAAGAAAAGAAAGAAAAAGAGAAAAAGAAAAGGGAAGGGAAAAAGAAGAGATCCAGTCCTCACCTCTGGGGTCTAAAAAATGATCCAACAAAAAAGATTTTAAAACGCTAGATAAATAAAATAATTCAAACTCAATGAAATGCTCAATTAAAACAATAAAAATATTAAAATAAAAAAACAAGCCAATTTAAATTAAAGATCAATTTAAAATGTAAAACAATAAATAATATTAAGAAAATCCATAAAAATGATTTTTACAACTTAAAATATTATAAAATAATATATCAAAACTCCTTAAATTTTAAAATAAGAGAATGAATTTTTAAATAAATTAAAATAATCATTCTTTAAAAATACACTAAAATACGGGGTGTTACATCGATGCTCGTATGTGTTTGCAGTTGGATACTCATTGTAGAAATGGTGTGGTTGTGTGAATGTCTGGGTTTTTGTTGTGGCTATCAATGCCTGGGTTCTTGTGTTAATGGGCAAGGGTCAATGCACTCAAGTGGGTGCCCTCAACCTTTAGTCGCCATCGGCTAGTGCAAGGGCACTTGGCTTAAGGGGCGAGGGTTGATGCACTTAAGGGAGTGTCATCACCTTTTAGTTGCCAGTGATGAATGCAAGGGCACTTGACTTACGGGGTGATGGTTGATGTACTCAAGAGAGTGTTATCACCCATTTAGTTAGCAGGGGCGAGTGTAAGGGCACTGGCTTATGGGTTGAGGGATGGTGCAGTCAAGGGAGTGCCATTATCTTTTTGTTGCTAGAGGCGAGTATAGTGGCACTCGATTTAAGGGGTGAGGGTTGATGCACTTAAAGGAGTGTCATCACCCTTCAATCGCCAAGGGCGAGTGCAAGGGCACTCAACTTAAGGGGTGAGGGTTGATGTACTCAAGGGAGTGTCATCACTATTTTAGTTGCCACGTGCCTAGTGTAGGGGCATTCGGCTTAAGGCATGAGGGTTGATGCATTCAAGGGGGTGTCATCACCCTTTAGTCACCAGGGGCGAGTGCAAGGGGACTCAGCTTAAGGAGCGAGGGTAGGTGCACTCAAGAGAGTGCCATCTCCCTTTAGTCGCTAGGGGTGAGTGCAAGGGCACTTGGCTTAAGGGGCGAGGGTTGATGCACTCAAGGGAGTGCCATCACCCTTTAATTGTCAGGGAAGAGTGCAAGGGCACTCGGCTTAAGGGGCGAGGGTTGATGCACTCAAGAGAGTGTTATCACCCTTTAGTCACAAGGGTGAGTGCAAAGGCACTTTGCTTAAGGGGCTAGGATTGATGCATTCAAGAGATTGTCATCACAGTTTAGTCACTAGGGGCATGTGCAAGGGCACTTAGCTTAAGGGTCTAGGACTGATGCACTAAAAGGAGTGTCATCACCCTTTAGTTGCTAGGGGTGAGTGTAATTGCACTTGGCTTAAGGGGCAAGGGTTGATGCACTCAAGGGAGTGTCATTGCTCTTCAATTGTCAAGGGCGAGTGCAAAGGCACTTGACTTAAGGGTCAAGGATTGATGCACTTAAGAGATTGTCATCACCCTTTAGCAGCTCGGGGCGAGTGCAAGGGCACTGGGCTTAAGGGGTCGAGGATTGATGCACTAAAGGGAGTGTCATCACCCTTTAATTCTTAGGGATGAGTGCAAGGGTACTCGGCTTAAGGTCAATGATTGACGCACTGAAGGGAGTGTCATCACCCTTTAACTGCTAGGGGTTGGTGCAACAACACTTGGCTTAAGGGGCAAGGGCTGATCCACTCAAGGGAGTGTCATCACCCTTTAATATTCAGGGATGAGTGCATGGGCACTCGGCTTAAGGGATGAGGATTGATGCACTCAAGAGGGTGCCATCACTCTTTAATTGCCAGGGGCGAGTGCAAGGGCACTCAAGTTAAGGGGTGAGGGTTGATGCAATCGAGGGAGTGTCATCACCTTTTAGTCACCAAGTGCGGATGTAAGAGCATCATACTTTTGCTCGAACTGGGACAAAAACATCCTTATGTGACAAGGACATTATTTGGAAAGGAGAAAATTGTATTCATAGTGTTGAATTTACATGGATACACTTAGGCAAAATATTTCCTCAAGTGCTTGGCTTTCTATGGATGGGGCAGTTCCTTTCCTTCTACATCTTTGAGGTGGTATGATCCCGACCAGTGACTGGTGACAACTACGAATGGGCCTTCCTAACAGGGTCAGAGTTTTCCTTTTCCCTATGTCGTCGTCCATGCTTCTTTAAGACCAAATCGCCAACTTTTAAAGATCTAGGCTTGACACTCTTGTTAAAGTAGTGCTCTGCTTTCCTTTTATTAGCCCACGTTTGTGCTTCAACTTCTTCCCCTTTTCCTCTAGAATGTTTATATGTTCCTCTAGTCTTTTATCATTGGATTCTTTATTAGACTGTTGAACTCTCGGCATTCCAACTTCTACTGGCGCAACCGCCTCGCTTCCATAGATTAGTGTGAAAGGGGTTTCTCTCATCGGGGCCTTAACGGTCGTTTGGTATGCCCACAGGACTCCTGTTAGTTCTTCAGCCCAATCTTCTTTCTTATCCATCAACTTCTTTGTTAAAATCCTAAGCAAAATTTTGTTGGTTGCTTTGACTTGCCTATTGGCTTGGGGATGACTTGAAGAGGAATACTTAAAATTGATTCCACCAATTGCGGTGATGATTTGAATCGAATTTCCACCCGTTGTTAAAATTATATTTTGAGATATACCAAGTCAAATATGATTGCTTTCCATATGAACTTGGTGATTTTATTTGTTGTGATAGTGGCCAAAGCTTCTGCCTCTACCCACTTAGTGAAGTAATATTGCGGGTTGGCTGTGTGTTGCTTGGATTCTTTGCTTTTGACGAACATGTGGTTCACCAATTTTTGATACGTAGCCCTGGCACTCTTTAGTTATAATTGTTAGCAATTTCTAGTGCTACTTTTAATTTTAAGGAAAATGTGCCAAGAGGCCAATGGAAGAATTACACATGGCATATGGGAGACTTGCCACCTTGGTTAAGTAACTTGGTTAAAATACTAGTTGAATTTAGAGAAGGCCCAAGAGTGGTTTAATAAGGGCCCTAGCATTACTTAGATAAGAGGGCTAAGGATAAACATACTCGTTTGCATACATAAACCATCTCATTTTATCTTATCTCATCATTACAACTTTTTCAAATTTCCACATAAAATTTAATAAACAATTCAACTTTTTCAAATCCCAATACAATAATAATATTAAAAATAATATTCTAACAATATTTTATTCAACTCATCTAAAACCATCTCATCTCATCTCACTATCCAAATGAGCTACCTAGTAGACATAAGACTATTGGGCCCAACTTAGTAAGATCCAAGGCTATTTGGCCCAACTTGGTGAAATACAAGACAAATATCCAACCTAGTGAACTATTGAGGCCATGTAAAGGCCCAATGAAAATTTGGATATGGGGCCCATGGATAAGTCCACTTCTAAGCCCACACAAAAGGGATTAATATTCGGCCTAATGAGAACTCAACACTTGAAGCCCAAGCCTAGTATTTTATAGCACTCTTCCAAATAGGACCCATATACACCATACTATTGGTTTCTTTTATTCCCAAACCCATTTCACACTCCCCTAGGATTTCCTTCAAACCATAGTAAGGCTTCTAACTTGAGTTAAGGTTACTATTCTAAAGCCATCATCACACTATGAATAGTAACCCAAGTGTCATGACTTGCATAGTTTTCTTCAAATTTTCTGATCTGTAATTTCTTGTCTTTTACACTTGTTTTGCATCACCCTTAAACAACTCTTGAAGGTTAGAACTAACTCAATCCATGTCACTTGAAGAAAAGGCATGTCAAATACCTAACAACCCACCATTCGACATCCTTGGTGCAAAACCGAGCAACCCTTTAAACAACCCATCAAAGCGGCACCCATTCCACAAGTTGTTCAAGATATTTTATGAAGCATTCAACCCTCATGATATCACCTAAAATCAGACCTAAGAGGAGGTCAAAAATACTTTCATGAGCCAAGCCAAAATCGCAACTATTCACCTAGGAAATGAAGAATGGACCAAACCATTCACCCTTGCTCTTTTAGAAATTTTCTGCACCTAAATTTACCACCTCCTCATGTCACTACCTCTGCCATTTCACCCTAAGGAAGTGCTTCAAAGTACTCAATTTTATGTATGGCCAATCCCTTTCCATGAGCATCAAAACTGATTGGCAAATGGGATGGTGAAGTAGATCATTTTGACTGAACCCCATGCACCTCCAAACCTTCCTTCATTTTTTGCTCAAACCAACTCACATGACCACCACTCATACTTCATTACCCACCTGAGAAGGCCACTAAATAGTGGTAATTATGCCAACAAAATAGACAAAGAAGATGGGACAAAAGAAGGATCAAAACTGGATAGCCCTGAAGCCCTAAAACCATCAACCATAAGTTGATTTCCCTTGAAATTAGTTTCAAGTTCTGAAGCCATTCAGCCCCTTGCTCCTATGGCCATCCTCTAGCAGTTAAACATAAGGTAATCAAGTATATTTAGGCCACTATTCAACTGACCAAAGCCATGACACATCTAAAAATACACTCAACACTTCCACTGCCCACATCCACCATTCACAACCCTTGCCCTTCAGCCTAGCCATGCCATTCCTTAGCCCTCACCCCTCCACTAAGTCCTATAAGTAACCCCCTTCACCCGTCATTTCCTTACAAAACTTCCTCAAGCTTTCCCTTAGTTTTCTTGAGAGCTTTCCCTTAGTGTTCTCTCCTAGTGTGAGAGAAGGGTGAAATCGAGTGGTGTGAGAGTGAGTTCTTGGAGTGAGTTGTTCTTGAAGCATCAAAAGCCATGGCTTGCTGAGTAATCCTACCCTATCTTTTTTTTGGGTGTTAGATTGACATGTTAGGCTTTGAGTTTTGGCATGAGAATGAAGATTTGATTGAATTATATGAGGTTGAACTTGAAGACATGCATTTCAATTGAGATTTGGAGTCTTGCTTGAATAAATTGTATTGTGATGAAATTTTAGCCATGACATGTCTTGATATGATCTTATATTTTTTTACTAATGTCTTGAATGATTGATTGAATGTTTAAATTTGAGGAAAACAGCACGTCATGATAAGTTTATAAACCAATATCTTGTGTTGATCATCTAGCATGTTTCGATTTTCACTTGGTTGAAGTTTATCTTGTGAAATCTTTGCTAAGTTTCCAAAGCATGAGTGTCAAACATCTAGAAAGGCTTTGTTATAAAGATGGGAGTTAAAATGCATGATTCATTTAGGCTTTAAAACTCACATTGAAAAAGAGAAAGCTAAAAGCATCATGCACGCACCCAGTTTGAAGGTTTTATAATGATTTGGTGTTAACCAATTTATAAGTGATGTGTTAAACTCGTGTGACTTGAACCTAAGTTACAAACATGTCCCCAAGATCAGATTTATGGCTTTCTACTTGATGAAACTTGATTACTCATGCATCCAAAGAGGTTATAGACTTGAAATCATAGAAAGGTCCACAAATGCATCCCATGGATTGGATGGATTTGGCATACTAGTTGGTTGATTCTTGTAATTCTAAAGTCATATATGAATTTAGAACATGAAAAATTTGAGGTCCATGAAATTTGATAAAATTTGGAGCCAAAATGCAATAGTAAAAGTTTAGAGGATGTGGGAGAATAACTTTTGTTACAGCCGCACCAAATTCTTAAGTATCCAAGGAGTTTGTAAGTTAGCTTCTAGCTTACTCTTAGATAATTTATTTATGATTCTTGTATAAACGACACATTCATATTAAATGTCATTTTGAGTATGAAACATCATATGATACGTCATTAAGTATTCGATTACTTGTTTACAAGATATGTGAAGTTGTCGCCATTTTAGCATATTACATGTAAATGTCATTTTAACATGAAGCTTTCTACATATGCACATGTTATGAAATATATTTTTCAAGCATGACATGAAAATAAATTTTGTCAAGACCTCAAATGATGGGAAATTATCCTAGCAGAACCCCAATTTCCAATGCAAAGTTGTATATGACACATAATGCCATGGTGGGTGCATATGTTATGATGATATGATATAATATATTGATGATGATATGTTATGATAATGAAATGTTATGATACCAATGCATTAAGTTACGAGTCTGCAGACAGCGTAGTTTCAATGTGAGTTGTACCGCAGTCACCGGTAGGTACTCACAGTGCAAATGGAGAGTTGTGACGATATCTCATGTTATATTATGTTAATGCTGGCTCTAATAAATAAGAAATGTTATGTTTTGGAAAAAGATAAAAGAAAATGTTCTCTATAAAAAAATGTGCATTAAAGTTTTTTACTAAAAAGATATTGAGGAATCTGGATGGGAGACAAAGATGGATTTTTCTGCATATCTAGCATGCATCTTATGTTTATCATTAATCATGCATATCTTATATATGTGCAAGTTGATTGTTTAACTAACTGAGATATCAAGGAATCTCACTGTGGTAATCTCACTACCATTTCTCTTGAAATGGTAGAAGTTATGTTAGGACTAGCATACGACGAATAGGATGAACCCTTGTCTTCAGATGGTTGAGGATAAGCCTGATCTTGAGTAGATGCTGGATTTGAGTGAATTTCTTTTACTATGAAACTCTGATTGAGTATCTGTAATAAGGAGATTCTATCTCCCACTTTATGTCTGAACTTATGTTGTACTATGTGGACCTCTTAAGTAAGGCAGTATCTAAGGGTGTAATCGGTCCGATTCGGTCTCATTTTGGACATATTTTAGAACCGAACCGGTATATACTTATTTTGAGATTTGAAAAACCAATACCCCACTGGTTACAACCTTAAACCGGTAATTTCAATTTTATCGATTTCGGTCCAGTTTGGTCTTTTTTTTTCTGGTATATTACATAGTATATATAATATAGTATATATCACTATATATACTATAATGTATATTATAATATATAGTGATATAATATTAGTATAACTACTAATACAATAGACTACAGTGATAATATATAGTTATTTATATAGGATTTTAAAATTTAATATTATATTAGTTAGTAATTTATCATATAATACAAAATTATTTTATATATAATTTTATATACTATATATAAAAATTATATATAATATAAAAAATCATATAAATTCATTCTGGCATGAAATTTTTATAAGTCACAACTTTTTTGCTGCGATTATTGCATACTGCTAATAACATACTAGGATTCATTGCATATTAATTGTCATGAACTGGGATATATAATCAAGTGTTGCATGTCCTAACGCTCCAAGTTTCAGTTACATCCAAAGTGGGGGTTGGGGGTGTCACAATGAGGAACTAATAACTTCAGTTATACACTTTTTGGATGTAATCTTAGTTATCATAGCTGAGTAGAGTGAGCGGCTCAACAATTTAGGGCAGTAGTTTTTCTTTTGGATAGAAATGTCTTTTCGTTCATCTTCCATGGTAGTACTAATAGAATTGCAATGTGTCATCAATCAAACCATATTGTAATTCAATGTGTATGTATATTATAATGTCAAATTATAATAAAAATAAAATTTCTAAAGAAAATAAGTAATTGAGAAGAGAAGCACAAATGATCATTAAATTTTAACAAGAAAATTATTGGAAAAGCCAGATAGAAAAATATCATTAAATAAAAAGATTATGGCCGTTAGATAAAAAGTAAAATTTTACTATTAGATTTTTAAAAAATTGGCTATTGGAAAATTAGAATAACTAATTCAATTCGGGATGCATTGTATATAGTTATATTTGGCTAGAGTTTTGCCTAATCCAATGGCAATACCCCAGCAATGGCTGCCTTTTTTTTTATTTGAAGGGAAACTATCATCATTCATTAAACATTCTTGGTTTATTTTCTTATTGTTATACAAAACTTTATTTTCCACTTGATAAATCATCCAAACTCTTTTCAAATCGGAATCTTTGCAATTTCATACAATTAATTGGCTGGAAATCCTCTTGTCCCTGTGGAGATGACCTTGGGTGCTACCTCATATTACAACTAGTCCACTTCTGCACTTGGGAGTAATAGTTTGGAAGCCATCAACGGGCTTTGAATGAGTTCTTTTTGAAGAGCGTCCGAGCGAGGTCAAATGTTATGATACCTAACGCTGGTCGGTGTATATGTTATAATATTATGTTATGTTATCAATGCATTGAGAATGAGTCTGCAGATAACGTAGTTTCAACTTGAGTTGTACTACAGTCACCAGCAGGTACTCACAGTACACATGGGAAACTGTAATGATGCCATACGTTATGATGTTAATGTTATGATTAATTATGAATTGCTAAAAATGATGAAGTGTTATGATTATATTTTTTACGGTTGAAGTGAAAAAAATAACTTTTGTAAAAAAATATGTGTCTCAGTTTTATAAAAGTGATGAGGAATCAGGATGGGTGACAAATATGGATTGTTTTTTTTTTTGCATCGCATGCATTTCATATTTATCATCCATCATTCATAATGTATCTATGTGCACGTTGGTAATCTAACTTACTAAGATTTCAAGTAAATCTCATCTCTTGTGGATCCACTACCATTCCACTCGAAATGATAGAAGTTGTATCACGACTGGATGAAGTTGGAGCAGATGAACCAGTGGATCTGATTGATTGAAGAGGAGCCAAATCTTGACAAAAGAGTGGACCTCATCTTGTTGTTTATAGCCCTAACCCTTCATGCTTCAAAACGCATGAAGCAGTTGATTTGTCCATGGATACTTCTTAGCAAGAATAATTGTACGAAGATTTTGCTACCTTATGATTTGAACTAATAATGGTTATGAATGAATTGGGATATTTTAGTTTGTTTTGGCATAAGTTTTATTTAGTTACCCATATTCCGTTGCAGTTATTGCATATTGGTAGATGCATTTGTAGGATGCATTGGATATTAACTATCATGAACGAGAGTATGTAACCCTGTGTTACATGTCCTGATGCTTTAAATCTCCGTTTCATCCCAAGCAGAGGTTGGGGGCGTAATAGTTGGGCTTCACTGGCGAACATGTTGTGGTGTTGGCATCGAGCAACCTCCAGTGGACTGCACTGGTGAGAATGGCGAGGGACAATGGTAAAGAGCTTTAGGGAGGTTGGGAACCACCAAACTGATGACAAACGCCATCGGCGAGCAAGGTGGTGGTCAGTTGCTTGACCTTCATGATGAGCTACAATCGAGCCATTTTCCTGTGGTGCGAATGGAGATGATGGTGTGGAATAGTGGCGAGGAAACCAAGGAGGTCGAATACCACCACGCCGGTGACAAACTACGTCGGTGAGCAAGGTGGTGGTTGGCGATGGGTTGGTCCCTTCGGGGTGCTCGACAATGTGCTTCCAGTGTTTGCACGGTGCAAAACATGCAGGCGCGCTGGGTCGGTGAGTTCGGTGGTGAGCAAAGCCTCAGTCGTTATGGAGCGTCTTGCAAGTGACAGAAAGCATCGGCCATTCACGTGGCGACTGGTGGTGGCTTTGTTAGCTTGTGGAAGGGAGATGTGGATCTCCGTTGACTTGCATCTCCTTTATGCACAGTGTATGACATGCTCGACTCTTGGTTGAGGTAGTGGTCAAGGACCACTTTGCCAGCGACAAAGGACGATTGTAGTTTAGGTTGTGGTTGGTGGTGTCCCTGTGGTGCTTAGTGTGCACGGCATGCACATCGTGTCCTTGTTGGTTACAGTGGAGGAACTGTTGCCCCTGTATCGCCGCCTTGTAATGTGGCCAGCCTCGAGCTGCACTGTGCAACAAGGTGGCAACCTACAGGTCCAACCTTGTGTGGTATTATGTGCGCTTTACAAGCATGGTGCATGCCGCAGATGCAGTGCATGTCATCCCTTTCCTGAATTCTTATCTGCTTTCTTGGAGGCAATCTCATGAGTGCAAAATCTGCATCGTGTAAGGGGGTGGCGGGTAGCAAGCTCACCACGTTAAATGCTTGGGTGCACCTCGACGTGCACCCGCTCTGCATGGCTTGTAGAGTGCATACGTGCATAGTGTGCACCATGCAACCTAGGTTTTTTTTTTTGTAACGCCATGTACATCATGCATATCCCATGCTCATAATGCACACCCTACTTTTTTGAAGACAGTCTCATAAGCCGGAGAATCTTCCTACTCCTCTTTCTAGTTTTGAGAGTAAAAAGTCGATCTCACAGACGACGTCAACTGTTAATGCCTTAATTTGCACAATATACCAGAAGAGAGGAAAAAATCATCCTTGACTCATGACGGTGATTCGGGCTTTTATATGATGTCTTCGTGTTCATCCATATGATAAATAATAAATAAGTGAATAAAAGTAAATAAAGAGAGACACATGGAGTTACGTGGTTCGATATAATGTCTACGTCCACAGGGTTGTTTGAGGGAGAAATCCACTATAATGAATAATTTTACAATCTCTCATGGTCTCACATATCTCACAATACAATATAGAAATTTAGAAAAGATCTTTTAGCGTAGCTATGTGTGGTAGAGTTTGGTGTATGGAGCTTCTGTGGAGTCAGTCAGATTTGTGGGGTTTCCTCCTTATATAGAAGTTTATTTCCTTGGAGTGATTGAGTACAACTTGCCTTGTGAAGACTTTTCCTTTTTAAGAATCTGAATATCTTTCCTTGTAAGAGTTTGAGTTAACTTGTCTTATCTCTTAGCTAAATTATAGGTTGCTGATTTGACCCTTGCACATCGATTATAGATACTATGCCAGTGATTATGCAATGGGATTACAGGTTATCTCCTGTCATCATGATATGACTTTTAAAAACACATGATAATTACATGATAGGTATACATAATAATGTCTAACGCTTGTTATATGTCACACGTCCTCAGTATAATTACAAGGGACGTGGGGTGGAAGTTCACCTGATGGACTGCAATGTTATTTGCTGTCTTTTATTCTGATGTACTAACTATAGCCTATGATATGTTAAAGGGCAGTTTAGTCATTTCCTATTTTCAGTACTATTTAGGTCTGTCACTTTGACAAAATTGGTTATGCAAAATCATTGAGAATATTCAGTACTTTGAATCTGGAGTTGCCTCCTTCGAAGCAGGCCATTTTATCATCTCTATCAATATACTATTTTTTCATTCCAATATCCATTCTCATTTATCTTTCATTTACATTCATCCATTACAACTAAATTGTTACATTGTATCACTTGTACAAACGTCTTTACGCACAAAATCAAGCACTTTCATGGTTGATCTTGGTATATCCGAGGTTGTTGCATTGCGTGCTTGGAAAATTATATTCCATCTTTTAAATTAGTTATGATCTGTGACACGGTTGCCGACGACAGCTTGGCCAGGGAGAAATAGTGGCAGCGGCAGAGTAAAGAAGAGGAAGATGGTTCGGGAAGAGGGGCTGAAGGTGAAGGTGTAAGTGAAGTGATCCCTAATTCACCCGCCCGCGGGGGGACGTGAAGTGCCTAAGTGAAGGTTGACTGGAGGAGATGGGTTGGGCCTAGCTTGCGTGGGCTTAAGGGACTTGTCCCTGGCCGTGTTATCCAAATTGCTTTGTTTTGTTTTGTTGTTTCGTTATTTCCTTTTGGGTAGTAAGTTAGAAAGTCCAATCCAGGCCAATGGCCTTTTATCATGTTGCAGGGTTTCTACCTAGGGTAATGATACTCTTGCAACCGGTTCACTACTCTTTTACTATTTATATTATATTTGAAATTTTTTATTTTAATTTATTTTTTTAAGCATTTTTTTAACATTCTTAATCATTAAGAAAAAATTAAAAAAATATATAATTTTACTAATAGACATTTCTTTAACTATTAATTAAAATAAAAAATTAAATAAAAAAATAGTAATAAATGGGTAATAATCTTATCATTTTTCTTCTACTCATAGAAGGCGCCGTAATGTGACTTTTCCCTTGTGCAAAAAGTAATGAAAACTTGATTTTATCTTCTGTATCCTCTCTTTTTCAACCTTTTCTGGAAAAGAATCCCCCGGGGAAGCTTTTGTGAGTG
Source organism: Pterocarya stenoptera (assembly GCA_003123785.1). Lineage (NCBI taxonomy): Eukaryota > Viridiplantae > Streptophyta > Magnoliopsida > Fagales > Juglandaceae > Pterocarya > Pterocarya stenoptera. The sequence goes on along the minus strand of QEOT01124266.1, from coordinate 89,112 downwards.
TGTGAATTATCCAGTGTGTTACAAGATCTTAGTTTAGTACTATTCAAAAATAAATTTTATTTAGAACCACGATTTTTCGGTTCATGCAGGAGAACTGCAAATAAAGATATACTGTCAGGTTTGATGAAAAATAAATCATATGATCTTGAGAGCTCATCCTCGTCATTCACTACCCCTAAGAAGGACATTGTTCAGATCTCAACAATAATGAAAAAATTTTGTTTGGAGAAGTACTACACGTGTTTATGTGGGAACTTTTATAATTCAACTGATGTGACTTATCTATTTCGATTAATACAACAAACATATTATTGGATATAACCCACATTTTTTGTGCAAACTTTGCACCAAAATTTATATTTTCATGGCTTGCAAAACATTCTATCAAGGTATAGGCCAAGAATATGACACCACGTATACAATGCCTCGATAAGTTTATGTTAACATATATGCCTTATTGGCTTTAAAAGATATAACAAATTAAGTTTTTAATTTTGTTTACTATAGTTGTCACGCTGATGTTGACTTCATTGATGGCACTAGCTCAGTGATAGTAACTTTTTTAGGAGATAATGGAGAGTATCTTCTAAACTGCACAATCCAACGCTTTATGATGAAGACCACACAAGTAAACAATAAAAATATATAGATAGTTATCTTTAGTGCATATTATGTTATAAGTTTAGGAGTTGCAGGTGAGTACGTTTTTCTCCATTAATGTGCTCGTCTGGAAGGCAAATCACTTTTGCTCTCTTTAGTACTCATCAGGGGGTCAACTACTTTTACCCCCTGGTGCACTTCCAAGCTAGACGAGCACTTTTACATCTGGTGATATTTGCCTGGATCCTTGCATGGGAGACAAGCACACTACTCGCCTATGAGAGAGTGCTCTTGCTCTCCCTGATGCTTGCATGGGCTAGACACCATTATCTTGCCTTTGTTTTCCTTTATAATTTTTTTTTTTTTTTTAGAACCATAATCTATAGATTCCTATGTTTGGAGCATGCTATGTCATAACGTTGGGGATTTTTAACAATTATTGAGTATTATTGGTTTTTTTAAATGTTATAATTTTAAAATCAAATTTGGATAAGACTGCAACGCTCTTGTCTGACATTCTATTCAACGTGTGCATGCGTGCCTCTTTGTTTGGACCTCTAAAGGATCGACACTCTCAGTTTAGTCTTATTTCAATTCAGGAAGATGCTCATGAGGAAGCATAACATGTAGCTTAGATTGTCCCCCAATCGTTTTAGCCATGTTTGTTGGTCTACAGTTGTGGCCTCACAATCATCATATTTGTTTGTGATGTTATAAAAAAGTTAACTATATTTTGCAGCTCTTAGGCCACTATTTTGTATTGGTTATGATGGTTACAAAAGGTCCATTATGATTGCCTGGGCTAGCAATTTCGATTAGGGGTCCATTATGATTGCTAGCAATGCAACTTTGCTCTACCAAGTGCTCGCTTGTGAACCTTTGGCTCTCTCACATCTTGATTGAGGTCGAGCAATTTGGCTTTGTTTAGGGCTCGCCTAAAAGGAGTACTTTTACTCTTTCTGGTGCTCGTCTGGAGGTGAGCCTTTTGGCTCTCCCAGACCTCGCCTAGGGCTGAGTACTTTCTCTCTTTCTATTGCTTACCTTCCTGGTCCTCACTTAGGGGAAAGCACCTTTGTATTTTTGGTGCTTGCATGCAGCGAGCATTTTGGCTCTACCGGTACTCGAGTGGTAGCGAGCAAATTCGTTCTTCTAGCTGCTTGCCTTGGAGCGAGCCCTTCGGCACTCTTGGACCTCACCTGGGTTAAGCACCTCGTCTTAATGGAGTTCCACCAAGGGCAAGTGTGTTTGTTTCTTTGGTAGTAGCCTATGGTGAGCACTTTGGCTTCCCTAGTACTCGCCTGGTGGAGACCAAATTCGCTCTTCCAGCTACTCATCCTTAGGCAAGTCCTTTGGCTCTCATGGATCTCTGGGGTCAAGGAATTTTGCTCTCCAGAACCTCGCCTAGTGGCAAGCAATTTGGTTCTTCCGGTGCTCGCCTAGTGGAGACTAATTTCTCTCTTCATGTCCATTGCTTGGGGAGATTGCCTTGGCTCTCCAAGAGCGCTTGGTAGCGAGGAATTTCCTCTTCGTGTTGCTTTCATGTTGGCGAGCACTTATGCACTTACGGTGCTAGCCTGGAGGGGAGCACTTTCGCTCTTCTAGGTCCTTACCTGTAGGCGACCACCTCGGCTCTCCTAGTACTCGCCTAACAGGCAAGCAATTTTGTTCCTGCCGTTCTCAAGTGGGTGGTGACAACTTTACTCTATTTGCTACTCTTGTGGCGAGACAAAGTAGGACGTTAATTTGGATATAGGGAGCTACACACGTGCGGTTCTCACTAATCATATTTATATATTTATATATATATATATATATTAAATTCGTGTCCATCTTTGGATGAAACCAAATGTTGTATTAGGAATATTGTTTGGTTGGGAATTTCTTGTGAGATTGGCCCAAAAGTAGTCTCTACGTTGGAGTAGTTAAGCCAGCCTTATGGCTTCAATCTTAAAAACCAATGCTCCCTCGAACTTGAATCTAAACATCATAGTTCAAACACAACTGGATGTAATGTTTCCGCATGGAATCTGTTATGTATTCATAATGTGTGAAGACTTATGTCTCAAGTTAGTTTATCAATTCCCATGGGTCTTTTCCGTTTGATAAGGCAATAATTCTGTAACATGCACGTACGCTAATTCAATTGAAAAAAGAAACAAAACAAAAGATGGCCAATCAAAGCATAATTACCGGATCTTTTTAATAGGTGTGTTTCTTAGGATCCATATTTTAAAATAATTGGAGTGAAGCCAATTAATGAAAATTACCTTTCAGGTCTGTAGTTTGAATTTTTTACAAACGAGCACCTATTGTCTTTTTTTTTTCTTTTTTTAATAATAAAAAATTAGGACCCACTAGAGGGGCTTCTATACTTGAGTATAATCATAGCATCCTAACCACTGAGAATTAAAAGGAGAGGCTATGACAGACAGACCAATTAATTGGTCTGACCAGTTCGGAATATTGGACTAATTTCAAACTTTTTAAACTACAAGTATCAGTTTGTAAAAAGTCTAAATTCCAGGGACCTGGGCAGTATTAGGTTTTCTCGTTAGTCTCTGTCGATAATAAAGCTATTATCACTTTATACATAACAAAGCTATCATTTACGTAACAGTTACTTAAGTAGAAAAAGAACATTTTACAGTTACAACTATCAAAACTGACAAATTACACCTTCAAACTATTAAAAATTAGTACTTCACAAACCATTCAATTATGGCTTTTGTGATGAATAAAAATAGGTAACGTGGTAAAATCTTGATAGTTAATACTAATAGAAGAGTGTAAAGTGCAAGTTTGTTGTAATTTGAGGATATAATGTTTTAATTTTGGTAGTTTGAGATGCTTGATAATTTGGGGGATGCAAAATGTATTTATTCCTATTTTATTATGTGGAACTTATAGTTTATACATAGGTGGATGCCCCTCTTGAACTAGATACCAAAATGTCTGGTGCAAAAAAATTTTTAATTACTAAAATAATTTGTAACATCTTAGTTGAAATGCCCATGTAGGTTCAGATAGTGAGATGAAAATTCTTGATTTTAGGTGAAAGTTTAAAATATTATTTTAAAATATTCTTATTGTTTTGGGATTTGAAAAAGTTGAATTGGGATTTGAAAATGCTAAATTGTTTATTATATTTTATGTAAGAATTTGAAAATATTGTAATGATGAGATGAAATAAGAATGTTGTGTCTCATCTCACTTTCCAAGCATACCGACCTCAGCTCCCATAATCCTAGTTAGTGTAAGATGATGATTATTTTTTTTTTGGAAAAATTTTAGAGATAAAATTTTTTAGCATAAGAATCACACTTTGGATTTAGTTAGAATTGTTGGAAGGGTTCTAGTATTTTATTTTAGGATTGGCTACCAAGAAGCCAATAGTGGAATGACATTTGGCATTAATATTGGGTTAAGCAGAAATGACTAAGTATGGATGGATTTAAGTGTGAGCCCAAAAGTGTTTAATTAAGGGCCCTCAATCACTAAATATGTTATGGGCTAGAAATAGGTGCCATAAGCCTAGACCCACTTAGATTTATCAGCTTTTAGCTTGTAACACCCTGCTCCTTCCTTCCTTCCTTCTTTTGACGTAAGCCATTATGTCAGATGCGATAGCCAGCCTGCTCCTCCCATCTAATGTCTAAGAGTCCCGTTATGCGTGCTAGATCCCGATGGCGTGTTTTAAAGATTACTACGTGATTTCAAAAGTTATCTTTGTGTTTTAAAGATGTGAATTTTAAATGGAATATTCTCATCGTTATTTAATTAAATAATATTTGAAATAACTAAATTATAATATCTTTGAAGAGCTCTAAAAATATTATAATTGTGGGAATCATTTTATATAAATAATTCCAATTATTTAAAATATTATGTGATCTAAATAATGATGACATCTTTAATTAATTTAATAGTTTTACTCTTTAAATATTTTAAGTAAGACTTCATCATTTTATAAATAATGAAGGAATATTATTTTAAATAATATTCTAGCTTTATTCCTCTCAATGCTTTTAATTAAATAAATGTTTATGTGTTTTTAAATCAATGTTTAAGGGTCATCGTAGACCATTTTATAGACCCCCAGGGAACGGGTTTTAGTATAAACCCCAGCCCCTCTCTCTTTCTCCCTCACTTTCCCTCCCCTCTCTCTCTCCTCTCTTTCTCCCTCTCGGCGTACGTGATACGCGAGCCCCCCTTGCCGAACGCTCCATAGCCCAGCTCGGAGCCGCCGTGCACCAGTGAGCCTCACCGCTCCTCCGACCGGCTTCCTATCCCTCCGGCGAGCTCACCCATGCCGACCTTGCTCGCCCACGCTCCTTCCTCCTCCTCCTTCGGTGGTGCAAGCCCGAACGGGCTTAGTAGCCACAGCGCCACCGTGTGTCGTTCTCCGGCACCACCACCTCCAGGGTAGCTCTTCCAACCATCGATCGGCCTCCTCCAGTGACCCTGGCCTCCCTCTCCCTGCCGGTAGCCTCCCATGCACGAGCACAGCTCACCCACGCACGGGTTCACTGTGCAGCCTCCTAGCGTTGCCGTGCGCGGCCATCTTGGCCACCGGCCGCCACCACGAGACTCCTCAGGTCTCCCCCTTCCTCCTCCCATGAACCCACGGCCAGATGTCCCCTCCTCCACCTCCTGGTGTCTCCCTCTCTTACGCACGGGTTTAGCCTCCCCCGCCGCCGTATGTTGCCACCCACAGTGTGTGACCACCCTCTCCGGCATCCTTAGGCCACCACGAAGCCAACCGGACCACCCATGGCCCCGATCTGCCACCCACGGCCCCACACTCTCTCTCACTCTCCCACGGCTTCTCCTCCCTCACAGTGTACGGCTAGCCACCGTAGGCCATCGTGCCGACCACCATCGAGTCTCCACGGCTCCTCCGGTAGTTCCCTTAGCCTAGCCCTAAGTTTAAACCACCACTTTATGTGGTGGGTAATCACTGCACGTGATGGACAGTTACTGCGCGTGACTGACTGCCACTGTACACGGCGAGATCCGTCGCAATACGCTCCCTTTCTAGCATCATCAAGGCCACCTTATGCCTTTCCAAGACCACACCTAGTTATCCAAACGCTTAAACAGCCATTGTAAGCGGTGTAGCCACCCCGTACGTTCCTCCGGTGTTATCCACGGTGACGATCAACAAACGACGCACGTGTTATTCCGTCGATGGTATAACTCTCTATCCCTTGCTATTTATATTAAATGTTAGATGCTAGCTAGTTGACTAGGTTGTGGACTGTGCTGTTAGTATTATAGGGTTTGTTGTGTAGTATGGTGATGTGTGGACTGTGACGTGAAGTGTTGGGCATAGTGGGAAGTGTGTTGTGTAGTGTTGTGGACTGTGCTGTGAAGTGTGGTGGTAATGTATGTGCAGTAGTAGTGGCGTGGCCTAGTGCCGTGTAGGGAGTACACGTGGAGTATACTCCGTGTGGAGAGATGATGCACCGTATGGCGTGTATGCCATAGCGGTAACGTGGTGTAGTATCGTGAAGAGAGTACATGTGGAGTGTACTCCATTGTAGTGGAGACGACGCACCGTATGGCGTGTGTGCCATAACGGTGATATGGCGGAGCGTAGTGAATAGAGTATACGCAGAGTATACTCCATGTAGTGGAGCGATACACCGTATGGCTTGTATGCCATAGCGGTTACGTGGAGTAGTGTTGTGAATAGAGTACGCGTAGAGTGTATTCCATATGGAGAGACGATGTACCGTATGTCATGTATGCCATAGTGGTGACGTGGCGTAGTGCTGTGAAGGGAGGACACGTGGAGTGTACTCCATTGTAGTAGAGTGACGCACCATATGGCGTGTGTGCCATAATGGTGATGTGGCATAATTCTGTGAAAGGAGTACACGTGGAGTGTACTCCATTGTAATGGAGTGACGCACCATATGGCGTGAGTGTCATAGTCGTGATGTGGCGTAGTTCTGTGAAGGGAGTACATGAGGAGTATACTCCAAGAGATGCAGCGATACACCGTATGGCGTGTCGTGAAGATAAAGGTGGTTGCGTAGTTGATGGGTGAAGAGCTTGATGTATGGTGTCTGGAACTGTGGAACAGTGTCCCGAAGTGTAAGATATGGCCTGTAGTCCAAGGCGATGAGTGTCGCCATGTGACTGGCTTATGGCTAGAAATAAGTGCGAAGTGGTTAGAAAAATATTAGAGTAGCGTAGCGAAAGCATGACTGGGCAATATCACTAAGTGACGTGGTCGATTAAGAGGTCGTGCTTGCGATGGGTGAAGAGTTACCGTAAGAGTGATGTAGCGGGATTGTGACAAGGTGTCATAATGTGACAGGAGTACGTGAAGAACCGTACTCGTGATGAGTTGGAAGTTGACGTATAGGTGACGTAGCGGAATGTCAGAGGTGACGTGACAAGGTCACGGTGTAGCTTGGGAATGGTTTCAAGCTATATGGTGTGATGTAAGGTGGTGCAGTATGTGCAGTCGTAGTGATATGGTTGTAGTCTACGGCGATGAGCGTCACCGTGTAGTCGGCTTATGGCCAGGAGTATGTGCTAAGTGGCCAAGAAGTATCAGAGCAGTGCAGCGGAAACATGATTAGGCAACGTCATGAAGTGACGTGGCCAAGTAGAATTTATGCGGTGATGGGTTAGGATGTATGTGAGGTGACGTGACAGGGTCATGGTATAGCTTGGGATTTAGTCTCGAGTTATGTGGCGTGACATAAGGTGTGTCCATGGGCAGAGTCCCATCGTGTCAAGTGTTGGGATGAACTGTCAAGAGGCACGGTTAGCATGAAGAGTCTTGCTAGCTGGGTTATGAGAAGGTTGGTAATGGAGTATGGCGTTCGCCATAAGAGTCCGTGACCAATGTATTAAATGATGATCTTAGGATAAAGGACTAAGGTATGTGTGTTGTCTGGTTAGATGCACGTGCCAGACAGATTCACCATATGTAATGGGTAATCTGTCATAAGTATAGTTACATTGTGCTTAAGCCTCAGAGTGGCTTGGAGCTGTGTGACGTGAACGGATGATCATGAGAAGTAGAGTGAGCTAAGATACATGAGGGTAATGATGAGGGTACTGTCTAAGAATGGGATGCACGACTTAGTTAGTCTAAGTCATGCGTCGGAACGTGGTTAATGAGAAGAACGGGATAGACGTCCTAGTGTCTTAACCCTAAGGGAAATTATGAATTCACCTTAGCGAGTAAGCACTCGAGGTAGAACATAAGGTTGAAGGAAGTAGAGATCGTAATGGGTCTCCAAGGGTTTTATCATAGTAAGGAACGTGAAAGAGTACGGAATAGAATGAGAGTGTTCTAAGTAAAGTATAGTTCTATTTCTAGTTCAGCTATTTATGCACTAGATAGAGAATAACATTAAGGTTATGTATGCATGTAGGTTGCCATCTGACACGCGCATGAATGGACTGCATGGTATGAAGGTAGCATGGAGTCCAGGTAAGTGTTACGTTCATGCTCTTCTAGAATTTTCTAAAAGTATGTAAGAAAAAGAAAAATAAACGTTTTTCCCATGAAAAATGCTTTAAGAAAAGACACGAAAGATGTTTTTAAAGAAAGCAAAGTATTGAAAGGCATACGTATGTACGGCCCCTCTATGAAAGCCCATTTTTAAGCACCCAAAAGTATTACTTGTATGCATATGAATGGATGAATATACGTTGTAAATATTGTACGTATTTTCTAAAGAAAAAAAAGGAAGCTTTGAGGGTCATGCCCTGAGCTTCAAACCGATGCCTTAAGAGTTGCGGAGAAGTGTTTTAAAAGTGGTCCCTGAGAACTGATGTTAAGATGTCCCTACGAACTGACGTTTTAAAAGATGTTTTTCCATGAAAGAACTGCTAAATGAAATGAAAAGATGATGATCACATTTCGGCTCAAAGAAAGGAAGCCGAAATGAAATGAAATGAAAGCCTCAGCTCTTTAGAGCTGACATGAAATGAATGAATGAAAGCATGAATGTATGAAACTACGTAACGGCCATATGAATGAAAGGAAAGGGGTACCCAATGAATGAATGGGCAGATTGCAATGCCAGGCAGTAGTATCTGGTAGTGCACCCAGTGTTGCACCCTAACGGAAAGGGATTCCAACCCGTGGCCACGGGCGAATCCATCGGTCTAAAAGACCGCTAACCCCAGCACGTGGGGTGTAATGACGTGCACCGGCCTATGGAAGTGAAAAGAAAAGTAAATTAATTAGATGTATGAATGCACTGCATTCTTCAAGAAATGAAGCTAGTGACGGGGGAACGTTTTAAAGAAAAGAAAATCATGTTTTAAGATGAAAGCCCCCGTTCACTGATGTTTTTAACGAAAGCATGTATGCATGTACGTATAGTATGTATGAATGATGAATGCATGAGTGAAAACCTATGTTGCTATATTTTAATGGTATGAAGTAATGCTTACTGAGTATTCGACTCATTTTAGCTTTTATGTGTGCCCCTCCCCCCACAGGAAGCTAAATGGGCAGTATGCCCAAGAGGGACACAGCCAAAGGGAAAGAGCACGGAGGTCTAGGCATGAAGGTTTTAAACGTACGAAAAGGTCTTTTTATTTTAAAGAATTTTATTTCCCACTCCAAAACTCTTTTATTATAAAAACACTTTTTATTTTATAACGTAGAGTCTTGCACCCTGGGAAGGACAGTAAAATGTTTTAAATTGGACGGTAATTCCCATCGTTATTTTCTAAAATATTTTGCAAAAAGGTCCAAGTCAAAGACGGGCGCTACATAGCCCCTCTTGAAGAACCTTAAAAATTAGGCCTAAATATGTAGTGGGCATGAAGTCTTTTGGCCTAACTTGGTAAGAGTGAAGGCTTTTTGGCTCAACCTTAGAAAGAATTATCATTTGGACCCAAATTTAGTAGGCCTTTGAGATGTGTAACACGCCCACATACACCATACCATTGGTTTCCCTCAAGTCCAAGATGTGCAACACACCCCTAGGGTTCCCACCTAACCATGTTTAAACTTCTAATTTGAGTTAAGAAGCACTAATCATCTTACACATAGGGAATCAGCCTTCTCTACAATTTTCTCAAGGGAAATTTCACTATTCACACCTCATCTCATCTCTTAAGATTCAGTTTTAGCAATGGAAAAAATGGCATCAAGAAACCAAGCTTAAAACCCAAACAATTCCTTAAAAAACTTAGTTGAAACAAAGCTGAGTAACCTTGAGATTTTCTTGAATTTTCTACTCTTTGTTGAGCCATTCCACATGCCACCACCCCTTCCCTCCTATCCTTTAGAAGTCCCTCAAATAAGCATGGGATTTTAACCAAGCTTTTCCCCAAAAAATTGCCAAAACCAATTGGCAATGGCACATAGAACCACTCGACAACCACTTCACTTTATTCCCTTCCCTGAGCTGCACACACATCATCACTTGGTAGTCAATCCCTCCACCTTCCACCACCTGAAAAGGCCATCAAGAAGTGTCATCATTCATGCACAACACAGCCATGGAGAATGGACAAGAAGATGAGGCGAGCAAGTGATGAAAGCTGGACAGGTTTTGAAGACCCTACCCGACGACAATGTAGCATGACCTCACTTGCATTTTTTCATTTTTGATTTTAAATTTCTGCACCATGGTAGCACCTGCACCCACAAAACAAAAGGCAGCACCTGAAACACAGAAATGATGAAGTGTTTAAACACTATTCACCTGCACATGTGATGACACAAGCTGAAACTTACATCACCACACTCCATTGCCCACTTCAACCAATCCCAAGCCCCTTCTTCATGTAAAGCCAACGTCTCCCACCCTTCTTGAAGCCTATAAATATCTCCCTCACCTTCTCATGTCCCCATACCACTCCTCCAAGCCTTGACTCTTGAGAGTATTTGTCCCCTTAGTGTGCAGAAAAAGTGAAACCAATTGAGTTGTGAGAGTTCTTGTAGAGAGGTTGTGTTGGGAGTTCTAAGGGCTACGAATTTTGTAATTAACCTTGCCCTAATTTTTGTTTAGTATTAGAAAAGCACGTTAAGCTTTAATTTATGCCATGAGACTGAATTTTAATTGAGTTTAGTTGAGATTTACCATGCTAAGTTTAAAACTGGATTTAATGGGAAGTATTTAATCTATAAATTATTTTGGGTTGAATTTTTAGCTATGACATGCCTTAATATAATTTTATATGATTCAATAATGTCTTAGAATGAATTTTGAAAGTTTAAATTTGAGGTTGAAAGCATGCCATGATAGATTTTAAATTCTTATTTTGTGTTGATCATGTAACATGCATACGTTTGCTTTTTTTTTTTTTTAAAAAAAAAAAGAGTCCAGGCCACATGTTCAAGAGTGACCCGTGCCCGCGTTTATTCAAAACCTTACTTGTGGCGGAGGAATACCTTAGGCACATTATTCAAACAACAAAAATAACAGATAAACACACAACCTTAAGACTCTCGTAAAAAAACAAAACCATACCCAAAACCAACATCAATTATCTGATCTGTAAATAAGGCAACTCTAAATTTATTTGTGCGAATCAACCCTCTAACAATTCTAGGCACCTGATGAAGAGAATTCCATTCACATGAAACTCCATTAGCTCCTAATTTCACCAAGAAATCCGCCGAAGCATTTCCTTCTCTAAAAATATGCTGCACGTTAACATTCCCAATATGCATGAACTCGATTAATTCCTACCAAAAGTCTTCTAAATACCACGTATTGCTTAAGTTTGCTTAGTTTATGTTTAACTTATGGAATTTTGATTAATTTTACCTTGGCTTGAATAATGTGCATTTATAAAAGCCTTGTGATTGAAATAAGAATGAAAATGCATGATTTGATTAAGTTTTAAAACATGTCTTGGTAAAGAAAGCTAGAAACATCATGCATGCTTAATGGATGGTTTAGTGATAATTTTGGTCTTAAGCCATGTTTAAATATTGGGATGAACTTTTATGATCTGAGCCTAAGGTTTTAATTTGTCCCTAAGGTTATAATTATAGTTGGCACTTGATGAATTTGAGTACACATGCATCCATAAACGTTAAATAGAATGAAATCGCACGTAGGCCCTAAAGTGATGCATGCCACGGGTTGAGTGTAATTAGCATAGTTGCATTTTGATTCTTGAAATTCTAAGGGCATAGATGATTTTAGAACATAGAAAATATGGGGTTTATAAAATTTGGTAAATCTTGGGGCCAAAATACAAATAGTAAAAATTTAGGACCTTAGTAGCAATTTTAGAAAGTTTAGGGGCAGTTTTGGAAATACCATTTATTGAACCCTTTGATTATGGACATCTTTCTTAGTAGTTCCAATTCTAACCTAGTATAACTTTTATTACAACCACTTTGATTCTCTAAACTTGAGAAGTTTGTAAGTTAGCTTCTAACTTACACTTTGATAATTTATTTTTGATTTACTGATAAATGTCACATTCATGTTATAAATGTCATTTGAGCATGAAACATCATGTTATATAATACATTGAGTACATGAATACTTGCTTACGTGACATATGCAATTTCATGATTTGAGCATATTATACAAAATTGTCCTTTTTCACATGAAGCATACATACAAACACGTCATAAAAAATATTTTTTTAAACATTGTATGGAAAGAAATTTTGTCATGACGCCAAATGCTAGGATGGAGAAGTATCCTAATAAAAATTCTCTATTAAAAATGTAGTAGTAATCCCTAGGTTGATGAAGAACAGTCAACAGGTTTCGAATAGATTCTTTTTAAAGGATATCGGAGCGAAGTCAAATTTTTTGGCTCTTGACGTTGGTGGGTGCATACGTTATGATGAATGTTAAGATATTATGACGAAATGTTTTATTACCAATGCATTGAGAACAAGTCTGCAGACAACATAGTTTTAACATTAATTGTACTATGGTTACCATTAGGTAATCACAGTACATATGATGAACTGTGATGATACTATACGTTATGATGTTAATGTTAATGATGCCTTAATGAGGATGAAATGTTATGTTTTTGAAAGTTGAATTGAAAAATGTTCTCTGTAAGAAACTGTGCATGAAATTTTTTTTAAAATGTTGAGAAATCTGGATGGGGGACAAATACTAATTTTCTGCCTAGCCTGCATTTCATATTTATCATTTACCATGCATATATAGTTTATCTTTGTGCATGTTGGTTATAAACTTACTAAGATTTCAAGGACCAAAGGAGACCGACCAGGATGGACCAATGGATACTTTTGGTTTAGGAGGAGCTGGACTTGGAGAGGAGATTAGATCTGATTCTGATGTTCATAGCACTAACTCTCCATACGGTAGAGCATATGAGAGAGTTGATTTAATTGTTGAGACTTGGCTTTAAGAATTCTGTATTGAGGATATACTACCTTTAAGTTTAAATTTATGATGGTTATTAATGCTATTGAGATGTTTTAGTTCATTTTGGCATGAGTTATGTTTAGTCACCCTTATTCTGTTGCGATTATTGCATACTGTTAGTTATATTCTAAGATGCATTACATATTAACTGTCATGAATGAGGGTATGTAACATTGTGTTGTATGTTCCGACACTCTAAGTCTTTGTTCTATTCCAAGCGGAGGTTTGGGGGCTACTCTAGATAGTGACTTGAGTTGATGCATTTTTGGGTCGAGACCAAATACTAATATTATGATCAAATAACCCACTATGGTTCTTGATGGTGGAGTGGTGCTCAAAGAGCTTATCCATGACTTGAAATGAAAATACTTGTCTTTATTAATTAGCCTTTAGTTTTTTTTTTTTAATTTATTTTTATTTTTATGAAAATAGACTTTATTTCATTCAATGAAATCGAAGTTACAGCTGTGACTAGTTAATACAGGTAAAAACCCAGATTACAAGACAAACTATGCATCTGTTAGGGGCACCCCACCCACAAATTTCTTTGTAGCGGACATTGTCTTAACTTCTAAAAACTCACTCCAGACACAAAGAAAACGCTCTGTAAAAAAAAAACAAAACGACCCGTCTTCTAAAGGAAGAGATGTACCATCACACTCTGTCCTCTCAAGGAGGAGGAGTACTATCACACTCTGTCCTCTCAAGAAAAATGAGTACTATCACCCACATCCTCCAAAGGAGGAGTAAGACACTACTGCTATGGACACCTAGTCTATTAGCTTATTTCTTTTTATTATTAATTAAAACAAAACAACAAAACTGCAAATACATAGAAAATACTAAAAAAACACATGGACTGAAGAAACACTGCACTTAAGGCTTCATCTCTTTCTTTTCCCGCCTCCCCCTTCTTCTTTCTTTTCCTTTTTTCTTTTTTCTGCTTCTTCCTTTGCTACCTTCATTGCCAATGACCCCCACCTCGGTCTCTACTGAGTCCACCGCTCACCTCCTAAGCACGAGCACCGGCTTCGAGTTTTCCCTCCACCGTCTCTCTCGCCCACCTCCGCGTGAGCACCGACCATAGCTTCCTCCATCTACCAACGCCACCATCCCTCTAGCCCACCTTTGCATGAGCGCCTCGCTTTCGCCCACTGCCACCACTGCGCATGTGGCCCATAGATTTGCTCATGCCGATCTACTCAAGCCGTTGTGGGGTGGATATGTAGGCCGTATGCCGATCTACTCAAGCCGTTGTGTCGGACTGGGATTTTTAAATCGATGTACTCTTAATGCATGAAAGCTATAAATACTAATATAATAGCCAATGTCTCTGATACCAAAGAAGTAGCCTAGGTAATATAAATATGAGATATATAAAGTAATTTATATAAATAAAACCATAACAATAATAACAATAGGTGGTATAACCACTCATATGCATGAGAGCAAGTAGTACAGGTGGCATAACCGATCATATGCATGAATAAATATAAAAGATAGAAAAGATATATGATACTCACAACGAGATTAATTCTGACAAGAATTGGGAGCGAAAGACATGAAGGAAGGTTTACAAAAGATAGATTTGAGGAGGTGAGAAGGACGAGAGAAGAGAGAAGGATTGACTTCAGATGAAAGTTTCTGAATGCTTTCCTTTGTTTACAGATTGCCTTTTTATAGACGCTAACCCAGTAACTATCAATAATACATGCTATTCTATTGTCTTCATATTTCAATTACTTTATATGAGAAAGTGAATAGTATATGCAAAGTCCTTTGTTTTTTCCTTGAACAATAATTTGATGAACAGTGTCATTTGTCTTTTTCTTGGTAGGAAATAATCTTGAACAGTATAGACAAAGATCTTTGTCTTTATTCTTTAAAGAGATAATACTTCTGACAGCTTCCATCTGTCATATTGAATAATTGAGAAAGTAATAATCTTCTGAGATCATATAATTTGAGGGTCATATTCTGCAAATTCAAGATCAAGTGGGTCTTGAAAATCCATCAGATATATTGGATGGTAGGATGAGTTGCCTTGAGAAGGAGAGGCCTGTTGAGCTAGTGATAATGTGGGTTGTTGTAATAGAGATAATCTGATTGGATACTGTGGATAATGGATGCTAATTGTGCCTGAAATCTACTCCGTTGGACTAGAATTTCAGGGACTTTGGTAATTTTTTAAAATATTTTTAAAACATGATCGTAATTATATTTTTCCCACCATTTGACAGAGACTTGACGAGCTAAAAATATAATGTTTTTGAGAGAGGGATGAAGTTTGATAATGTATTCCCACTTCATAATCCAATTTAATTTTATTTTGAGAAAGAAAAGAAGAAGTGGTGAACAATGCTTTAATGACAGTGGATAATCATTTTGTGAAGAAAAAATCTGAAGACTTTCTTGGAAAAGGGGGAGGAAGGAGAAGAGGTTCAGGTCTATAATAATCCCATCATAGTAAAAATCACCACGGGAGTGTCCTGATCACTTGTAATTTGCTAAAGTGGAGGAACCAAGAATGGCGTAAATTTTTGTTTTGTTTCAAAAACATTTTTGCCCATACTTGCTGATAATTATAATAATCATAATATGACGAATCATAAGAATGAGAAACTTTCCTTGTTAAATAGGGATTTGTTCTCCACTGTTCCAAGGTGAGAACTTGTTTATTGGTGACTTTATGAAAGACAATAATTAGAGATGTAGGTAAAAAATGTTGAGTTTGAAGAGAACAATGGATCTCAAAGAAAATAATTGAATCTGTGTCTACTAATATGAATTTATAAAAATGTTGGGTTTTCTTAATATTTTGTGGAACATAATGCCAGTCTGGCAAAAGAAATGCATCAACTAATTTTGTGGATCAGACATGTGTTGGATTTCAGACTCAATGGGGAAGACTGGATGCCAATAAGTTTTAATGATAATAGGGGAAGTAGAAGTTTGAGATAATAGTGGAGGATTAACAATTTGAACAGCAGTAGAGTAAAAAAGAGAAACAGCTTTAGAATAGGTTGGTAATTTCAGAGAAGTTAATGGTGAGAATGGATTGTTAGATGGCCTAATATTTTTGTGGCAATGTTCCCAATACCGTGTATGGTTTTGTAGTTGCAGAAGGATAGGGTGATGGATAAGAAGGAGATTGTGGCCTAGATAGGAAGATTTGAACTTTATTTTTAACTTTAAGGATAACATGGTTTATCCTGTAAGAATTCTCAGGATAGAAAATCAAGAAGAGAATTAGATTCTCCTTTAATATGTTCAATATCAAAATAAAAAATAATTAATATAGCTTGCCATCTAGCAAATATTTGTTTATCAGCTAGGTTCTTCACATCTTTAATCAAAATCTCCTTGGCTGATTTACAATCTATTCTAAGTAAAAACTTTTGATTTAACAAATTATCTTGAAATTTAGAAATACATAATACAATAGCTAAAATTTATTTTTTAATAGTTCTATAATTATTCTGGGCAAGATTACAACATCTTGAATAGAATCGAATAATTTATTCAGAATCAGTTGATAATTTTTACTTCATAATTCGTCCATACCAAGATCAGAGACATTTGTTTCAACAATTTTAAAAGTATGAGGTGATAGGAGTCCTAGGCATGGTAATTTCTTAACGTGAGACTAATTTTTTTTTATAATATTTGTATGCATTTCTGTCCATGGGGTGGATTCTTTTTCAATTTTTTGAATACTGGTTTACATAATGGGCTCAGAGATTAATAAAAATCTGCAACTATTGAACCTAAGGTTTCAAGTTTCATATAATTACATATCTACATATGCCTTTTGATGATAACAAATGAATTTAATCACAAAGGAATCTCAATCTCAAGTTGTCTACACAATGAAGCCAAGTACATCAACAAATCAGGCATGAGCAAGAAAGGGAACAAGCTCACAAATAAAGCTTTTAGAGTAATTTTGTTAATCTCTTGACAAAATTCGAAATTGAATTAAGGGTCAAAATTAATATTTTCTCATAAAACATCAAATTGTATTTTTCACATGTGCATGACATATTTGATGATTAAAAGTTTAAATTTTAAAATTTTGAAAGATGATTGATGTCATCTTTCACATGTGCATATTTTGTTTGAAACTTTTCAAAAGCGAATGATGTTGTCTTTGACAATCTCAAGAAATAGAAACTTTGATTTGAATATTTTGAAAAGTGAATAATGTTATCTTTGACAATTGCGAAAAGTAAAACTTTAACTTGAATATTTTGAAAAGTGAATGATGTTGTCTTTGACAATATCAAGAAGGAGAAATTTTGATTTGAATATTTTAAAAAGTGAATGATTTTGTCTTTCACAATTGCGAAAAGTAAAATTTTGATTTGAATACTTTGAAAAGTGAATGATGTTGTTTTTGAAAATTTCAAAAAGGAAAACTTTGATTTGAAAATTTTGAAAACTGAATGATGTTGTATTTGACAATTGCGAAAAGTAAAACTTTAATTTGAAATTTTTGAAAAGTGAATGATGTTATCTTTGACAATTCCAAGAGTAAAACTTTGATTTGAAAATTTTGAAAAGTCAATGATGTTATCTTTGGCATGTGAATCTTTTTAAATTTGAAAATGAAGTCTCATATGCTTATAAATAGCTCATTTGTGATCTTCAAATTTAGAACATATTATTGCAAGTTTTACAACATTCATTCAAAGCTTTCAATCTCTCTTCTCTAAGCATTGAGCCTTAACCGTTGTGCATTCTGGGAAAGATATAGTTTTGCACTGTATTATTCTTATTCCACTCATTGATGAGTATTTTCTGATAATTTACCCACTATCTCTTGTGTGTATAGAAGGTATTCTACACAAGGAATAGACGTTGAATCACCACGTGTAAGGTGTCTGCAAGTGTAGAAGGTGTTCTACACAGGAAATAGACATTGAGTCATCACGTGTAAGGTGATTGCAAGTGTAGAGGGTGTTCTACACGAATCCTTTGTAGCGGTACTGCTCAAAGGTGTAATAGGTTTCTATCTCCACTTAAACGAGATTGGATAATGAATTTGGGAATCCTTAATAGGTAGCTTGAGGCGAGAACGTAGGCAGTGGGACTGAACCTCGATAAAATACTAAGTTTGCTTCTCTCTTACCCTTACTTCTTATATATTGTTGCTTCGTATTTTGCTTAAATTTTATATTTTGCATTTGGTTTATAATTGTTAATTTTTAAATACAACTCAATCCACCCCCTCTTGTATTAGTTATCTCAATTTAGCAATCAGCCTCCACTATTTTACGGAGAAAATTACACATTCTGGAAAGCTAGAATGAGAATTTTTCTTCAATCTCAAGGTCGAGAAATTTGGAGATGCATTATAAATGGACCTTATATTCCAAAAAAAGTTGTTGATGGAGTAAAGGTCAAAAAAGAAGAAGAAGAATTCGATCATGAAGACGTTAGAATTATAACATTGAATTCAATAACTATAAATCTCCTATATAATGCTCTCGACGGGAATGAATTCAATAGAATAATGATTTGCAAGACAACAAAGTAAATTTGGAATAACTTGGAAGTTACTTATGAAGGAAATTCGCAAGTCAATGAATCAAAAATTCATACTTACTTATGAATATGAAATGTTTAAAATAAATGATGATGAATCTATTTCTAGTATATACATTCGTTTTACTAACATCATAAACAACTTGACAGCTCTCGGCAAAGTCTATTCCAACGTGAAGATAGTAAGAAAAATTTTCAACTCTCTGCCAAAACATTGGGAATCAAAAGTGACGATGATTCTTGAAACTAGAGATCTCAAGAAACTCAAAGTAAAAGAACTGATTGGGTCACTTATCATCCATGAGTACATATTAAAAAGAGAAGAAGAAGAAGGAAAGCGAAAGAAGAGTTTGACACTTAAAGTTATTCCTCGTGGAAGTGAAAGTGATGAAACTGAGGAAAATGATGACAAAGTTAAAGCAAAAGTAATGAAAGTTACATTGGATGATGATTCAAGCAGGTTAGACAGCAAAGCAAGCAATAAAGAATCTACAAATCTTTGTCATACAGCTAAAGACGACATTGAAGTAACAAATCCTGACAATATTAAAAATCCTTCATATGAGGATTTCCAAGATGTCTTAGAAAAGGTATATGAGGAACTTGAGAAATTGAGTATCAAATATACTATTTTGAAAAAAAAATTGTTCTTTAACAAACGAAATTGATATTTTAAGAAAAGAAAACATCATTTCGAATGATAAAAATCATGAGTTGCAAAAGAAAGTGACTGATTTAGAAAATATTGTTGAAAAATTTACAAATGAGAAAATAAATTTTGAAAAACTTCTTGATAGTCAAATATGTGTTTTTGACAAGGCAGACTTAGGATATATGTCAAAACAAAAATACAAGCCTTATAAAAACTTATTTGATAATTCTTCTAAATCAAAGTCTAGTATTTAAATTTTTTCACATAAAAATAATTTTAAAAAAAACATTACTATTACAATCATTCAAATTCTTCATATATGTCACATGTCATCTGCAATTTTTGTAATAGAAATTTTCATAAGTATCATGCTTGTCCCTTTAGAAGAAAACATAAAATAACTATTAGGGTCATATAGGTATCTAAAAATCTTGTTTATTCTAATTCTAATAAATGAGGGACCCAAAGAACTTGGATACCAAGAAAAATCATTTTAATTGTTTTTGTAACTATGCATGAAGTCCTCGATAAGCAAAAGCAAATGGTCTTTAGATAAGTGAATGCTCAAGACACGTGTCATTTGGAAACATCAGGAAAGATCACCAAAATTTAATGCAAGATCAACCAAACACTAAAAACTTGTGAAAGATCATCTAGCGAAACAAATTCTATGAGAATCTTCACGAGGTGTAAGTACTCGATCATCTCTTAGAATTTTTTGCAATCAATTTGCTTTTTTATCTCAGATTGAACCCAAAAATATTGATGACGCACTTCTTGATGAATCTTAGATTCTAGCTGTGCAAGAAGAGCTAAATCAATTTGAAAGAAATGATGTTTGGACATGAAATTACCCAAGTACCCCTGTTTATTGTCTACCAATATACTTGAACAAATTGGTTAGATCTCAATATTATGATTAATAAATAAATCAAATACTTGAAATAAATTAATCACTTTGTTTAACACAATGACTGATTTCAAAGGAAAACCCTTTAAAGAACTTTTTAAAGGTAAAACCCTACGGAACAACCAAACCCAGGAAAGTCAATTCTATTATTTGAAAATCAATTACAAAACTTTTGCAACTTGACTCTCTTACTTGCCCAGACAAACGACTTGTTTGCCTTCTACCACGGTAGCAGCTAGAACGTTTGGCGATCTTCAAATATTGCCTTTCCTCCTAGAATTCTAGGGGCTGAAGTCCAATCACACGATCTTCCATGCTTGAAGCACGATCACTGTAAAGCCTGTCCTTGGGGTGGACCTTTTTGAAAAAGATTTTTGAAAATACGACGGGAATTACCGTCCAATTTAAAACCTTTTACAGTCCTTCCCAGGATGCAAGACTCTACGTTATAAAACAAAAAGTGCTTTTATGATAAAAGAGTTTTGGAGTGAGAAATAAAATTCTTTAAAATAAAAAGACATTTTCGTACATTTAAAACCTTCATGCCTAGACCTCCGTGCTCTTTCCTTTTGGCTGTGTCCCTCCTGGGCGTACTGCCCATTTAGTTTCCTGTGGGGGGAGGGGCACACATAAAAACTAAAATGAGTCGAATACTTAGTAAGCGTTACTTCATACCGTTAAAATATAGCAACATAGGTTTTCATTCAAGCATTCATCATTCATACATACTATACGTACATGCATACATGCTTTCATTAAAAACATCAGTGAACGGGGGCTTTCATTATTTAAACATGCTTTCCTTTTCTTTAAAAATCTTTCCCCCCATTACTAGCTTCATTTCTTGAAGAATGCAGTGCATTCATATATACAGTTACTTTTCTTTTCACTTTCATAGGTCGGTGCACATCGTTACGCCCCGCGTGCTGGGGTTAGCGGCCTTTTGGGCCGATGGATTCGCTCGTGGCCACAGGTTGGAATCTCTTTCCGTTAGAGTGCAGCACTGGGTGCACTACCAGATACTACTGCCCGGCATTGCAATTTGCCCATTCATTCATTGGGTACCCCTTTCCGTTCATTTATATGGCTGTTACGTAGTTTCATACAGTCATTAATTCATGTCAGCTCTAAAGAGCTGAGGCTTTCATTCATTTCATTTCATGGGCATGGGCATTCATTCTTTTTTTTTTTTTTTCATGCTTTCATGGAAAAACATCCTTTCATGAGAAAACATTCTTTTCGTTTAAAAGCATGGCTTAAACGTCATCTTTCATGGCATCGTTTAAAATATCAGTTCATAGGGGCATCTTAACATCAGTTCTTAGGGACCAGTTTTAAAACACTTTCTTCGCATCTCTTAAAGCATCGTTCTGAAGCTCGGGGCACTGGCTCGAAGCTTCCTTTCTTTTCTTTAGAAAATACGTACAATAGGTACATCATATAGTCATCCATTCACATGCATACAATTAATACTTTTGGATACGTAAAAAGGGGCTTTCATAGAGGGGCCGTACATACGTATACCTTTCAATACTTAGCATGCTTTCTTTAAAAACATGTTTCGTGTCATTTTCGTGAAGCATCTTTCATGGGAAAACAGTTCATCTTTCTTTTTCTTATACTTTAGAAAACTCTAGAAGAGCATGAACGTAACACTTACCTGGACTCCATGCTACTTTCATACCATGCAGTCCATTCATGCGCGTGTCAGATGGCACCTACATGCATACATAACCTTAACATTAATCTCTATCTAGTGCATAAACAACTGAACTAGAAATAGAGCTATGCTTTACTTAGAACACTCTCTTTCTATTCCATGCTCTTTCATGTTCCTTACTATGATAAAACCCTTGGAGATCCATTATGGTCTCTACTTCCTTCAACCTTGACGTTCTACTTCGAGTGCTTACTCCCTAGGGTGAATCCATGATTCACCTTTGGATTAAGGCACTAAGACCTCTGTCTCGTTCTTCTCATTAACCACTTTCTGACGCATGACTTAGACTAACTAAGTCATGCATCCCATTCTTAGACAGTACTCTCATCATTACCTTCCTGTATCTTAGCTTACTCTACTTCTCATGATCATCCATACTCGTTACCCAGCTCCAAGCCACTCTGAGGCTTGAGCACCGTGTAGCCATAATTAGGACAGATTACCCATTACATATGGTTCATCCGTCCGGCACGTGCATCTAACCAGACAACACATGTACCTTACTTCTTTATGCCTTAAGACCATCATTTAATACATTGGTCACGGACTCGTATGGCGAACTCCATACCGTACCTCATGACAGTTCATCCCAACACTTGACACGATGGGACCCTGTCCATGAACACACTGACTCGTTCGAAAATGAGCAGCACAAAAGGCTATCCCAAGTATAGGAGCGTGTCGAGTAGTAATTAGGAATAAATTCCTAGATCGTCACCACAAGGAAAATGCTAAAAATAAACTCGTGTAAAATGGTGGAAATATTTACGATGGAAAAATAAAAATAAAAAGTGATGATATTTACAATGGAAGAAAGAGTGCAGTGAAAAGAGGATTTTTACTGGTCGTGAACCAGATTCATTTTTGGTTGGTTTGAGTGTTTGAGATGCAGTGAAAATTAAAGAAATTATAATGCGAGACAGTGAATTTAAATTGCTGAAAATTAAAAGACTGAAATTTAAATGAGCTGGAAAATTAAATGGCATAAAATAAATTGCAGAAAATAAAAGTGCAGAAAATTAAAGTGCAGAAAATTAAAGACAGTAGAATAAAGAACAGTAAAATAAAAGTGCAAAAATTAAAAATACTGAAAGATAAAATTAACTCAGTTAGACTAGAATAATGATTCTGTCTAACTGGAAGATTTATCAATTAAGTCCAAGAAAATTAAACATCAAATGTTAAGTCTGAATAATTGATGGTAGAGACATTCACAAGTCCAATTGATTACCACAGGGATTTCTCAAGCATTCACTGTATTCAGAAATCACAATGAATCAAGAAAAGTATATAGATAATCAACGTTTCTAATAATACCAATCAATTAATCAAACTCACAATATGAATTTTATTGTTGATCTAAAATAAAAGTGCAGGATTGATGGTAGAGATATCTATAAGTCCAATT
>QEOT01124266.1:34976-59731 GCA_003123785.1 Pterocarya stenoptera | reverse complement strand
GTTGTGCATGAGAAATTATTGTCCAAATAAATCACAAGTTATAAAATCAAGCATAAACTATGCTTTTAATCAATTTAATTCACAACTTGGATTTATGCCTCTTAATCAATTTATCTACTTAAAACCAATGATAAAATAATAAAACAATTAAAAATTATTGGTTTTAAATAGATAAAATATGCAATTATGCAGCTCAATCACACACCTTACGTCACGCCACATAACTCGAGACTAAATCCCAAGCTATACCGTGACCCTGTCATGTCACCTCACATACATCTTAACCCATCACAGCATAGCTTCGTGATTGACCACGTCACTTCATGACGTTGCCAAATCATGCTTCTGCTGCACTGCTCTGATACTTCTTGGCCACTTAGCACATACTCATGGCTATAAGCCGACTACACGGCGACGCTTATCGCCGTAGACTACAGCCATATTACTACGACTGCACATACCGCACCATCTTACGTCACGCTATATAGCTCGAGACCATTCCCAAGCTACACCGTGACTTTGTCATGTCACTTGACATTCCGCTACGTCAACTTCTAACTCATCACGAGTATGGTTCCTCACGTACTCCCGTCACATCGTGACACCTCGTCATGTTCCCGCTACATCACTTTTACGCTAACACTTCACCCTTTGCAAGCACGACCTCTTAATCGACTACGTCACTTAGTGACGATAAGCCAGTCACATGGCGACACTCGTCGCCTTCGCAAGCACGACCTTCTAGCCACTTCGCACTTATTTCTAACCATAAGCCAGTCACATGGCGACATTCGTCGCCTTGGACTACAGGCCATATCTCGCACTTCGGGACACTGTTCCATAGTTCCCGACACCATACATCAAGCTCTTATCCCATCTACGCAATCACCTTTATCTTCACGACACGCCATATGGTGTATCGCTGCACCTCATGGACTACACTCCTCATGTACTCCCTTCACAGGACTACGCCATATCACCACTATGGCACTCACGCCATATGGTGCGTCACTCCGTTACAATGGAGTACACTCCACATGTACTCCCTTCATAAAACTACGCTATGTCACCGCTATGGCGTACACGCCATACGGTGCATCACTCCAATACATGGAGTATACTCTGTGTATACTCCTTTCACGACTCTCCGCCATATTACTAATACGGCACACATGCCGTACTGTGCATCGTTTCCCAACATGGAGTACACTCCACGTGTACTCCATCCACGATATTACACCACGTCACCGCTATGGCATACACGCCATACGGTGCACCATCTCACCACATGGAGTACACTCTTCGTGTACTCCATTCACGGCACTACGCCACGTCACCGCTATGGCACACACGCTATACGGTGCGTTGTCTCACTACACAGAGTACACTCTACGTGTACTCCTTTCACGACACTAGGCGACGCCACTACTACTGTACATACACTACCACTACACTTCACAGCACAGTCCACAATACTACACAGCATACTTCCCAACTACGCCCAACACTTCACGCAGCACGTCACATAACCACTACACAACGAATCCTATAATACTAACAGCACAGTCCACAACCTAGTCAACTAGCTAGCATCTAACATTTAATACAAAAAGCGAGGGATAGAGATTTATATCGTCGACGAGATAACTCGTGTGTCACTCGCTAGCCGTCACAGTGATAACATCGAAAGGAACGTACGGGGTGGCTACACCGCTTATAGTGGTTGTTTAAGCGTTTGGATAGATAGGTGTGGTCTTGGAAGGGCCTAAGGTGGCCTTGATGATGCTAGAAAGGAGCATATCGCGGCGGATCTTGCTGTGTACAGTGGCAGTCAGTCACGCGCAGTGACTGTCCATCACGTGCAGTGATCAACCCACCACGTAAAGTGGTGGTTTGGGCTTGGGCTAGGCTAGGGGAGGTTGCTGGTGGAGCCGTGGAGGCTCGGTGGTGGTCGGTACGGTGGCCTACCGTGGCTAGCCGTGCACTGTGAGGGAGGAGAAGCCGTGGGAGAGTGAGAGAGAGTGTGGTGCCGTGGGTGGCAGATCGGGGCCATGGGTGGTCCGGTTGGGTTCGTGGTGGCCTAAGGAGGCTGAAGGTGGCGGTCACTTGCCGTGGGTGGCGGCATACGGCGGCGGGGGAGGCTAAACCCGTGCGGTGTCAGTGGGAACACCGGGAGGTGGAGGAGAGGCCTATTGGCCATGGGTTCATGGGAGGAGGAAGGGGGAGACTGGGGGAGACCTGGGGAGTCTCATGGTGGTGGCTGGTGGCCGAGATGGCCGCGCACGATGGCACTAGGAGGCCGCACAGTGAACCCGTGCATGGGTTTGCTGTGCTCGTGCATGGTGGAGGAAGGTGGCTGCATGGGAGGGGTTGAGACAGCTGGAAGGGGCCAGTCGGTGGCAGGGGAGGCTGCCGTGGGAGTGGTGGCGCTGAAGAATGGCGCACGGCGGCGCATGGAGCACTAAGCCCGTTCGGGCTTGCACCATCGAGGGAGGAGAATGAGAGAGCGTGGGCGAGGGTGATCGGTGCAGGGGGACTTGCCGGAGGGAGGGGAGGCCGGTGGTGTGGACGGTAAGGCATGCCGGCGCACGACGGCTCCAGGCTGGGCTGTGAAGGAGATCGGGAGAGAGAGAGAGAGGGGGCTGCGTACGCGGCAAGCCGAGAGGGAGGAAAGAGAAAGGGGAGGGAAAACTGACGGAGAAGAGAGAGAGGGCTGGGGTTTTATACTAAAAGCCGACTTCTGGGGGTCTATAAAATGGTCTACGATGACCCTTAAACACTGATTTGGAAACACATAGACGTTTATTTAATTAAAAGTATTGAGAGGAATAAAGGTAGAATATTATTTAAAATAATATTCCTTCATCATTTATAAAATGATGAAGTCTTAATTAAAATATTTAAAGGAATAAAACTATTAAATTAATTAAAGATTCCATCATTATTTAGATCACATAATATTTTAAATAACTGGAATCATTTATATAAAATGATTCCCACAATTATAATATTTTTGGAGCTCTTCAAAGATGTTATAATTGAGTTATTTAAAATATTTTTTAGTTAAGTAATAATAGGAATCTTCCATTTAAAATACACATAACTTTAAAACACAAAACTAACTTTAGAAATCACGTAGTATCTTTAAAAACAAGCTATCGGGATTATGTGTAACGGGGCTCTTAGACACTAGAGGGGAGGAGCGGGCTGTCACCTCAGACGTAATTGCTTATGTCAGAAGAAGGAAGGAAGGAGCAGGGTGTTACAATCACACTCAAAGAGATATCACAAATATGAAAATTTAGTAAGAAATTTTCTCACCAAAATATGCACTAGAAAGTGCTCTAGAAAATATGTAGATCTGAATCTCTACGGTTCCTAACCAGTAGGACCTTTAAATAAACAATCTGAAAAGAGTCCCAATTGAAGTAGGATTCTGCTAACAGGCAGAGATAGTCAGGAGAATGTCTCTTGACGGATTGCTAACAAGTCGCGATAACTCTTCTATACAGTAACTGATTTTTGTTCAGCTTCTGTTCAAGATAAGTGCAGATCCTTATAGACTCGAATTTCACATAGATGACTTATCTAAACAACCTCTAAGACTTCTAGATAGACTCAATGTTGCTATAGATAAAGTCAATACATTCCTCCATACTTACCAACTTAATGATAGGATAAACTCTATCATTTTAGTCAGCTAATCCTATACAAACTTATCAACATAGTCCCATAGTCCTAGCCAAACGTTTACATCTACAATCTCCCCTTTTGGCGGATTGGTGACAAAGTCAACTTGAGGAATGTCTTGCATCTACAATCTCCCTTTTTGGCCGATTAGTGACAAAACTAACTTGATGAATGTAGTGTGTACCTGAAACAAAAACAACCAGCAAACCAAGATCTCGTGAAGCGTCATTAACTTATATTAAACCATTTGCTTGAACATAATGAAATTAGACTTGGAACTGAATTAAACCACATTTCATAAAATATGAAATTTAACCACTAGCCACAAAAGAATTTCTGTTGCATTGCTTTATTGGTGCTGCTCCCCTGTAGTCTTCTACTGCTACTCCTCTCACTTTTTACTCCCCCTTCACAAAAGACTTTTTAACTCAAAGAATTTTTAACTCCCCCTGAACAACACACTCTCCCCCTTTTTGTCACAAATCTATCAAGGCTTAAAGCTCCTCTCATCAAAATCAAAAGAATATATATCAAGCATATGTGTGCCGAGATGAGAACACTAAGAAAGATATGATGAACAACTCCCAGGTATCTCAACTTTTCATTGATTAAATGCACCTGATGTATGAGCATGAATGTAAGTAAAATCATGAAAAAATGAATGAAGTAGTTTGATTGAGACATAAAAACAAACACTTAGTGGGCATAACATGAAAACCGAAGTGCATAAAGCATTAACGACCAAAACTCCTTCCTCAGTACATGAATAGAGATAGACCCACTTCACACAAGCTACTTCTTCACATCCAAACATTAAAAAAAAAAAAAAAAACTTCAGGCTCCAAGTTGCAAATCAAAACAAATATCAACACTCCCAAAATGCATGTGCGCCGAGCCCTAAAATGAAAATGGGAGAGGATATAGATGTGAAGTACACTTACTGTAACTCGGAATCAAGGAGTCAAGAAAGTCTGTGTGAATTCTAAACAACAAGGAAGTAGGACGCAATAAGGGTGAGAAGTAGTGTTTGTCTAGGACGCAAAGAGATGAGAAAGCCATTGGTGAGTGAAGACTAAAATATTGGGCTTGGGGTGGGGGGGGGGGGCACAACTTATTTCCAAATTCCTACTAAGTCTGGGATCTAAACTCTCAGACCAACAGAAGCACACCTTCCAGACTTGTGCATCAAAATACAAAATCACAAAAAAATAAAACATACCAACCAACCATAAAAATAATATGTTTTATATTTTCACCATTTTATTTATTCTATGTAAACAAAAATAAATAAATAATAACATATAAAAAAATCTTTATTTGTATATATATAAGCAATTGGGCAAGCAACATGCCTAGATGCATCTTAGTTC
Organism: Pterocarya stenoptera; assembly: GCA_003123785.1. NCBI lineage: Eukaryota > Viridiplantae > Streptophyta > Magnoliopsida > Fagales > Juglandaceae > Pterocarya > Pterocarya stenoptera. Next base: position 54,671 of record QEOT01124266.1, on the reverse strand, counting down.
AAAACATAGTGTCACTCCAAAAAAAAAAAAAAAAATCAATAGAGTACACCCTCTTATTTGCAACAATCACCATGAATGTTCACTCCTCATAAAATCATCAATGTCAAAGTTTATGTGAGTGTGTGAATGAGCAAACTTATACAGAGCAGTAACTTGTTATTTCTTTTTCTCTTTAATGTATTTTTTGATAATATTACTCATGAATATATATATATATTTTTATTTATAGATACTCCCAAGAGTTTGTCACTTACCTCAAAAGTCAAACTTTATGCTAGGGCCTAGATACATGAGTATCTTCTCCAAACACTAGTTTGCACAGCCCCTTTCATGTCCATTTTTGTTGCTCATATTTTTCCACAATGATTTGAGCCACGATTATTTCTATAAGAACTTAAGGGGTAGATCCGTGTAGGGTGTTTGTCTTCTTTTCGCAATGATTAAACACCGATTTTTTCTATATGGATCAACTCTTTGTGTTTGGCAAGAGAATAACTCTTTATTATTGTACTAGGTTCAACTAGTATTGGTCAATTCAAGGCATGAACTCCCTCTATGGTGAGCATCTCAATAATGTATATGGTACTTAACTATAAAGTGCATACACATAAGTTTTTCACAGTGCTATGCAAATGAACTTTGTCAAGATGACTCAAAGGATTAGTATGCACAAAGTAAACTGCACAAAGTAGAGAGATGCATAAGTTCAAAATTTTATTTTGTGAGAACATATGTGCTAAAAACTTTGACATATCAAGCATGTCCTTCCCAAAAAATTAGAAACAAACCAAAAAAAAAGAAAGTTTATATTATTTTTCTTATTAAAAACTGAAAACTGAAACATAACTTAAGAGTAGAAAAATAAAATGCATGTCCTGACTAATAAAATGAAGTGCAAGAAATGCAAGAACATGCAAGTGGTCCTATCAATTAATGTGACGTGACATCTTTTTTTACCACCCACTTTGCTTTAAATTTTGGCCTATTATTTTCATTAATGCCACTTTGTATGATCTTTTCTTTATTGTGAAAGCAAAATTCTGCTAGTTCACCAAGCTTTAGAGTTATGAAGGTGATTTGCTGACTCATCTTATCAATTTAATCTTCTAGTATCTGTCCCTTCCTTTTTAACTTTCTTCACCTCTATTTTTTGTCACTTTTTTCAAGCTAAAGCAATATGGCCTTATATGACTAAGAATACCACAAAAATGACAAGTAGGAGTAACTTACTTTTAGACTTACCTTGGTTGGGCTTCTTTGTCAGTGATCTATCATGTGAGGCTCTCGGAACATAAGTTTTAGACACGGCCTTCTTTGGAGTTTCATCATCTTGACTTCCTTTAACAAACATGATACCTTTTGATGAAGTGGCAGCAGATGATGAGCCTTTAAGTTCCATACCTTGGGAAGTTGTATACCCCAAACCCGTTCGATTACAACTAGATTTTTAAAAACCAACATTACTTCTAATTTCTGAGTTACTGTTTTTCGCTTGCACTCCTGAAAGTTTTTCAATTTTTTTTCAAGTGCAGCCTTTTGATTTTTTAATATTGATACTTCAACATCAGAAATTTTTAATGCCTCAGAGAAATTACTTTTCTCATTCTCCACAGTACTAAATTTATTATATAGCTTCTTATTGAGTTTCTTTAATTTGACCACTTCTTCACACACACCATTGTATGCTTCCTGTAAATTTAGTTCTTGGTCAGGATCAACAAGTGATACATCTGAATCACTGTAATCACAACCACTTTCAGATTTTGTTTGTGTAATTTCAGGAAAATCATTCACAATAGAAAAAAAAAAGGCATAAAAGATTTTTCATCATTTGATGATGAGTTTGAAATTTGGACATTCAACTCTTATGTGGCCATAGCCAGAACATTCATAGCAATTTACTTTATTATTATTGTCAAATTTTTCAAAATAATTTTTCTTTGCAAAAAATTCTTTACCTTGCTTTTATTTTCCACTAGTTTTCTTGTTAAACAAGAATTTTCTGAACTTTCTTGCAATGAGATCCATATCCTTATTGTTAAAATTTTCTTCATCAGAAAAATTATGTTGATCATCTTTTATTGTTTTTAAAGTAATAGACTTACTTTTTCTTGTTTGAGAAAGTGAGGATTCATACGTTTGTAATGAACTGACCAGCTCTTCAACCCTTATTGCATCCAAATCCTTACTTTCCTCAATGGCTGTAACCTTAGGCCAAAATCTTTCAGGTAGAGACCTCAAAATCTGTCTCACGACCTTTGAATCTTCCACCTTCTCACAGAGATTAAATTTGGAATTAATAATATCGTTAAGCTTAGCATAAAAATCATTAAAACTTTCATCCTCCAACATCCTAATCTCTTCAAATTTTGAAGTAAGTAATTGTAATTTTGAGTTTTTCACAATTTTTGTTCCTTTATGTCTAACCTCCAAGATGTCCCATGCTTCTTTAACAATCTCACATATGGAGATTCTCATAAATTCTTCTGGGTATACAATCATGAAAATAACATTCAATCCCTTGCTATTCTAGTTACTATTGTTGTTTTCATCTTTCGTCCAAGCTTCTATAGATGTCTTTGGTTTAGTCCATCCTCGTTCAACCGAGTGCCATCAACATTCATCCAAAGACTTGAGGAAATCCCTCATACGAACTTTCCAATAAGTAAAATTTTATCCATCGAAGTGTGGTGGAGCATATACTGACGTCGATATGATCTACAAGGGCACGGATCACACCTGGATGAGTGAACCACGCTCAGATGCCAATTGAAATTACCCAAGTACCTTTTTTTATTGTCCACCAATATATTTGAACAAATTGGTTAGATCTCAATATTATGATTAATAAATAAATCAAATACTTGAAATAAATTAATCATTTTGTTTAACACAATGATTGGTTTCGAAGGAAAACCCTTTAAAGAACTCTTTAAAATTAAAACCCTATGGGGCAGCCAAACCCAGGAAAGTCAATTTTATTATTTGAAAATCAATTACAAGTACTCATCAATTACAAAACCTTTGCAACTTGACTCTCTTACTTGCTCAGACAAACGACCCGTTTGCCTTTTACCGTATTAGCAGCCAGAACCTCTGGCAATCTTCAAATATTGCCTTTCCTCATAAGTATCTTACTTATCCCGTTAGAAGAAAACATACAATAACTATTAGGGTCGTATAGGTACCTAAAAATCTTGTTTATTCTAATACTAATAAATGAAGGACCCAAAGAACTTGGATACCAAGAAAAACCATTTTAATTGTTTTTGTAGCTATGCATGAAGTCCTCGACAAGCAAAAGCAAATGGTTTTTAGATAAGTGAATGCTCAAGACACGAGTCATTTGGAAACATCAAGAAAGATCATCAAAATTTAATGCAAGATCCAACCAAACACTGAAAACTTGTGAAAGATCATCCAGCGTAACAAATTCTATGAGAACCTTCACGAGGTGTAAGTACTCGATCATCTCTTAGAAATGTTTGCAATCAGATTGCTTTTTTATTTCAGATTGAACCCAAATATATTGATGACGCACTTCTTGATGAATCTTAGATTCTAGCTATGCAAGAAGAGCTAAATCAATTTGAAAGAAATGATGTTTGGACATGAAATTATCCAAGTACCCCTGTTTATTGTCTACCAATATACTTGAACAAATTGGTTAGATCTCAATATTATGATTAATAAATAAATCAAACATTTGAAATAAATTAATCACTTTGTTTAATACTATGACTGGTTTCAAAGGAAAACCTTTTAAAGAACTCTTTAAATGTAAAACTCTACGGGGCAGCCAAACCCAGGAAAGTCAATTTTATTATTTGAAAATCAACTACATGTACTCATCAATTACAAAACCTTTGGAACTTGACTCTCTTACTTGCCCAGACAAATGACCCGTTTGCCTTCTACCATGGTAGCAGCTAGAACGTCTGGCAATCTTCAAATATTGCCTTTCCTCCTAGAACTCTAGGGGTTGAAGTCCAATCACACGATCTTCTATGCTTGAAGCATGATCACATTCAAAGAGAGATCACAAATATGAAAATTCACTAAGGAATTTTCTCACCAAAATATGCACTAGAAAGTGCTCTAAAAAATATGTAGATCTGAATCTCTACGGATCCTAACCAGTTAGATCCTTTAAATAAACAATCTGAAAAGTGTCCCAGTTGAAGTAGGATTCTGCTGACAGGCAGAAACAGTCATGAGAAAGTTTCCTGATGGATTGCTGATAAATCGCGATAACTCTTCTCTACAGTAACTGATTTCTGTTCTAGATAAGTGCAAATCCTTATGGACTCGAATTTCACATTGATGACTTATCTAAACAACCTCTAAGACTTTTGGATAGACTCAATGTTGTTATAGATAAAGTCAATAATTATTTTACATTCATCCATACTTACCAACTTAATGATAGGATAAATTCTATCATTTTAGTCACCTAATCCTATACAAACTTATCAACATAGTCACCTAGACCTAGCCAAAATTTTACATCTACAGGATACTTGTTCCTAGACCCAAAAATCATACTATTATTGGAACAAAATGGATTTTTAGAAATAAGAAAGATGAATCAAGAGTCATCACAAGAAACAAGGCTCGACTTGTAATCCATGGTTTCAATCAAGAAGAATGAATCAATTATGATGAGACATATGCACCAGTCGCAAGATTAAAAGCTATTTGAATGCTACTTGCTTATGCTTGTTATAAAGATTTCAAATTTTTTCAAATGGATGTTAAAAGTGCTTTCTTAAATGGTTTTATAAACCAAGAGGTATATGTTGAGCATCCTCGAGGTTTTGAAAATCATATTTCTCTAAAATCATGTTTTCAAGCTCACAAAAGCATTATATGGACTTAAACAAGCTCCTAGAGCTTGGTCTGAGAGACTTTATGGTTTCTTAATTGAAAAATATTTTTTCAAGAGGAAATATTGCACAACCCTTTTCATTAGAAAAGAAAAGGATGATATTCTTTGAGTCAGATTTATGTCGATGATATAATATTTGATGCTACTAATGAAAATATGTGCCAAGTTTTTACTAAGAGTATGGAGGAAGAATTTGAAATGAGCATGATGAGAGAACTTCTTACTTGGATTGCAAATCAAGTACTGAGTGAATTGGAACACCAATGAATCCATCCACCAAATTTGATAAAGTTGAAAGCGGTAAGCCAGTTGACTCAAAGGTATATCAAGGTATGATTGGTAGTCTATTATATTTGACAGCCAATAGACTAGATATTATGTGCATGTTTTCAATCATCTCCAGAATCTCATTTGATTGCAATTAAGCACAGTCTTAGATATCTTGCTGGTACAATTGACCTATGGTTGTAATAAATAAATAAATAAATAATTGACCTAGGGTTATGATATCCTAAGCACACTTCTTTTGATCTAATCAGCTACTCAAATGCAGATTATGCTTCTTGCAAAGTTGATCAAAAAAGCACTAGTGGAACATTTCATTTCTTAAGTCACACACTTGTTTCATGGTTTAGTAAAAAATAAAATTCTGTTACATTATCTACTGCTGAGGTAGAATATGTTGTTGCGGGAAGTTGTTGTACTCAAATTCTTTACATAAAGCAACAACTTGAGGATTCTAAGCTCATGTACAATCACATTCCAATAAAATGTGATAACACAAGTGCTATAAATCTTGATGAAGAATCCAAAACAACATTCTAGAATTAAGCTTATTGAAATTAAATATCATTTTCTTCGAGATCATGTGCAGAATGGCGATATTGTACTAGAATTCACAAGCGCACACGATCAGTTGGGAGACAATTTCATAAAACCTTTGCAGAAGATAGACTATGTATGATTAGAAGAGAAATAAGAATAATGCATGCCATGAATATTTGTTAAACATTTTTATTTTATTATCTCAAACGAGTTACAAAACCTTGAGGCTTTTAGCCTCATTTTTCAAGCGTTCTTGTTCTTCATATATCAACATGTTATCCTTATTTAAAGGAGTAGGAAGTCGAAATGAAAAGACAAGTAAAGATTTTAAATCCTTATTCTCTTGCTTTAAGTCTCCTATTTGTTTGTTAGACTCATGAACAAGTTGTTAAAGTTTATAAATCTTGTTAAGCTTTTCAACCTCACGAGTTCTGGACTGCAATCTCCAGGAAAATGTGACAATGGATGATGAGTATCGAGTAACAAGATTCACAAGTTCATAAATGGCATTATCATCTGACTTGTTTGTCAGATCATTCTCTTACTGCATCATGACACCTATGGTAGATACAGAAATAATGCAGAAATAATTGGTGGCCGAGATACAGAATATCCCATGTAATGAACAAGAGGATTGTTGGAAGAAGATTGCTGAGCCATTAAAAAAAGGGGGTAGAAAGCTTATAGAGTGAGAATGCAGATGGATTACAGAGAGTAAAGAAGATTTGATGTGAATTAGATGAAACTCAAGACTGACTTTATAGAGATGTAAATGATAACAAGACAAGCTATCAGTTCTTCAAAACTTACTTAGTCAAGATTACAAGATATGCCAAATGCATATTTTATTTAGTTAAGCCAGCGAGATTAACTGCAGACTGTCCCTATATTTCTCATAAACCCTGAACCTCTGTGTTAGATGGTAATGTTGATTTTGTATTTGTTCTCTCTCTTGTTCTAGCTCCTGTATTCGTGGTTGTAGGTCATGAGTGTACTGGTCCACAAATTTCTTTGACTCATTGTTTTCTTGTTTTAATATTTTATTCTTTCTACTTTTATTAGTAAGTCTTTGATGCAACTCAGATATTTGATTATTAAGTCGATCAACCTCACTTACCATTGCCAGTAACCTCCGAGACATGGTCGTAATAGCGGTAGCATATTGAGCACTGAGCATTCTTGATCCTGCAACAACCTCGGCATCAGTCTTGCTAGAAAAATGCATCTCTACTCCTATCATGGTGTTGACGGCCTCATGAGAGAAAATTAGTGGTTGAGGTGTAAAGGAATCCTGATTCAAATCTGGAGCATTATTGGAAGAATGTTGCTCATCCATACTATCTTTCTAGATAAACAAGAAACTAGGTCAATAGACAATGTGAGAATTTGTTCTGTGGGTAGTCGAAGGGTGAAAATGATCTTTTTATAGAAATCCAGAGCATTCAAATCTCATCAAAAGGTGTTAGAGTTCATCCAGGCAGGACCCAGGTAGGGCTTGAGGCTTTGCTGCACTATCTCCACGGACCCAGGTGGCTTGAGCTTTACAACATTTTTCAGGACTCGAGCAGGGCTCGAGGCGGCACTTGTCAGGACCCAGGCGGCTCCGATTATTCAACTCTCCATAGGTTCTACAAATGCACCATTTTCATCAATCTATTGGTATTGCTTACTGCGGTTCCTTTTCAATGATGCTAAAAGGGAGAAAAGTTTTAGACTAGAACAATAACATATTTTTTTTCAATTCTTTATTTATTAAGCTTGTTTATATATGCTTGAAATTATGTTTATCTATTGCTTGAAAAACTAATGCGCATTCTCAGGGGGTGTTTAAGTATTACTACAAGCTTCAGAATTTAATTAAGTACTTGTCATCATAAAAAAGGGAGAGATTGTTGAACTCAAGGTTTCAAACTTCATATAATTACATATCTACATATAGATTTTGATGATAACAAATGAATTCAAGTATAAAGGAATCTCAAGCTCAAGTTGTCTACACAATGAAGCCAAGCACATTAACAAATCAAGCATGAGCAAGAAAGGGAACAAGCTTACAAATAAAACTCTTAGAGTAATTTTATAAATCTCTTGATAAAATTTGAAATTGGATTAAGGCTCACAATTAATATTTTCTCATAAAACAATAAATTGTATTTTTCACATGTGCATGATGATAAGTGTGATTTTTATATCATTTTTATTACTCTTTTATTTATGAAAAGTGCCATTTTTCCTTCAATATCATTGATTTTATTTTATTTCTGTATATCGTTCTTTATTTTCCTGGATTTGAAAGAATAAGAAAATTTAGTGCAAGAGGAGAGCATTTTGGTACAAAAGAAGAGAAGGCGTGACCAGAAGGTGTGACAAGAGTAAAGCGAAGACCTGGGCGCGAAGACTTGGAGCCAGTATATTTTATCTTTTGGGCACAAAGACTTGGCGCAAGGTTCCGGGTGGTTAGATTTGACGACTAGTCTAACCGGCCAACTTAAAAATCCAACCTAAACAACATCGTGGGCAATAACTAGAAAATGCGAGAGGAGTCTTTAATCCCGATCGGGAGTCTTTACACTTGGTAGGCGATGAAAGGGTTGTGTGGTCTTTGTGACCTCCATGCTAGTTATATTCAGCGCACACGGAATCTACCCGGTGGAACCCTTTCGATTTTCACAGTCAATTTGTTGATCACCGAATCCTCCAGAGCTCCGCAATTCCAGCTGCATATCACTGAATCTTCCATTTTAGATAATTATGATATTCTTGGGATAATTTCCTTTTATGTTAACATCTATCTTTAGAAACTATTTTCCATATTTTTAGGCTAGCTGCATTTATTTTGTTTCCGGATTTGAGTTTTAACATCTATTTAATCCCATCTTGTGAGAAGAAAAGGGGGTATGAATCTGAGTTTGAGAATCTAAGTTTAAGAGTCTGAGTTTAGAGTTTCAGAATTTATTCTTCAAGTGTTTTTTCGAGAAGGCAGAACTGGAGGACAGAGGTGAGAGCCGCATGCTTCATCAACCGACTTCAACGAAGAACACCAGTTTTATTCTTTTTCTTTTTAATTCCATTGTGAACTAATTCTATTTTCTAAAGCTTTATTCCTTGTTTTAAATGCTTACAGTTTTCTAGCTAACTATTGTTCGATCTTTTGGATTGCAATGAGAATGAGAGGTGATTTGTGATTAAAACTCTAGGATTAAACACTATTAGTTGAGCAAAAGTAAAGATGATTTACTGTGATTAGTGTGATTTTCAATAAAAAACCAAAGAACTTAACGAGTCTCCAATTAGTTAAATTCACATAGAGATATGGAGTAATCAGTTGGAGATATTTTTGGTATTATTCGAGAGAAAATATTAAATAGTTAAGTGATTTTTATTATCAACTTGGGATAATTGGAATTCTATAACAAGGAAGAATAATTGTGTAGAATTTGTTAGGTGAAATCAAACGTTCTAGATCTATTTTTATTATTTTTAACTTCTTAATTTTAATGCTATTGTCTTCAGTTTAATTTAGATAATCCATCCTTCAAATTTTGTTTTTCTAAATAGTGACTAATTTAGTCAATTTCAATACTCAATCGCATAATTATTCTTTGTGGATTCGATATCCGTTTTCTTTAAAACACTTTACTACTTGTTACGATTCTTGCACCTGCAAATCTATTTTTATGCCAATAAGTTTTTGGCGCCGTTGCCTGGAAATTAGTTATTTGTTATTGATATTGATACCAACTAGATTTTTACTACTTTGGATTTTATTTTATTTAAAAAAAAAAGAATATTGCATACAATAAAGAGAAGAAGAAAGAGGTCGCCGCCTCCAAATTTAATATGGCCAACTAGGAGTACAAGGCATTCATAGATTATGCTATTACCACATTGGCGGCATAGATGGCAAATCTATCACAACAAATAGGTAAGATAAACGATAATGATATTCAAACTAATGTTGTTTGTGATCATTACACAGGAAATCATTCAAGTGTAGATTGCCAAGTGGGGAATCCTTTTGCCCAACCGAGTTATGAACAAGCCCATTATGTGTCCAATTTTCAATGTCAGAATAATCCTTATTCAAACACGTTCAATCCCGGATGAAGAAATCATAATTTCTCATGGAACAATAAGCAAGTACCGGCTAGACCACCTCAACAGTTTCCACATCAAGAGAAGAAGCCGACAGTTGAAGATATGATCACGTAGTACATGCAAAAGACTGATATGGTGAATCAAAACAACTAGGCTTCAATTCGCAGTCTTGATGGACAAATCGGTCAACTCTCAAACACGTTTACCGAGAGGATAGAAGGGACTTTACCGAGCAACACTATGACCAATCCGAAAGAACATGTCAAAGCCATAACGTTGAGAAGTGGGCAGACATATGACCAGCCATAGTTGGTAAATACCAAGCGAGATGAAAAGCTGCCGAAAATGTGGAGTTCGAGAAGAAGGAAACCAAGTACGAGGTGAAAGAAACCGATCGGGAGGCGACTGACCAGCAAGCTGAGAAGACTAGAGAGAATAAAGGGGCCGCAAAACCAAAGAAATCTGGGGAATTTATTTCTAAAACTTATTCTCCTTCAATTTATGATCCACCAATTCATTTTCCACAAAGATTGAGAAAAAATAAGATTAATTCTCTTTATAGTTGGCAACCGAGGAGAGTAGTGCAATTGTACAAAAGAAGCTGCTACCTAAGGAACTAGGTCTTGGAGAAGCAAATCCGACCACCATCTCTCTTTAGTTGGCAACCGTGGAGAGCTATTGAATTGTAAAAGAGAAGTTGCCGCCTATGGAACTAGGTCTTGGAGAAGCAAAGCCAACCACCATCTCTCTACAATTGGTGGACAAATCCATTAAATACCCGAGAGGACTCATTGAGGACTTATTAGTGATAAGTTCATCTTCCCAACTGACTTCATTATACTCGATATGGCAGAGGACGAGGAGATCCCTTTGATATTGGGCCGAACTTTCCTTGCGACGGGAAGAACTTTAATTGATGTCCAGAAAGGGAAACTCATTTTGAGGGTTGGCGAGGAGCAAGTCACTTATGATGTATTTAAATCTATAGAGTTCCCTTCCGAGGTACATTCTTATTTCCAAATAAGCGACCGAGACGTGGTCATGGCTGACGAGACTTATGTAGCTGAATTCACAAAGCTGCCACGTAAGGAACCACCCAAGGTTGAACTTAAACCGCTTCCATCAAATTTAAGGAACGAAGAGGCTAGGTAGATCTCCAAGGGGTACACGACTGCTCCTTCAAGGAACATATTCAATTGGAAGACCAGGAAAAAAAAATCACGGGAGTGTCTCTTACCTTCTCTCATTCTTTGTTTTAATTTTTCTTCATTTTTTCCATTGAGGACAATGTGATATTTAAGTTTGGGGGGAAATGATATTATTTTATTTATTTATAATAATAATAATAATAATAATAATAATAATAATAATCATGATGATGATGATGATAAAAATAGTATGGTTCGATGAATAAAAAGCCTATGATAAGAATATGATTCAAATTGATTATAATTTTTAGGAAAAATTCTCATTGTTTAAGTCTAGTTGTTAATTAATTAATTCATCCTACTTAATCTGATATTTTCTATGTTCAATGAATGCCTCTTATGATCATTAATTGTTTTGAGTACTGAGATAAATTTTATGTGAATTTTGTGAATTTATATGGTCTCAACTTACTTTAGAACTTGCTTGATTACACTCGAGGCGAAATCCTAGACAGAATATTACTGGGGAAATGATTAAGGCATTCTTTGGACCGATTGAGCCTTTCAAGCTTACCTATTTGTTATCTTTATCTCTAGTCGCCCCTTTGAGCTTTATTGAAATATATTTTGTCCTTATATTTTTCTTTCTTGTAAACCTCATATTTCCTACCCTATTTGAGTTTAAACATTGATATCCTTACCTTTCAAGAGAACTAAATTTACACAAAATCACAGACTCACAAGAGCATGAAAGGCAAGAGAGGTAGAAGGTCCACAAGTAAAGTAATTATAGCAATATTATCAAAATCATAAGTTTGAGGGTGTGAAAAGTTAACTTGTCTACTGTGTGGCCAACAAGAAAAGGCCGACGAGAGTCATCCACAAAGGCAGTCGAAAAGGTATGGAGTACTTTCTAAATTTTAAAAAAAAAATCCGATTTACCGAATAGTGCAGTAAAGAGAGAGATACTTGAGAGTGCAATAAAGAGAGGTATGTTGAAATATTTAAAAAGATTGAGAAGAGATGTTTGTGTTAGAAGTGAGAAATGCTCTATTTATTCTGTTAGTATTCAAACTTAAGTTCTCTTGCTTTGTTTGAATCCTACATTTTCTTTGTAGCCCTCACCCTAGCCTTACGTTACAAGCATAAAGACCTATTGATCCCTGGTGATAGTTTCTGTTCTACATTAGTAGAGAGTGATTTGAAAGTAAGCCTATGGAGTTTTTAGAGATCCATTATTGATTTACTTGTTTGCATAAAACTATCCAGAGAGCTAATGATGAAGTGAGAATGATGGGTATACATGAATGTATGGATAGTTAATGCGGTGGAATTGAGTTTTAAATTAACTTTTGGACTTGATTGATCTTGAATGATTCATTTGAAGTATAGACTTTAGACAATCTTTAAGGCAATAAATTTTGTGAATCAAACCAATGCTTGTTTTAATTGTCTTTCTTTCTTCTTTGCTTGAGAGTGAGCAAAGCTTAAGTTTGGGGGTATTTGATAACTGCTATTTTTATTATTTTTAGCACTCTTTTATTTATGAAAAGTATCATTTTCCCTTTAATACTATTGCTTTTATTTTATTTCTACATATTTTTATTTATTTTCTTGGATTTGAAGGAATGAGAAGATTTGGTGCAAAATGAGAGTATTTTGGTACAAAAGAAGAGACTACGGATTCAAACCGATCAGAGATAGCGATATCTTAAGAGAGCCAATGAGATTGTGGTGAGGAGCCTTGCCCGTGGGCAGCAAAGAGATTTCTCTCACCCAAAGGGGAGAAGAATCTCTTGGTAGGTGAGGAGACTCGCGACCAAAAGGCCCGACCAAGCTCTAGGCAATTAGATTGGGCGACAAGTTTAAATGACCAACGTAAAATACCAACCTAAATGATATCGTGGGTAACAACTAGAAAAGGTGAGAGGAGTCTTTCATCCCGATCGAAAGTCTTTCTACTCGGTAGGCGATTAGACGGCCGTGTGGTCTTTGTCCACGCCCGTTCATTTGTGACCTCCATGCCAATTATATTCAGCGCACACGACATCTACTCGGCGAGATAATTCCTCCCGACCGGGATCAATCTGCTACTGACCACCAAATTCGAGTTTCGCAATCAATCTGTTGGCTAGCAAATCCTTTAGAGTTTATTATTTGAGTTTCTTTCAAAGAGGCAAATCTGGGGAAGCAGAGGCGAGAGTCGCATGCTTCATCAACTGACTCCAAAGAAGAACACCAGTTTTATTGTTTTTCTTTTCAATTTCATTATAAACTAATTTTATTTTCTAGAGCTTTGATATGGCCTAGCATTTAACACAATTTATATTCCAAGTTATTTTCTATATTTCCATGATTGAGTGTTTATTCCTTATTTTTAATGCTTACAATTTTCTAACTAACTATTGTTCGATCTTTTGAATTGCAATGAGACTAAGAAGTGATTTATGATTAAAGCTCTAGGATTAAACACCATTAGTTGAGCGAAAGCAGAGATGCTTTACCACGACTAGTGTATTTTCAAGAAAAATCCAAAGAACTTAATGAGTCTCCAAGTAGTTAAATTCACATAGAGATATAGAGTTATTAGTTGAAGATATTTTTGGTATTGTTTGAGAGGAAATATTGAATAGTTAATAGATTTTTATCATCAACTTGGGATAATTGAGATTCTATAATAAGGAAAAATAAATTGTGTGAGATTTGTTAGGTGAAATCAAACTGGAAGACAAAGTTTCTGTCAGTAGCAGGGAAAGAAACACTTCTTAAAGCTGTTCTTCAAGCCATTCCCATATATGCAATGGGGATGTTCGTACTTCCTGCCTCTATCATCAGAAAACTAAATCAATTGCTGAAAAAATGTTGGTGGGGGTATAATGAGGAAACTGCTAAATTTCAGTGGGTAAGTTGGGACAAACTTAGTACCAACAAAGAATCTGGAGGCCTGGGATTTAGGGATTTTGGAAGGTTCAACCTAGCTTTACTTTCGAGGCAAGGGTGGAGGATGCTGCAGAACCCATCATCCTTGGTAACTATGGTTTTTAAGCAAAAGTACTTCAGCCGAGTGGACCTGCTAGAGTCAAGCCTGGGACCAAGTCCCTCCTTTGTGTGGAGAGGTCTACAAGCAGGTCTGACCTCACTAAGGATGGGTCTCATGTGGAGGATTGGAAATGGTTCCAAGGTAAACATATGGGAAGACAACTAGATTCTTGGTTTCTAGGCAGGCAAGGTAATATCCCCTCGGAGTGTAGATTGCTGGTGTGAGAAAGCCAGTGACCTCATTGACCCTCAACAGAAGAAATGGAAGGAACCCCTCCTAATGGAAATGTTTTCCCACCAGGAAATAGAAGCCATCACCACTATCCCTATTAGCTTGAGTGGAAGGGAGGATGTGCTAGTTAGGCCCTGACCAATAAGAGGTTATTTTCAGTCAAAAGCTGCTATCACTTCAGCAAAGACAGGGAGAGATATCAGGATGGAGAGTCATCTAAAACCNTGTTAGAAGTGAGAAATGCTCTATTTATTCTGTTAGTATTCAAACTTAAGTTCTCTTGCTTTGTTTGAATCCTACATTTTCTTTGTAGCCCTCACCCTAGCCTTACATTACAAGCATAAAGACCTATTGATCCCTGGTGATAGTTTCTGTTCTACATTAGTAGAGAGTGATTTGAAAGTAAGCCTATGGAGTTTTTAGAGATCCATTATTGATTTACTTGTTTGCATAAAACTATCCAGGGAGCTAATGATGAAGTGAGAATGATGGGTATACATGAATGTATAGATAGTTAATGCGGTGGAATTGAGTTTTAAATTAACTTTTGGACTTGATTGATCTTGAATGATTCATTTGAAGTATAGACTTTAGACAATCTTTAAGGCAATAAATTTTGTGAATCAAACCAATGCTTGTTTTAATTGTCTTTCTTTCTTCTTTGCTTGAGAGTGAGCAAAGCTTAAGTTTGGGGGTATTTGATAACTGCTATTTTTATTATTTTTAGCACTCTTTTATTTATGAAAAGTATCATTTTCCCTTTAATACTATTGCTTTTATTTTATTTCTACATATTTTTATTTATTTTCTTGGATTTGAAGGAATGAGAAGATTTGGTGCAAAATGAGAGTATTTTGGTACAAAAGAAGAGACTACGGATTCAAACCGATCAGAGATAGCGATATCTTAAGAGAGCCAATGAGATTGTGGTGAGGAGCCTTGCCCGTGGGCAGCAAAGAGATTTCTCTCACCCAAAGGGGAGAAGAATCTCTTGGTAGGTGAGGAGACTCGCGACCAAAAGGCCCGACCAAGCTCTAGGCAATTAGATTGGGCGACAAGTTTAAATGACCAACGTAAAATACCAACCTAAATGATATCGTGGGTAACAACTAGAAAAGGTGAGAGGAGTCTTTCATCCCGATCGAAAGTCTTTCTACTCGGTAGGCGATTAGACGGCCGTGTGGTCTTTGTCCACGCCCGTTCATTTGTGACCTCCATGCCAATTATATTCAGCGCACACGACATCTACTCGGCGAGATAATTCCTCCCGACCGGGATCAATCTGCTACTGACCACCAAATTCGAGTTTCGCAATCAATCTGTTGGCTAGCAAATCCTTTAGAGTTTATTATTTGAGTTTCTTTCAAAGAGGCAAATCTGGGGAAGCAGAGGCGAGAGTCGCATGCTTCATCAACTGACTCCAAAGAAGAACACCAGTTTTATTGTTTTTCTTTTCAATTTCATTATAAACTAATTTTATTTTCTAGAGCTTTGATATGGCCTAGCATTTAACACAATTTATATTCCAAGTTATTTTCTATATTTCCATGATTGAGTGTTTATTCCTTATTTTTAATGCTTACAATTTTCTAACTAACTATTGTTCGATCTTTTGAATTGCAATGAGACTAAGAAGTGATTTGTGATTAAAGCTCTAGGATTAAACACCATTAGTTGAGCGAAAGCAGAGATGCTTTACCACGACTAGTGTATTTTCAAGAAAAATCCAAAGAACTTAATGAGTCTCCAAGTAGTTAAATTCACATAGAGATATAGAGTTATTAGTTGAAGATATTTTTGGTATTGTTTGAGAGGAAATATTGAATAGTTAATAGATTTTTATCATCAACTTGGGATAATTGAGATTCTATAATAAGGAAAAATAAATTGTGTGAGATTTGTTAGGTGAAATCAAACTGGAAGACAAAGTTTCTGTCAGTAGCAGGGAAAGAAACACTTCTTAAAGCTGTTCTTCAAGCCATTCCCATATATGCAATGGGGATGTTCGTACTTCCTGCCTCTATCATCAGAAAACTAAATCAATTGCTGAAAAAATGTTGGTGGGGGTATAATGAGGAAACTGCTAAATTTCAGTGGGTAAGTTGGGACAAACTTAGTACCAACAAAGAATCTGGAGGCCTGGGATTTAGGGATTTTGGAAGGTTCAACCTAGCTTTACTTTCGAGGCAAGGGTGGAGGATGCTGCAGAACCCATCATCCTTGGTAACTATGGTTTTTAAGCAAAAGTACTTCAGCCGAGTGGACCTGCTAGAGTCAAGCCTGGGACCAAGTCCCTCCTTTGCGTGGAGAGGTCTACAAGCAGGTCTGACCTCACTAAGGATGGGTCTCATGTGGAGGATTGGAAATGGTTCCAAGGTAAACATATGGGAAGACAACTAGATTCTTGGTTTCTAGGCAGGCAAGGTAATATCCCCTCGGAGTGTAGATTGCTGGTGTGAGAAAGCCAGTGACCTCATTGACCCTCAACAGAAGAAATGGAAGGAACCCCTCCTAATGGAAATGTTTTCCCACCAGGAAATAGAAGCCATCACCACTATCCCTATTAGCTTGAGTGGAAGGGAGGATGTGCTAGTTTGGCCCTGACCAATAAGAGGTTATTTTCAGTCAAAAGCTGCTATCACTTCAGCAAAGACAGGGAGAGATATCAGGATGGAGAGTCATCTAAAACAGGCAGAGAAAAACTAATATGGAAAAACCTGTGGAAGATGGACTTGCCTCCTCCAACAAAGATGTTCATATGGAGAGCTTGTAGTGAGGCTCTCCCAACACTGGCTAATCTACGCAGAAGGAAAGTAGTGGAGAACAACTTGTGTCCCATCTGCAAGCAATGGCCTGAAACCTCTGGACATGTTCTATTGGGATGTATAGCAGGCCAAGATGTTTGGAGTCAAGCTGGGAAGAGAGTGCAAAAAATGAACTGCCACAGTGATCTGGTCTTCGACATTTGGGCAACTCAAGTTGACCATCTTGATACTTCAGAACTAGAAGAGGTGGCCACCCTCTTGAGAGGAATATGGGCATAGAGGAATGACTTCATTCATAATAAAGCATTCAAACACCCCACTAGGATCTTTCAACAAGCCAAGACTGAGCTGCTCTCATTCAAAGAGACAATTAAAGTCTCAAAGGAAATTACTGTCACAAATTCTACTGTGAAACAAAAATGGTTGAAGCCTGCTGTGGATTGGTTTAAGGTGAACTGGGATGTGGCTGTGAGGACTGAGGAGGGGAGGATAGGCATTGGGGTAATAGCTCGAGATCACCAAGGTCAAATTTTAGGCACCCTCAGTGTTAAGAAACCCCTTTTGATGCAGAGGCTTATGGTCTCCTACTAGCATATGTTTTTTGCAAGGAATTAGGCTTCTCTCTAGTCTGCCTTGAAGGGGATTCCAAACAAGTGCTTGATGGATTGCTGACCAATGCCCCTAACCTGACTATAGGAGACTGCATCATAGAAGACTCTCGCAATGTATTGGACTCCTGCACCACCTGGATAGTAACACATGTCAAGAGGGAAGCAAACATGGCAGCCCACATGCTGGCTAAAGCCAGACTGGAAGGAATTGAAGACACCTATGATATTGAATAGTGCCCAAATTGTATTTTGACAATTGTATCAAGAGAGATGTTATAAGCCTTTAACTTTATGTTTGAGGTTTGTTTCACATCATTGTTATCATCTTCTTATTTTAATGAGATCAGGTTCTCTTTCAAAAAATAAAAAAACGCTCTAGATCTATTCTTATTATTTTTTAAAATCTTAATTGTAATGGTCTTTTTTTCAGTTTAATTTACATAAGTAATTCTTCAAATTTTGGTTTTCCAAATAGGAATTAATTTAGTCAATTTCAATACTCAATAGCATAATTATTCACTGTGGGTTTGATAACCGTTTCGTTAAAATACTTTACTACTTGTTACGATTCTGTGCACTTGCAAATATATTTTTATGCGAACGTTAGCTTCTAACTTACTCTTGGATAATGTTTATATGATCACTTTGTGTAAACACCACATTCATGTTATAAATGTGATTTTGGTCACGAAATATCTTATGGTACATGATGAGCATATAGTCATATACATGACATGTAACACCCGGACCCAGCACCAAGTCTATGCCAAGCTGTGTTCTATAAATTGTTTTGGTTTAGTTTGTATGAAAAGTCCACTTAAGTTAACGAGTAATTTTTGGAGTGGGCTATAGGTCCAAAATTTATTTTGATAGAGGACTGATTTTTTTTTTTAGGGTCTGATAATTAGGTTAAAATCTTTTAATGGACTAAGTGGATTTTCATCCGAAAATTTAATGGGACAAGTGTATATTTTTTTTAGGTTAAGTCAAGGCCCAAAATTTAGGGGAAGAAAAGCCGATTTAGTTCTTTTTTTTTTTCACTACCAGTTGTGAGCCCAAATACTTGTAATGGGCCAAAAAGCCCAAGACATGACAACCATGCCAGACTCCCCACCAGGCCAGACTTCTCTACTTGCACGGTTTAGAATCTTTAGATCACATTTCATGTCCGGCTATCACTGCATGCACGGCTTGATCATGCCCGCTTCCTCCGCATGCACGTTGTCATCTCTAGGGTTTCCTTATGTCTCTCAAACACCTATGTTTATAAATATGATTATCCTTCCTGCATGAAAAGAAAACCTCAAGCCACAACCTCCCTCTACGTTCGGAGCATTTGGGAAAGAAAAAAAAAAAAACTAAGCCCCACATCCAAGCTCCATGCTCGGAACCTTAGCCACCCAAACTCCTTAAGAGTTCACCACTCCAGCTGAGCAACAACACCTCCACCTCACGGAACTGCCTACCCAAGGCCTAGTGTACTGCCCCGTAGCCCTCCTTCTACCGTCAACGACCATCACTGAAGCCAGAGCCCCACCGTGCACCATGCAATCTCCTAGCAGACGTTGAACCATAACACTCCTGCTAAGCACTGCCCAAGCCCCATGAGAAATTGATCACAACCACCTTGACCCTTCCATAAACCACTGCTACCAACTCACACGGCAACGCCACCATAAGCTACCAGCCCCATCTATTGACCCATACTCCTCAGCTATTCAACACAGAGACGTATCCTCACCAACGCTGAAGGACCTCTATTCTTACTCCATTAAAATAGAGCAATTTCGGAGCCCACCTTAGAGCTAAGTTTCCCTTCGTCGGCCACCGCTTCTCACAGGAAACGACCACACGTCATGGCCACAGCTTGGTCCACTACAACAAAAAAGAGATTTTGGGACGAATTTTTTTGGGACGAATTGAAAATCGTCCCAAAAAGTGAGATTTAGAGACGAATTTTATATTTCGTCCCAAAAAGACGACGGAAGCTGCATACCGTTCGAACGCGTTCGAACGGTATGTTCAGGGACGAAATTTTCCGTCCCTAATAATTTAACCGTTCGAACGGTAATAAGGCATCATTCGAAGT
>QEOT01124266.1:0-31748 GCA_003123785.1 Pterocarya stenoptera | reverse complement strand
AAAAAGTAGTTTCTGTTGTAGTGGTCGTGCTACCCTAATGCCACCATCGTCTCAGTTAACACACTCCACTGTACATAAGTCACCTCCCTTCCCATTGTCATTCACTCTACGTTCTCTCTCTCTTTCTCTCTCTCTCCCAGTGCCCAGCCGCCGAGCTCACCACTGACTACCAGCCCATTGCTCCGCTGCATGTCTCCCTTCCTTCTCGGTAAGCTTTCGTTTTGAAATCCCTATGCCATCCATAATGAGTCTCTGCGTGCTTTCAAAATAGGAAAGTATTTTCACACACGTAAACGTCGTACTAAAGCTCCTTACATAGAGATGGTAGGAAGTTTTGTTAAAATTACAATTTTTGCCCTTGAATTTTTTTAAACCAAAACATAAGGGTTTTTAAAGTTATATTTCAGTGGGCTCCGACTTACTTTAAAATAGTCCAAAAAGGCTTTTTGACAAAAAATAGTTAAGTTTTTTAAACTGTAGTGGGTATTAAGGTCTAAAGAATTTAGAGCTTATGTCTTAATCGGAAAAATTGAGTGAAAATCAATGTAATCGAGATTCGATGATGTTTTTAGAGTTATGAGAGATTTAGATTTTTAGAAAAATAAGCTACTTAGCATTTAAGGTTTAAGTATTGAAAAATGTGTTAATTTCAAATGTTTATGGAAATTATGTGACAATCTTATAGGTGATGATTGATTTTCATTCGGCACTCTTGTGGAAAAATTCAGAAAGTTAAGAAGTCCAGGTAAGTGAGGTTCTTATGCTAGACTTTTCAAAAAAATAAAATGGACTGTGGTCAATTTTGAAAATATGTATGTTTTGTTATGAAAAGGAATTTGAAATAACCTCGGTTATTTGTTCTGCATTACTCATGAAACTTTGTATAAGAATAAAGTATTTTTTGGCATGACTAGTGTGGACATGAGTTTATTTTTGGCATTTTATTTCTGAACTGTGCAAAAAAGAGCGAATATGAAAATTTTGCATAAATTATATTTTAAGATCTGATTCTGTTCTGTTTTGAAATTGTTCTGCACTCTGATATAATATGATGTGATTCTAAAACCTCTGGCATGAAATTCTGCTTTTGTTTTTCTTCTGTTCTGACATTACCATGGGTGTAAAATTGTGGTTTCTGTGTAGTCTTTTCTGTGTGTACACTCGAGGCTCCAAGAATAATAAAGGGAAGATTCACATTCTGTTTATGCTCAGTTGGCCGACGGGTTTTGCACAACCCTACCACGATGGTTAAACATGGTCTCTATTTTGATATGATAAGATAAGTTGAAGATGTTCAGTTGTGCTATGCCAAAGGGATTTTGGTTAGGAATATTTTTGAACTTTCGTTCTGATATTTTTGATAACATGTTCTGACTCTGCATTCTGAAAAGAAAAAGTGTTTTGTTCTGTATTCTGAACTCTGTAAATGCTCATGTTTGCATACTAGTATATGTTCTTTGCTTACTAAGTTTTTGATAACTTACCTCTTATCTGTATAATATTTTTCAGATAATTTTGATGGTTCAACTAGAAAACAAGAGTAGGAAGTTTTAGCAAGGTGTGATGATCATAAAGGAATAAGTGTCCGATGGTACAAGTACTTATTTGGGAGTCATAGTTAGCAAATTGATTATTTTTTATTATTTTGATGTATTGAGTTAAGGATATTTTCGAGACTTTACGGAGTTTTTAGTTTATTTTATTGAGGATTTTCTTTAGTGTTTCGGTGGAGGGATATAGATATTTGTTATATAATTGTGCTATTGGAGTTGATATTAAGTATTAAGAGCTAACTCTCCAGACTTTTGGGAACGGGGCGTTACATGACATATGTTGTGTAATTGTTAATTTTGCATGATCATGTACTATTGAGCATGATACATGAAATTATGTCATTTTTGCATAAAGCGTATTACATGCTATAAAGTGAAGCACATGTAATGAAGTATGTTTTGTCATGAGCAAAGCATAAAAAATATTTTATCACAACCTAATACTAAGATGAGGGAATATCCTAGGGAAACTCTTCTGTGCACTCTAGAGTGATTAAAAATAGAGTGGTAACCTCTGGATTGACAAAGAGCAGTTAACTAACTTCGACTGGTTCCTCTTTAATGGATTCCAAGGCAAAGTTGAGTTATGTCATCTAACGCTGGTAGGTGCATATGTTATGAGATGTTATGAAAACTTATGATCAATGTATTGAAAGTTATATCGGCAGCTTAAATGACGTAGGCTCAAGTGAGCTATAGTAACCATTAGGTACTCAAGGTGCAAATGAGTTAGGGAGCCATCATGATACCATAAGTTAAGAATGATGCTAAGTAAAGGAATGACTGTTTTGAAAATGTTCTTTGTTAAAAAATGTGCAGCAAAGTTTTCTGAAAGATGTTGAGGAATCTGGATGGGAGACAAATATGATTTTTCTGCATTTTATACATTCATCTCATGTTTATTATCTATCATGTCTATATTATCTTTGTCTATGTTGGTTGTTAACTTACTGAGATTTTAAGAAATCTTACTATGGTAGTCTAAACTACAATTGCTATAGAACTAGAAGAACCAGAAGTTGTTACAGGACTAGAAGATGGTGAATTCCAACCCCTGGCTAAGGATAATTGAGGAGGAACTTGGCCCCGAGCATAAATTAGAGTTAATCATAATGTTTCTGGAAATGGTCCTGTCTACCGTTCAACGTATCTGAGAGATGCTTTGAATTTTTTTTTTTTTTTAAATTCCCTATTAACTAAGTCTGTAATAAGGAGATATAATCCCCATAACAATGTTGGAACTGTTGCCTTACAATGGGACATCTAAGTAAGGCATAATGAATGTTTAAGCTTTGGGATGTTTAGTTTCATTCTGGTGCAAAATTTTTACAAGTTACCATTTCCGTTGCGATTTAATGCATACTGTTCATCCCAAACGAAGGTTAGGGGTGTCACACTATTTATAATTGTTTTAGCAATACCTTTTTCATGTGATCATGACACACTACATGTTGGTCTATTCATTATTACTTATTCCTTATGATAATCGGTGCTAGTATAGGTGAAATGAGATGAATAAGGACACCAACATATTAAATCAGTGTCGCATTCTAAGATCTCTTTATCTACAGGAGAAAATAAAGGGACAAAAGCAATTCAATGACCTTCAATCCTCCCTGATCCCCCGGCCTCAGTGGCCCCAACCATGGTCAGCACCGTCCCCAAACCATCACGTCCAGGATGGTCCCTCCCGAAGCTTTTCTACAATATATATGGCCCTATGGGACCATCTTTGAGTCATTTTCCTTGGAATTTTCTTCAGGAGTTACCTGCACCTCATGTATACTAAATATATAATGCATGCAGCTTGTTCCTACATATATAATGATCATTGGACGAGAGCTACGCATTCTTAAATTAATTGTAAGGAAGTTATCTCTCAGACCCCAACTCAAAACACTAACTAAATTACCTGTAGTGCATAGTAATTTAGCCACGCACCTTTGCTGCTTCCTACTTTATTACCCGTCAAAGATTAACAAGCTGTCAGTCGGTAGTCTCATCACAATTATCTTTCGAAGGGAAGTACAAGTGGACTTGGAATTTAGTTCAGTGAATTTTCTCTTCCTAGCTCAATAGCCATAAAGTTGAGTAGTGCCAAATCACATAAAAGTATGGCCTCTTTTATTTTCTACCATTTCACTTATTTTATTGCATTTATGGCTTCACGATGCTATTTCCAGTACAGCATCCGCGACATCTGACCAACATTGACTTTTTGGTTCAAAATCCCAGATTTAACACCTTCAAATCAGTTTTCTAATTGAAGAACTTGTTTTCCAAATGTCTTCAATAGGATAAAGTAGTTGCCAACATGAAATCCAATCAGTTTTAGACAACCAAGATCTCTATCTTTAATTTCGAAAGTTGTAATTAAGATGATATTTCATAGATGTTTTTCTAACTTGCTGCGTGATAATAGATTTGACAAGGCTTATAATTAATTGTAGGTTTAGATTCTCTAGATTTTTCTGTCTAGATTCTAAAATTTAAAGCGTGTGAGCGATATAGACATGTCCAAGTAAACTTTTCAAACAGTATTCAATACTTAATAATATTGTGAGCTCTATTTTTTGTGTTCATTTCTCTTTCGCTCTAGATCTTAGAATACGGATAAACACTCTAGATAAGATCTAAATCCACAATTTTATACATCTAAAACATGAAATCAAGTCGATTGAACCCTTTCTAACAATTTGATTGTTTGGCCGACACTAACCGACCCTAGAATTACAACTTTAATTGTACCTAGCTATTACCTTACAAATTTCAGAGCCATAAACGAACAAATTAGAAAGGAAATGGCTCAACCAAAGAAACTTATCATTCCAAATTAATGACTTGTTGAGGTTTCAATTCAAGTATATATTCAAACGTTCATACATGTCGGGTTTCTTAAGCTTAGTGGTAAAGCAGGATTCCTGAACAGGACCAAACAAAGAACAAAAGTAGTACACCATAGCTGGATGTCGGTAAGCAACATCAAAGTGGACACTCCAACAAAATTAGATCGCTTTCTGTCCAAAAATATAGATTTGGTGCTTATAATATATATATGTGTGTATGTATGACTTGAAGATAGAGTATCTATATTTAGTCCGCTAGAAGACAGTAGTATATTAATTAAGCGCCCTAACTTAACGGAGACAATTCCATTTCGAGAGTATTCAACCTATATGCACGGGTGGCCCCTTGAAATATTTTGATTATTATGGAAGAGATCGATGGACATTGGGGGACCCCAAATAGTAAATTGATGAGTTGGTGAGATACAATCTAGCATGGTTAGAGCATTTAACAACGGCCTATGTATTATATATGGAGTCAGTGTTATATGCTATAATCTTATTCCATTTTAATTATATTATGTTAATGTGATATTGTCCACCAATCATCAAAACAACTTTAATATCGTTTGGTTCTTATCAATATAGTAACGTTTTCCTAATTATATCTCTATTGTATTTCTGATCAAATGACTCGTAAATGTTCTTATCTTATTTTTGAATATGTGTTCTCTAGTCTCGTTTGGATAGTGGGATGAAATGAGATGATTTATGAATAATAGTTAAATGGTTTATGAATAGTAGTGAAATTGTCTAAGTTGATATGTCTTATGGGGTTTTGAGAAATGAAAGAAAAAAAATTGAATAAAAATATTATAAAGTTAAAATATTGTTAAAATATATAATTTTTAATATTATTCTTATTTTAGGATTTGAAAAAGTTGAATTGTGTTTTGTGTTTTGTTTGAAAGTCTCTTGTGATGATTAGATGAAAATGTTGATTGAAATTGAAAAGTGCGTGTATTTGTGGTATTTGGATATTGAGATGAGATAAGAGGCTTTTTCTATCCAAACCAAGCAGGCCCCATTTGGTTTCACAGATGGTTTCAATCCATTTCATCTCATTTCATTTTAAGATTCAAATATCATTTAAACACAAATACTTTTCAATTTCAAATTTTCAATTTTTTCATCTAATCATTACAACTTTCCCAATTTTCTAAAAAAAATACTAAAAAAAAAAAAAAATCAACTTTTTTCAAATTATATTCCAAATTAAAAATAATAGTCTAACAATATTTTAACTCCATAATATTTTTATTTAACTTTTTCTCTCTCTTTTCTCAAAACTCCATAAAACATCTTAACTCAAATCATTTAACTACTATTCACAAACTTTATCATGACCACTAATTAGGGATTTATCATCTCTTCTCACTGTATAACCAAACTTAGAACACTCACAAGAATGCATTATGGAAAATGCATAACGATGGACACAATTCACTAATGCACAAATTCTTGTATTAGTTTCTCTCTCAGCTTCTTTTATTTTGCTTTACAGTATGTATTCGTCTCTTTCTTTCCTGTTTTATTTTTCTGTTGAAGAAGGCTTCATTTATTGTTCATTACATGTATATGATGGGATCAAGATAAAAAGCTTTTGACAAAATATATTACATTTGGGGTATTTAATTCATTTATTGTTAAAGTACGTAAACAATATATTGAAATACCAATAACAGGTCAGGGTATAATGCAAAAATTCAAAGATTACACGACAAAATTACTTGTCGGTGGTTGGAAAGGACAAATATATTTTTTAAATAATAATAATAACTTTTAATTGATATAAGAAATATATAGAAGATCATAATGAGATGTATTGTAGATTAAAGAGTCGTTTCTTAAAATAAATAAACTAGCTTTTTTTTTTTAACTATTTTAGATACAAAATATATATTGCTCTTACAATACGGTTTTTAATGAAATTAAGTGGCAAATCAGCATTGGTTCAAATACGATACATTAATGGTTGAGTATATATAGAGTTATCAATCTAATTATAAAAAAAATTAATCTGAATATATTTTTTATTAAAAAAAAAAAACGTAATAGATCTATGATTATCCTACCCATTGCAAATACTTTCAACATAGTCGGCATACATTACTTCAAAGCTGTTTATTGGCTGAGAATCTGTGCAAGAGATGGGACTTGACATTGCCAATATATATTTAAGTAAACTTTGAACTTTCTTGCTTGACCAGATAAATAAGAAAGAAAAGAAACAATTATAAGTCAATATAAATAGCACATAGGTCCAATCAAATGGCACATGCAAATTAAGGTCCAATCGATTGGTCAGGACATTGGAACATCATGTGCCACGTCAAGTTGATCAATATTATGGCAGGTTGAATATCGCACTCTATACTTACCTTAGAGTCCTAACATGTCTCATCTATTTATACTTGTATCATTTCAAGCCATTAAGAGAGACATTAATTCATCTCTAACTGCTCTTTCTTTTACTCGATCCCATATATTATTTACGGCTACAATTTATTTTTAAATCAAATATGTACTAAATTTTAATAAGAGGACGGGTTGGGTGCTGCATGCAAAAACCTCGTTACAGTACTAAAATCAAAACAAAAGAATAGGTTCATATTCTTTAGCTCTGCCAAGGAGGGAACCATCAAACACAATTTGCTTTAATCCGATATATATATATATATATATATATATATAACTGACGTGTGAGGTCATGCGTTGGCAAGAATGGAGTGAGGTGAGAGACGTACGCATTTTGAAAAACTGAGGTTAGGATATTGGAATTAAAGAAAGATGATCATCAACCACCTGGAAGGCCACCATCGACTAACGTGGCATGAAGACTACAATTTCTCATTTTAATGAGCTGTAAATACAATTACTTGTTTTTATCATTCTGTTATTTGATTCCCTGTACTATAAATAGCTACTGTGCATAACAGATAATACACAATCATTTTCACGTCCTCTGCTTTCTGTTATTTTTCTTTTCCTGCACATGCATGTGCCAATTACTTCATCTTCTGCACTGCGATTGTATCATCGTTAATATGGTATCAGAGCAATGACAGACAATACCGAATCCTCCAAACAATCCAAAAATGAAAACAACCCTCACCATCCCGCTAGCCCCTTCTACATACAACCTGGAGAGGGAGCCTCCACTCCCTTAGTTCCGGATTTGCTTACCACGGAAAACTATGTAACCTGGGCAAGAACTATGCGTCGGGCTCTCAATATCAAAAATAAACTTGGTTTTATTGATGGCACAATCATCAAACCAAACACTTCTGATCCTCTATTTGCACCATGGGAGCGCTTCAATGACATGCTCATAGCATGGATCCAACATTCTGTTAGCTCAGAACATAGATCGAGCATTGCACATGCAAACACTGCCGAGAGCGTTTGGAATGACCTTCGAGAGCGATTCTCCATCCAAAATGCTTCTCGAATTTTCCAAATCACCAAATCCATTTCTTCATCCACACAGGACAACGACTCTGTAAGCCAATACTATAACAAACTCAAAGTTTTTTGGGATGAACTGGAGATTTACGAGCCCATGCCCACCTGCACTTGTGGAGCTGTCAAAACAATGCTGGACTACAGTCATCGCAACAAGGTGATGCAATTTCTGGTTGGTCTTGATGATTCTTATGATTCTGTTCGTGCACAAGTATTACTGAATGACCCGCTTCCTGCTCTCAATCGAGTCCTATCTCTCGTTCAACAAGAGGAACGTCGTCGCCAGCTGCATACTATGCATTCACCTTTAGCCATGGTTGCCAAGGGACCAGACAATCGCAACTCGACCACCAGTCGCAGAGAGCGTCTTTATTGCTCCCATTGCAACGTACCAGGACACTCACTGGAGCGTTGCTTCAAAGCCAATCCCAATCTCCCTGTGTGCTCACATTGCCGCATACCTGGACACATCAAAGACAAATGCTACCGATTGAATGGCTTCCCTCCTGGCCACAAGAATAGCTCAAAATTTAAATCATCAGCTAACCAATCTTCTCTTACGCAGGAGGAGGTTAACAATGATCCACCTATCACTCGAGAGCAGTACAACCAAATCCTTGCCTTACTCAATACTCCTCACGGTGATGCCATACCACCTGCTGCAAATAATGTCAATGCCAGCTCCCCTCCAGTTTCTGGTATTTCAGTCTTTGACATGGCACACACTCACGAATCAACTTCACATATCCAAACATCCTAGATCATAGATACGGGTGCTACAGATCATATGATCTGTAGCCCCAAATTCTTCACTCACAATGTGACTTCCATTTCTCGCATCATAAAACTTCCCAATGGCTCTACCACCACTGCCACACACATTGGTGATGTCCATTTATCATCGAATTTCATTCTTCACCGTGTGTTATGTGTACCTGAGTTTTGTTTTAATCTCATTTCTGCCAAGTCATTGACACATCACTCTAATTGTTGTCTTCTTTTCTTCTCCAAATCTTGTTATATCCAGGACCTTTCATCATGGATGACGATTGGAGTGGGATCGGTGCATGATGGCTTATATCACCTGCAACTATCCAGACCCAAACCGACTGCCCTGCAATGCAACCTTCCCATTTTGTTTCCTTCAATTTCTGTTAATTACACTGCTACTACTAAATTTGACAAGTTTACATTGTGGCATTATAGACTTGGACACAGTTCCATGGTTCAACATGTATTACATGATATTGATTCTGGTTTCCAACATTTTAATCAATCCAAAAATCCTTGTGATATCTGCCCTCTTGCAAAGCAACACAGATTACCATTTCCAAACACAACACCCACCACCACAAGAGCTTTTGATGTTATCTCAGTCGACATTTGGGGTCCCAACCAAACACAATCGTACAATGGTGCTAAATATTTCCTTACCATTGTCGACCAATTTACAAAATGCACCTGGCTTTATCTGCTTAAAACGAAATCTGAAGCTAGAAGCTCACTTGTTAATTTTTTCTCTCTTCTTCAAACTCAATTCGACACTCATATCAAAATAATTCGATCCGATAACGGTGCCGAATTCCATATACCAGATTTTTATAATTCTAAAGGTGTCTTACATCAAACCACTTGTGTTGCCACACCTCAACAAAATGCACTTGCCGAACGTAAACACCAACATATCCTTAATGTGGCCCGGGCACTCAAGTTCCAATCAGGATTATCACTTCAATATTGGTCTGACTTTGTCACCACTACAGTCTACTTAATTAATAGAACACCCACCCCCACTCTCAACTACAAAACTCCATTTGAAGTTCTTTATCAAACAAAGCCATCCTACTTCCATTTTAAAGTCTTCGGCTGTCTTTGTTTCGCCTCCACCTTATCCCATGCCAAAACCAAATTTGAACCTCGAGCTCGGAAATGCTTGTTCCTTGGATATCCATATGGTGTCAAGGGTTATAAATTACTTGACCTCACAACTCAGCAAGTATTTATCTCCCGAGATGTCATCTTTCATGAAGAAATATTTCCCCTCAAACACCAACTCAACACTGCACCTTCACCTCTTCCCGTTCAAACATCATCACCATTTGACACTTCTGCCTATCCTGACCACATGGCCACCATCGACACTCAACCTGGCTCTACTATTCCCGATTCAACAAACCACTTAGATGAGCCAGCCTCACCTTCTATTCTCCACTTAGATGAGCCAGCCTCACCTTCCATTCTTGACCCCATAAATAACATACCAAACTCACTCTCCCACACTTCACCAGATCACATCCATGATATAACCCTTCAGCCCACTCGTGATGACCCTCCCCACATCATTCGACAATCAACTCGAAAAAAAACAGCCCCTGCATTTCTCCGTGACTACCAATGTCAACAAGTCACTGCCACTTCTCCTCACCAATCGGCATCCACAATGACTGCTCCTGGATCTTCTTCTCCATCAGGTATGAGTGTTTCCTTTTCTCTTTCTTCTGTTTTATCTTATGCATCATTGTCTCCTCAGTTTCGAGCATTCACTACCTCGGTTTCCATAAATACCGAACCAACATCATACACACAAGCTATCAAACATTCCATCTGGCGTGAGGCAATGGACCAGGAACTTGCTGCTCTTGAGCTCAATGAAACTTGGACCATTGTTGATCTGCCCCCTGGCAAGAGACCAATCAATTGTAAATGGATTTACAAGCTGAAATTCAACGCTAACGGGACAGTGGAACGAGCTAAGGCTCGATTAGTTGCAAAGGGTTTTACCCAACGTGAAGGTATCGATTTTCACGACACTTTTTCACCTATTGCTAAAATTGTTTCAATCCGTTGTCTGCTGGCAGTGGCTGCCATCAAAGGGTGGGAATTACAACAACTTGATGTTAATAACGCCTTCTTGTATGGCGAGCTTGCTGAAGAACTCTACATGAAGCCACCTCCTGGTCACTTTGCAGCCAAGACCACCCAAGTTTGCCGCCTGCAAAAGAGCTTATATGGCCTGCGACAAGCATCACGTCAGTGGAACGCCAAGTTAGTTTCCTCTCTCGCTGAATTTGGTTTTGTCCAGTCGAAGGCAGATTATAGTCTCTTCACAAAATGCACTCCTACCTCATTCATCGCACTACTCGTGTATGTCGATGATATTATTCTCATGAGCTCTGACACCAATTCAAGCAATGACGTTAAGCAGTTTTTGAAGACCAAATTTCGCATAAAAAATCTGGGTGCATTGCGTTACTTCCTAGGCATGGAGGTAGGTCGAACACAAGCTGGAATTCAACTTTGTCAGCGCAAGTATGCACTCGATATCCTTGCTGAAACTGGGCTTCTCGCGGCTAAGCCATCTCCCTTACCAATGGAACCAAATATCAAGCTCAAACGTGATGAAGGTGATGTTTTTCATGATCCGGCACTTTACAGAAAATTAGTTGGGAAACTGCTTTACTTAACCAACACACGGCCAGATTTAAACTATAGTGTCAACTTGTTGAGTCAGTTTATGGACGCCCCAAGAGTACCACATTATGATGCTGTTATTAAAGTTCTCAAATACATCAAGGGAACCCCAGGATAGGGCATTTTTCTTCCAGCCAATTCCACCATCGAGCTTGTTGCATATTCCGACGCCAATTGGGCAAACTGCCCAGACACACGTCGATCCACCACAGGATTTTGTGTGTTCATTGGTACTTCTCTTGTTTCCTGGAAATCAAAAAAACAGAACACAATTTCGAGGTCTTCCGCTGAATCGGAGTATAGAGCCATGGCCTCCGTCGTTTGTGAACTCACTTGGATTCGCTACCTCCTTACAGACTTGCGCATCACCATTGGAGCACCTGCTACCCTGCACTGTGATAATCTTGCTGCCATGCACATCGCTGCGAATCCGGTATTCCACGAGCGCACCAAGCACATCGAACTAGACTGCCATCTAGTTCGCGATAAAATTTCAGCAGGCCAAGTCAAAACTGCTCATGTTTTCTCCTCTGCTCAATTGGCAGATTTGCTCACTAAGCCATTGCACTCACCAGCTTTTAATCGGTTGTTATTCAAGATGGGAGTTATCAATGTTTACTCTCCATCTTGCAAGGGGATATTGGAATTAAAGAAAGATGATCATCAACCACCTGGAAGGCCACCATCGACTAACGTGGCATGAAGACTACAATTTCTCATTTTAATGAGCTGTAAATACAATTACTTGTTTTTATCATTCTGTTATTTGATTCCCTGTACTATAAATAGCTACTGTGCATAACAGATAATACACAATCATTTTCACGTCGTCTTCTTTCTGTTATTTTTCTTTTCCTGCACATGCATGTGCCAATTACTTCATCTTCTGCACTGCGATTGTATCATCGTTAATATAGGAAATTAGTCAATGACTAAATAAATTTACGGGTTTAATTCATCCATAAAACCGATTTTATAAAAAAAGATTGTTCATTTTTTGTAAATATATAAAAGACTTTATCCACAAGCAGTTTGAGATTATTCCTCAACAATTACTCACTTTTCAGTCGACATCGCCTCGAGGTGGCTTTGTAACTGAAAGTTATTTATATCGTTATTACGGTAGACCACGTTACTTTGTAAGTTTAGTTTTATAAAATTTCTATAGATCTAACAATTCTCGAACATAAAACAAGACAACCATCTCTTGGATTAGGACATGAGTTTCCTTCGGTAGTGAATGAACAAAACTCCATATATAATATATTATTCAAATTGCTAATATTATATTATAATTAACTTTATATGCCTCCACCAATACACATAAAAGCCAGTAAACCGACTAATGCCTGAGCAGTCATGCATGCCAATAACGGCAACAGCAAGCTCTTTATTGTTAATAGAAGAGCAAAAGGAAATAACCGTATAAATAACTCTTAACCATTGATTTTGTTTGCAACACTTGGCCTGGTAGTCAAGATAGCTATAGGATTAACAAGCTGGTTCTATTTGGTCAGTTATATATGTCCTTCATGCTCCTTATCGATTGATTTTGCTACCCTTTTTTCATCTTCATGAGACATCACTTTAATCTATTGTCGATCTGAAGCAACAACTTTTAGGTCCCCTCCGTTGGAACTGGTGCTGAAAAGACAAAATATACAGACAGCTGAGCAGAAGTCAAGATGTAAATATTATATGGCTTTTATTTTCTTTGTATTTTATAATATATATGAAACAGGACTTGAGGGCTGACCCATGTTTGTAGGGCAGTTGACGTTGTATTTTACTCTAGTGGAAGAAACACAAGTTGTTGCCGAATTCAGAGGGAATAAGAAAGTTGTGATCCTCGACCTCACAAAATACGCAGGCAATATCCTGAAAATGGTATGTTTGACAAAGTTAGAAAGGGAAGAAAAAATAGGCCGGGTTTTCCTAATTGTCCCTGCCTTCCTTTAATAGAGATGCAGTTAGATTTATGGCTTCACATGGGTTAATAATATATGCAAGATGTAGCTAAAGAACCCCTTCACTTCTCAGCCAAAATAAGTCGGTCCGATTTAAAAAGGTATAAACACAGTATAATATATATATATATATATTTATATATATTTATATATAGTTGTTTGTGAAGATTCCGGACAAGGACAGGGTCATTTGATGTCGTCAGATATTAGAAGTACACGGAAAAAAAAATATTTAAAAAAATACGATAATGAACAGTAAAAACATTAATGACGATGCCCTATTTTTCCCATTGATTTTAGTCCAGCATGATTCGTGGTGTACTGGCATACAGTTTTTACCTGGGAGAATGCGTTGGCATTGGGTGAAGCAGTGTTCACAATAGGATAGTAATTATTAGCTGTTGTAATGGCAGTGGTGGTCGTTGTATGAGCAAAGCCTGTGCGCTCGGTACTCATGGGATTGCAATGTGTTGCAACAGGTGACAGTGGGGATGCCATTCTTGTCAATCTCTGAACACAAATTTCAACTCAGGGTCAGGGACGGAGAATTTTATCATGCATCTTGATATAATTAAGATCATGAAGAAAGAATATGAATTAATTACAGCTAGATTATATATATTTTATACCTCTAGGTCCATTAATCCACAGTCATACGACATGGGATTCACTGAAGCTAACTTCATAGAAAGGAACTGTCAAATTACCAAAAATAAATAAGGATTAATTGTTACATTAATCATTGGTTACTTTTCTTTTAACAATGTATTAGTAAGTCATAAGAAACTTTACCTCCACTTGATTTTGTAGGGACTGAACATAATTGATTATCTCATCCAACTTCAGGGCTTTCCCAGTTACCTGTTTTTAGACCAGACCACATGCAGTTGTCAGAAAAAAACATTTCTCATCATGTAGTCATGAGAAGATAGAACTTCGTTTTCCTAGAAAAGACAAAATGTAGACCGGAATCCACCACCTTGTCGCAGCCCGGAACAAGTCCTTGTAATATCTTCATTCTCTCACTTATTTTCTCTCTTCTTACCTGAAGCCATTAATTTACAGAAAAGATTTACGAAGAGACACGTAGAAGTGGTCATAACAAATATCATGAGCATTTTTGGGTAGGTCTATTGTATAATATATGACAAAGGCACCAAACTTTGGTCTATTAATATTGCAACGGCCTTTCTGCAATGATAAGAAACCCTGTGGGAGCCAATCCATGGGGAGTTTTAAAAATGAATTGTACCCTTTCTGCAAGGCTGTGGCTATCTGTTGCCTGACCCCTCCTTGCTCTTACATGGACGTAACCTGTTGGAGGCTCTTTAGCAACTTTCTTCTGTTCTTTTTCAGGTTTAGGCTTCTTCTCTTCTTCTTTCAGGGTGCCATTACATTTCTTTTGTTTCTTGGTCTTCCCTTCTGTTAAGTCCTAATGAATTCAGTACATGAACAACGATCAAAATCCGTTAATTTTCACAAGCTAAATTAGAACCAAAGAATCAAAATGTTGGCCTCAAATAACAGCCACATGCACTATAAATTTAACTTATTATTATCATTCTGCTATGAGAAACCTGAGTTTCTGTTTCATTAAATCAAACTCAATTTCGGAGTGTGGGCTACCTTTGGTTGAGCACAGTTCAAGGAAGCCCCATTTCTGTTAGTCCTCTTCTTCACCATGGGAGTCACCTTCTGAGTAACCTGATCACCACTATCAAGCTTATCCACCACTGTCGATGATTCTGTACTGATCTGCTTTTTGGTCAGAGAAGCCTCATTATCACTAAAATAAGCGCCCTTTGAGCTGTGCTCAAGAAAGATACTTTCATCAACTCCAAAATCAGCAGGAATCTCTTGGATAGATTCATGTGGGTAAAATTGAGAGAAACAGTTGGGGTTGATATTTTCTTCCACAAAGCTAGACATGATCTGAATAGGGCTGCTTGGCAAGAAAAATGAATTCTCAAGAAGAAAAGGGTGGTGTTCGTATGAAAAGGCTGCCATTTAAGAGCTTTGGAATTGGAAATGAATGTAATAAAGTGATTGAAGAAAAAGCTGGGCTGATGATAGTTGAAGGCAGTCAGAGTTGGCAGTCGAGAAAAGTGAGTCTTGAGTCCGTGACAAACTAAGAGGCAACGTTTATATATATATAGAATAATTACTACTATCCATCTATTTTTTTTATTTAATTTTTTTATTTTACTTAATAATTAAAAAATGAGCATTAATTAAGTTATATAATTTTTTAATTTTTTTTAATGATTAAAGATGTTAAAAAAATACTTTAAAAAAAAAATTAAAATAGACTTGAGTAGGAGATGAGTAGAAACCTACCACTGCCCTTATATGTATATATATAAAGATGAGGACACAGAAAAAGCACAGAGACACAAATGCGAGCTGAAGTCTTTGGTAACTCATTTCCATGCAAAGTTTCTGCTTTCTGTAGATTTGACTGGTCCTATCTCAGCAATTCTCTCTCTCTCTCTTAAATGGGCCACCTAAGAAAATAATTATAAGAACAAAACAAAACAAGCACAACATGAAAGAAATTGATATTGGCAGGGAGGAGTGGCTAATTCTGATTCACGAAAAGAGTTCAAAACTAAATTATCTTGTAAATTAAATCTTATTATTATTAACATTGCATATTATATAAGGTTTGTACGCCAACGTTGTAGTAAAGAGAAAGAATTAAGGAATCGTTTGGATTGAGAAACACTCTCAATCTCAATCCATCTTATCTCATTTTATTATTATAATTTTTTCAAATTCTCATACAAAATATAATAAATAATTCAACTTTTTCAAGTTTCAAAATAATAATAATATTTTAAAAATATATTATTTAATTTTCATCTAAAATCATCTCATTTTATCTCATCTCACTATCTAAACAACTCTTTTTAAATGTTTGTTTTTTACTCTCTATTAAAGCTACCCTAAGGCATGGTGTCAATGAAAGTCCAAGGGTACAGCTCCCCATGCACAAGATAACTTAACCTAGTTGGGCTACTTAATCTGCAGTGTAAAAAACAAACAGGTGTCAGGATTGTGGAGTTTTGCACTTTGCATTTAGCTCAATTAAGTGGAAGGTTCTTTCTTTATCAAACAAAGGTCACTGTCGGCGCAGAGAGAGAGAGAGAGAGAGAGGAGGAGGAGAAGAGGGGGAGAGGGCGGGGGCCGGGCCGGGGAACAAATATCATCTCCCTTCTCTTTTTTGCTGCTATTTATTGAGTGATTAAAAGAAGCTAAAATAAAGTGTTTGATAATATATATACACAACACAGTTTTGTTTTATAAAAATGCCCCCATTTTCGATTAATGATGGTTGATTGTTAACGTTTCATAGGTATCCTGGCCGGAACCCAAGTTTGGATACCACAAATATTTGAAAATATTTGAGAAGTTTGAAAATTTGTTTTCGCATATGAGATGAAATTAAAGTTAAAACGTTGAATAATATATTGTTATAATATACTTTTTAATATTATTTTTATTTTGAGATTTGAAAAAATTGAATTGTTTATTTTATTTTATATGAAAATTTAAAAAAATTATAATAATTAGATGAGATGAAATAAGATTAGTTAAGATGAATTATAAAAACAAACTAATCATTTTGAAAAATGACAATAATGATTAGATAATAATTAAATAAAAAATAAAAAAATTATATTTAAATAATATTTAAAAATAAAATTATGAAAAATGTTAGACGAGAAATGTTAAAAAATAAGATAAAGCCACTGAAAAAACAAACAAACAAACAAACCACAAACACAAAAGAAGATCGAGATAGAGCTACTTGTTTATGGATCATAAATAGGTGGTGCAATACGGTCATTAATAATTCATTCATTTTAGGCCGAGGCTTGGCCCAAGTCCACCTCAACCGTTTCACGGCCCCAACTACCGGCAATCACTTCCGAGCTGCATTTACTTTGTTAAAAACTCTTCACAGTATTTACTATTTATTCACACTTTATACTTTATATTTTTTTTTATTAAATATTTTTTATACAAATAGTGAATAGAAAATTTAAAATATTTTAAAAAGAATCAAATCAAAAAAAAAATTTAAATATTAAAAAGTGAAAAAAATTTTAAAAAATATAAAGTACTGTGGAGTGTGGTGGAGGTTGTATAACAAAATACATACTTGGGCTTTGCTTCTTTTTTTTTTTTTTTTTCTCCAGTATGGTACCTATGATTTAGAAAGTTTCAAATAGATCTTGTAATTAGGTGCCTATTTAAGAAAGATTTCTATATCCAAGGCTCGTTAGTTCAGCGACGGAAAATGTCAGACTCGCCAATCATAAGCAGAAAAATATATTTTTTGTTCTAAGCAAGTATATTATATATCTATAAAATATTTATTACAAGATACAAGAGTCAAATGGACAAGAAGGCTCAACCATCATCCCATGAATCTGTCTAATACAACAAGTTTTTTTTTTTTGATGGAAGGAATCACCTTTGTTGGATTGACTAAATGAGAGTTCCATTTCCTCTTTCCCACTAACATTAGTTAGGAGAAGCTGGAACATATGAAAATAGAATGCGACAAATGGTTAAAATTGCAGACAAACGGCCTCTAGCATTTATGTTGGTGAGTGGTGTCCACGAGGCGGGGCAAAGATAAGACCAATCAAATATGAGAAATCTGAGGTCGCTAATGTCATTGGTGACATGTGTGACGGTGAAAAGCTTTCTACAGCGCATGGTTTAGGTCGCACGTGACCACAAGCTTTGTGCTTTTCGACAATTTTCTCTTATCAGTCGAAAGATGGACATGTCAATCATTGGTAGTAGATTAGCCGCACTATAATGGAGGAGGGAGGAGCCAGAGCTCCCCTGCCCTCTCTGCTCAGAGATGGATGTTTAGGCATGTAGCTTGGGGATCAGTTTGAAATTATTTAGAACACGACTACCAATTTGAAAAAATTATTGAGATTTTCCCATCTACTTTTAAAAATTCCAAGAAAAAACACATCTCAAGCTTGTTTGAAAATTCAATAAAATTCTTGAGATTTTATTTACCAAATATGACCACTTTACCAACACTGCAACATAGATTTACTTGACATGAATATGAGTAACATTAGATATAGTTATAGGTTGTATAAGTGCTGTGCATTCTTTTTGAAAAAAATAAAATTTATTATTAAAAAAATAATTTTTTGTATAGGTTACATATTTATTCTTTTTTAAAAAAAAAATAATATGCCACGTTTGCGCGTAAATTTTATTTCATGGAGCGCAGCAAAATTGGGCTGCTCTGTTCGTTATTGGCACTCAGAAAGGACAGATCACTTTAAACAGTTAACAAAGATGCATAAATGACTGTCATGACAGCTAAAAATATCAGAAGAAACAGGAGAAAAATGAGTTCCATTCTCATGCAAACGTGTACGTAACAAATACCCTGATGTTACATCACATACGCCTGAAATTATAATGGCACCCATGTTATATCATCGGTGTTACTTCGTATTTGATACAACGCACCTCGTATGTAGATCAAACAAACTGACTCAATTCACATGTTCTTTATTTTAGATTTTCTCAATCTAGTTGAATCAGTTATGTCACATTTTAAGTGATGGTATAGGAAGTTCCTTAACAAAGAATCTCTATGTCCACATGTTTGTAACTTTGCAAGAGAGAAATGGCAAAAGTGTGACCGGCTTGGTTTGGTGCAAGGGCAGGGCATACATTCCATGAGACAATAGTAGTAGTGTAGGTAGGTCTCGAGCAAAAACTACCAACAACAATATATTTATAATTTTTTATGCAAAAGATCTAAATCTGATTATGCTGAGTTGGCAGATTCTAGGTTGATGGCACCAGACTATCTTAAGAAGGCATATCAGTGCAAATATGGTAGGAAAATGTGAAGTTTCCTCGAATTGGGGTAATATTGTGCATACGCCAATATTTTGACTATAACTTTGGTTAAGGGTATTATCAGGTGCTTAATGAAAAATTGTTGGGAGAAGTCATTGTTGGCAGCAGCCACTTTTGCACATAATATGTGGTTTTATCCAGACCGTCTATCTCTTAAAGTTGAAATTATGAAAGGAAAAATGAGATGAGGAGAAGAAATCACATAGTGAATGCAAAGTGTACACTACTATAGTGTCTTCTCTCTAACATTACTCATGCTTAATTATTTATTCTTTCCCTAAATTTGGTTATTCTTTCATCCATCGATCTTAATTATATTTTAAGATAATGTCCGAGTTCTCATAGTGATTATCTATTTCTCTCCTAAATTTGGTTATTCTTTCATCCATCGATCTTAATTATATTTTAAGATAATGTCCGAGTTCTCATAGTGATTATCTATTTCTCTCCTAAATTTGGTTATTCTTTCATTCATTGATCTTGAAAATATTTTAAAATAAGGTCCGTTCAGGTTCACATATTGATTATCTAGATTTGCTTTTAGAATTAAAAGTGTTAGATTGTAAAGTACATTTAATTGTAAGATAAATCTGACGTATCATTTCAAGTTATGTTAGGTCGTAAATTTATTTTTATGAGATCTCTTTGTAGATCTAGCATTTCTCAAATCATATATGTGTCTGACTAGGATACAAGAAAGATTGAATATATTAGCCATTTTTATCAATAAAAAATAATGTATAAGCAAATCGTGGACATAAAACAAATTGATAAATGTAAGAATATTTATTCAATTTCTATAAGAGTAATGCTAGATACAATTTTAGAATATATAAATCTACAGATTTATTTGAAAAAGTGGAGCCCACAATTAAAATATAAATTTTTTACGTAGGTCTCATATCTGCTCACCTTTTTTAAATTAAATAAGTACACAAGATTTGTACATCCTAAAACTGTACGTATAAATCATTTTCATTTATGTAAAAAAGAGGAAGACCATACTCTTAAAGTTTTTCCAATGCCTCATTTTGATGAAAATGATGAATTTAAAATTTTTTATAATTTTATTTGAAATAAATGGTAATTTTATAAAATTTAAAAATTCGTTTTTTAATGGAATGCCATGATTATATTATTTAATAACTTTTAGAAACATTTATAGTGCAGTAACTTAGGTCAACTACCTAAAATGTCAATACATTTATGAGAAAAAGGCAGCATATTAATGCAGCATCGAGATATCTCGAGGAACTACTTTTATGATGTGCTGCATTTGAAGGATTATCTTTCTCATCATCCACTCTTATTGAATATCCAGGCCCATAGCTGCGGTCTTAGTTAGAAAATATTTCACAATTTTGAGAAAAGGAACATGCAAGCTTTTCCGTTGATGAGCTAAAAAGTCTGAATTTGGCACCAATACGTTTTTACCCATTTTATAGAGGAAATGTACATAAACATACCCTAATATTGATGAAATGCATCCAACAGAAAAATAAGTTAAGACCATTAATGGTATAAAAAATGCTAGAGTCACCGAATGTTTATAAAAAACATTTTAGTTCTTATCGAGACGGGTCTTGTGCTACATTGTAGCACTGCTCTAACAG
Organism: Pterocarya stenoptera; assembly: GCA_003123785.1. Classification (NCBI taxonomy): domain Eukaryota; kingdom Viridiplantae; phylum Streptophyta; class Magnoliopsida; order Fagales; family Juglandaceae; genus Pterocarya; species Pterocarya stenoptera. Next base: position 10,920 of record QEOT01124266.1, on the reverse strand, counting down.
TATAAGACATTGCAGGACATCTCGGTCCCTTCCTGTTACTTTTTTTTTTCCTCTCTTTTTCTCAAATATCGATAAACTAAGAGAAGTGGTGACTGTCGATTCAAAGTGATGGAAAGTTTGTCATCTGTCATAACCATAACTTATTAGTAGGAAAATATTATTTGTGCAGATCGAAGATGTGTAAGAATCATATAATCCCTTTGAAAATAGTGGAATCCACTTGAAAAGGCTTATTTTTTAATGATAAGTTATGTTTTTTCCAAAGGAAAATGCTTCTTGAACCGAGGAATGTGAGTGACAATCCTGTCCAATTGTATTTTTTTATTTTTTGTTTTTACTTAAAGGGTTAAGAATGACTATTAGTGAGGTGGTTTATTTTTATTTTTTTTAAAATGTTTAAAGATGTATAAAAATGGTTGAAAATTTGAAAAAAAAAAAAGTTGATTTACACTTATAGTCAACTTTCTCGGTCATGATTGTCAGTCCGAGTAGCATTTTCCTTTTCCAAAAGGTTTGCATGAGCTTGCACCCCTACGCATGTATTCTTAAATTAGAACTTCTATATACAACCGTCTAGGCGTAACCGGCGCACGTAACCGGCTGACACGTCAGCATGATGTCAGCACATTTTTAAAAATAATAATTAAAAAAAAAAAGAAAAGAAAAAGAGAACGAAATGTGGAGGGAAACTGAAATATGCGTGGAATGAGAAATCAGAAAATTACCCAGTGCACGAAACTGAGCTGAACCGACTCATCCTCCATCCTCGGAACAATTCCGTCTCCATTAAATGCATGCTGCAAGCAAAACCTTTTTGAGGTTTCCATTATAGTTTATTGTTCTATGCATATAATCTCATTGATTCTTGTTTTTTTCGAGTCAAATCCATTAAATTGTAGTTATATGGACCTCAAAAGCAAAATGTTTTCTTGATAGAAATTGTTGAATAACACTTCTCTTCCAAGATTTTTTTTGTGCACAGAAATAGATAACGGAAAAAACATATAGATGGATTCAAATGGATAGTTAATAGTCCATTCATAAAGAAATGATTGCTTATATAGCACTCACTTCAAATTAGTGAGTTGTGGTACTATTTGTGTGTTGTGGTACTGTTTCTGTGAGTGAGAATGTTAAATGATTAGAATTAAAGCCATATACAATTCATATCACCATTAAGGAATTTATATGATATAAGTTATCCAATCAAATATAAGACTGATCACTTATAAATCAAGACAACTACTCATTAGTGGTTGTATCTTTTGATGATACAACTACTCATTAATAGAAGAGTTATAAACATAGATTGAGAGGCTCTTTAGCCTAACATGATGTTTTTAAGCCTGTGTACTCAGAGTGTTGGGATGGAAATGAAAAAGGTTGCATGCATACCTTTAACCATCTATGTTTAACAATTGTCAAGAAATCATGAGTATAATAAACACAACATGGATTCTGAAAGGACTATTCAAAACCTATCCATCCTCATAGATGGAGTACACATGCCTTGAAAAAAGTCAGGTTGGGTTAGGGACTCTATCGATCTCTATTTATATTTTTGGAAACCAGGGTGCCCTTTATCAAGGGCTTCTATTTTTAGGAAATTTTCTGATATGGATGTCAAAAGTCTAAACCACGGCCGTTTAGACTTTTTATTTGCATTCATATAAATTAATCGCTGAGATTTGAGTTGGCTTTATTAACCTATGTCTACACAACCCACCACAGCAGAAACATAAAGCAGAAAATTCCATCACAGAGGAGGTAGCACAAACAGAATTGTAGAGAAATTCCTATTGCTATTTGTTGATAGCCGAGTTTGGAAAGCACATGAACCACTTTTCTAACCACTTTGAATAGGTTCGGTTAGACTTTAGTCTGGTTCTTGTCTTATTTGTGTATGAAATACTTTTATATATGTTTATCTGTTTTTTTTTTATTAATTTCTAAAAAGTATTGCTGCTGCCAGATTTACAAAAATAAGTTTTTTGGGCATGCAACGGAAAGAACTTGTTCTAATAGTGGCCCATGAACCACTATATCTTTTGTACCCTTTTTTAATGTCTTTTGCATCAGGCCAAGTATCTCAATAAATTCACAAAAATAAATTATTTTATATGCACCATTTTGCGCAAAGAGTTGAAAATTATTTTGGGTGTGAAGAACTTGTTGAGACTCAAATCTCTTCCCCCAACAACTACAAAGATTGCTTCTCCAAAAGGATTTAAATTAAAGTTTTGGATTTTATTGTGATAATCATCCTGGGAACAAATTATTTTAGTAATATGTAAGGATTTAAAATTTTTATAAAGTTAAAAATATTTACAACTACTTAGATATGATACACTTTCTATTATAGCAGCATCAAAACTCTAATAAAGAATAAAGCTTAACATCTTCACAATCTCAAGAAGAGACTAAATGAATCACAATGGCCAAGTAATGTGATCATGTCCTTTCATATCGAAGTAAAATATTGCATTTTTCCTCAAATGAATTCCAAGTTATATATTATGATACTAGAGCCTTTCTTGTAAGCCCATTTTATGGGCCTATTATATGATGTGTTCACAAGTAAAGTTTTACAAATGTTATGAAAGCTAAGTGAATGTCTATGATTTGAGAAGTTGTTAAAGGGCTCATGTTATAAAGTTATGAGAAAGGGGTAGAGATAATTTTTTTTTTTTTTTCTCTTGATGATGTGCATGTGATATTAAATGTGTTTAAAAATGTTTGTGGAAATACAAGATTTTAATGTTGGTTGAGTTATACAATAGTACTATTGACAACCTGCATTTTTCTCCCTCTCAGTATGGAAAAAAGAAATGAACATCCATCTACTCTAAGACCATCTAGCTCAAATCCCCCATCCACAGTAAGTTATTTTATTTAATATATCAATAACATGGTTATTTGAGTTGGTATTTTCAAGAGTTTAATTGTAGTTTTTTCATTTTGTTTGTCAGGATGCTAGTTACCCATTTCAACATTGCATAGAAGGCCAATTGTCTCTCAGCAACACAAGTTCCGTTACGAGCAAATTTATTGGTACTGAGGAGAATAGACTTGATGTTGGGGACACTGAATCGCCATGTACATCTTCTAGAGTTGAAGAAATTGATCTTGATAGACCAGATGCGCAGGAAACCGAGTGTGGTATAGCCGGAATATCTGAGAAAGTCAGGGATGGTGATGATGAGCCAAAGTTAGGGATGGAGTTTAATTCCCTAGAAGATTTAATGAGTTATTATAAGAATATGGTAAGAAATTCGGGTTTGGGGTGATAACAAAAAGGAGTGAGAGGGGAGAGGATGAGACTGTTAGATATGTTACCCTTGCATGTGCTCGTGGTGGGAAGGCCCGGAATAAAAGTTTGAATGTCGCCAACCCACGCCCGACAGGAAAAACGGAGTGTAAGGCAAAGATTAATGCCTTAAAAGGTTCTGATGGAAAGTTTCGGCTGACTACAGTTCACAATATCCACAACCACGGACTCAGTCCAAAGAAATCACGCTTCTTTCAATGTAATAGAGAAGTGAGTGAATCTGTTAGAAGAGTCCTAGATACAAATAATGCGGCTGGAATCCAAATGAATAAGAGTTTCGGCTCTCTTGTTGTTGGCGCCGGTGGTTTTGAGAACATCCCTTTTTTGGAAAAAGATTGTCGTAATTACATAGACAAGGCACGACATTTACAACTGGGCGCAGGTGGTGCTGGAGCTCTGCGAGACTACTTTTTACAGATGCAGTATAAAAATCCGGGGTTCTTTGCACTAATGGACTTGGATGATGACGGGAGGTTAAAGAATGTATTCTGGGCAGACCCCCGTAGTAGAGCAGCCTACCAGTATTTTGGTGATGTGGTAACCTTTGACACCACATACTTGACGAACCGATATGGGATGCCCTTTACACCATTTGTCAGTGTAAACCACCATGGGCAGTCAATTTTGTTGGGAGCTGGCTTGATTTCCTCTGAGGATACTGAGACCTTCGTGTGGTTATTCCAGACCTGGTTGCAGTGTATGGATGGTATAGCGCCGAAGGCTATTATCACCAACCAAGACAGAGCCATGAAAAATGCAATTGCAATTGTTTTCCCAGAAAGTCGACATAGACTTTGCCTGTGGCATATTCTCAAGAAAGTCCCTGAAAAACTTGGTAGCTATGCTTCATACAAAAGTGGAATGAAAGCTGCATTAATGAAATGTGTGTACGACACTCAAACATCGGAAGAGTTTGAAAAATGTTGGGATTAGTTGATCAGCACGTACAACTTGCATTAGAATTTTTGGTTGCATAGTTTGTACACTGAGCGTAATCACTGGGTACCAGCCTTCTTGAAAGAGGTTTTTTGGGCTAGAATGAGTATAACGCAACGTAGCGAGAGCATGAATGCTTTTTTCGATGGTTACGTTCATACTAAGACAAACTTGAAAGAGTTTGTCGATCAGTATGATAATGTTTTGAAAAAAAAAATTGAGAACGAAAATTGCGCTGACTTCCACTGGTTTAATGCTACCATTCCTTGCAACTCGAGGTCTCCAATTGAAAAGAGATTTTAAGATTTGTACACAAATGCTAAATTCAGAGAAGTTCAGCACCAACTTACAGCCATTATTGACTTGGACCCAGTTTTACATAAGGTGGACGGTACATTAAAGACCTATTTGGTAGAGGATGAAGTCCGTGTTGAAGATTTCACGAAGTTGTTTACACATTCAGTGGATTTTAGTGAGGAAGATGCAGCGGCCAAGTGTTCTTGTGGTTTATTTGAGATGAGGGGGATAGTGTGTCGGCACATCTTTGCCGTGTTCAAATGTAAACGTGATTAAGATTTTGCCAGATAGGTACATTTTGGATCGATGGAGAAAGGATATCAAAAGAAGATACATGTTAATCCACAGCAGTTATGACTCAGTGGATCAGCGGGAAGATGCTAATAGATATTCAACTCTGTTGAATATCTGTTATAAAATGATTACTTGTGCTGCGGGTTCAAAAAAACATACTGAGGATGCAACGACAAAGTTGCATGCAATGATTGACCTTTATAATGCGAATCAAGAACCCCCATCGATGACTCAAGATTATTTAACTGGGGGTGGCACGACAAAGGACACAACTACTATTGGTAGTTCAACCCAAGTACTCAGTCCACGTGTTGTGTGAGGGAAAGGTAGACCCCCATCACTGAGGAAAGCATCCAAGATGGAAAGAGACCTGCGAAAAGTTAAGGAGAAGACGAAGAAAGCGCAGGGAAAGGAAAAACGTAAACAGGTAATGATTTGTAATATTGCCTTCTTTATTTAAATTTTATAAATTCTATCTGACAAATTCGTTACTATTTGATTAGCGACTATTTGGGGGTCATGGGCACTTGCAAGAGACTATTTGGCCCTACCGATTTGGACGTCTCCAATGTTGGAGACTTGCAGGTAAGCTTATAAGTATGCCCTTTACATTTGAGTTATGATTTATTACTGTGTTTTTTACAAGTATTTACATCAGGCTAGTTCAGAAATATTACCAACTGTTGACATGAGTGGAAGGCAGCCCCGCGAAACAGTAATTCAAAGTCAAGAAAGCGTAAGTAGATCCAACCTGCAGGGGTGTTTTAATGACATTAGTCAATTATCACATTAATATGAGTTAGTATTTTTTACAGATACATCTTGGGTTGGATGGGTCACAACCACTGGACGTTGATTTTGATGAATCACAACCACGGCAATGATATGATTTTCGTGGGTATGTTGAGGGGTTACAGGGTAATTCAAAGTCAAAATATTTTTTTTTTTTGGAAAGTCCGCTTTAGATTGGGTATTCATCTTTACTTGTTATGCTGGAACTCCACAAAATTCAAGGCCTAGGAATATAAATATATATATATTTAGTTTTGGCTAGAGTAAGGGAAACATATGCTTATTGAGGGAGGTTTTGATATTTTTTTTTTTTTTTTTAATCCACTTCAAAAAAGGGACTAAAGTCTCCATTAAATGCATGCTGGCTGCAAAACCTTTTTGATGGTGAAGGCTGGCTTCAATTCCAACAAAGAGTTGTTCACCACATTCTTTTAGAGATAAAGGTTTTAGTCAATTATGGTTTATTGAACAAGTCTCTCATTTTGGGGGAACTTGTATATATTCTTTTTGTAACTTGGCCCCTCCAATGTCCATTATATGACTGCACCTTGTATTTGAAAATTGAAATTGAAATAATGTCACATTGTATGTTCTTAGGCTTCTAAGTTATTTAAAATGCCAAGTTCAATGGGATGATATTGGTTATCAAAACTATGTCTTGGAGCAAATATGGTAATGGCAACAAGTTTATTGTTGAAAAAGGGAAAATATGACCTATTTCTTTTATCTTTCTTTTTAAAAAAATTATACCTAATGAGGTTAGAAGAAGTAAAATGTTGGGGAACCAATGAATTGGACTCCCAAATTGACTGATAGTAAAAGAAAACTTACTGCATGTAATTAATTAGGTTTGTATCATATATATATATAGCATTGATTATAAATTAACCCCAGAAAAGAAAAAGAAAATAGAAGAATAAGTCGGAGTTGCATTATTATTTTCCATAAATGTCAGGTTATTCCAGATTCATATATTTAGTTCAAACAGAATTGAGCTAGACCATTCAATTTGCTGGATCAGCAGGTTCAGAAGTCATTAGTCGATTATATCAGTTGAGTTCTCTTAAATATTTTTAACCAGATTGACTTATGACTTCAGCGAATGCATGGCCCCAGTGGGTGATCATGATCACTACTAGAGAAGTGTTTCTGCTAATAGATGAGTGTATTGCTAGAAAAGTGTATTTTTAGAATTGACTGTTTTGTCAATTGTCTTTGATTTTATATTATTTCATTTTATCTAATGGTTAAGAAAGTGAACTTAGAGATTTCTCCATTAAAATGCAGATTTCTGGAGGTTATGATAGAAGATAATCAGATTTGTGGTGGTTGGAAAGAAGAGAATGTTGAAGTTATAAGTAGAGCTCAACACTTGTGAATAGCAAACTTAGTTTCTGGTTCTGGAATTGCCGTGCTGCCCAACAACCCAAAATCTGGATGTTTTTTTGTTAATATTGACCACATATGTAATATACGGGTGTATTGATTAGAGAAGGAATGAATTATCCCAGTCTTATATCTATTTACACTAATTATGGTTATTCTGATGTATAAAGAATTATGGCAATAATGTATGGGCTATTATGATGCATTTACATAGACTTATCCGAGTATAAGAGTTTCTGGACAGATTTTGTTCTCGGCAGATTTTGTTTTCATTCTAAGTTATGTTCACTTAAGGTAAATATGGAATTTTTGTACACATTTCAGACTCAAAAACTGATGTACCAATTTGTGCTTGGCAGATTTTGTTCCAACAAACTGATGTACTCATTTTTCATTCTTAGAGATTTCATTCTAATTTGGACATTATCAAACTGATATAACACAATTTCAATTTGTGTTCCAACCTAAGAGTTTGAAAATTCTATCAATTCCAACACCTACAATTACAAAAAAATTCTATCAATTCCAACACCTTAGTTTCAGCAAGTATAACACAATTGTAAATTACAGCAACTCAGAATCCAATCAACATCAAACTACAAAATAACTGCAACTGACTTTTACACTATTTAATTACACATTTCAGAATTTCAGCAACTACTTTTGCCTCCGCTAAGCTAAATCTAATGACTTTTTACATGGAATTTATCCAAACCAAGCAAATAAAATAACAAAGATGACAACCCAATACAAACACAATAACTTTCGCTTTTCCTTTTTTAGATGCTTCGCCATATCTCTCACTTTATCTTCCCTTTTCCAAACCGCATACTCGCGCTGTAATACCTCATCCCATGTCTTCCAACCCTTAGAGTTTCTTGATACGCAGTTCTCCTCTAACAACTGCAGTATATCCGGCCATACAAAGAATTCACACCTTGCATCTCCCTGCACACACAACAAACTCATTAATAACATGATATAGTATACCCCGCAACGACGAAATTGATATTCAACTAAGACAAATTATGAAAGGCTTTACCCTATTATACTTTAGGCAGGCAAAGAATCTTCTTCCAGGATTTTTCTTAGTATACGACATCTTTAGTGGTGTTTTCAAACCACACTAACAAACCAGTGATTCCATGACATCATCATTAACCAAAGATGATGATTGGGATGATGCCATGCGTGATTCTTAAAAATTTACAATTATGGTTTATTGTATTAGTCAAACTATGAAGGGAAAAATTGGTAAGTAAAGCCATGCAAGACAAAATCCAGCAGTTAAAAAATTTGTTTGATCATCCAACCCAATTAACACATTGCATGCAGAAATAATCATATACTATAAATAATCATCCAACCCAATTTGTTTGATCAAATCAGCAACTTGTTCATGTAATATAAGAAATTCTGGAGGGGTATTTTCTGTAAATTCTGTTTAAATGTTATGTACAAATTATTTGTGATAACATGCATGCAGAATTAATCATATAGTATTAAATAACATGTAAAAATAAGAAGCAAATAATAACAATATAATCAGCACACTAGAGTATAGCCACGGGTCTAAACAAAGATTGAGGCATAGATTCTGCCCTCTTGGGTTGACACCACATAGTGAAAGAAAATCATCTAAAATATCTATTAGTATCTACTGCTTGTATTAAATATTATTCAGATAAATTACAAATTAATGCCTATTATTGCAATCTTAATATTTGGATGTTAATGAATAGTGCATAGTACAACTGATGCTTCAATTGGAGTGTCAAGTGTAAATTTTGTAGTTCGAAGAAAGGAAGTGTAGTTCCACTTAACAATACTGTTATACAGAAATTTGTGTAGAGTAGAGGAAACTAGTCAATGAACCTCAATCAACATGTTCACTTTATCAAAACAAAATCATCCAACACAAAAAGCCACAAAAGGTGTAACGTCACTCACAAGTGGTATGAGACAATACGCTACCACCGAGCCACTTGGCTATAATCAGATTATGATATGAGACAATACACTTACGTGGTGATCTATCTCATTCAATATTTATCGACCCCATGCGTGGGATCAAATGAAACCCATGCGGTGATCCATGTGAAATTCAATTCCACAATGTATTTAAGAACAAACATGAACATAGCATTTAAAAGCTTTTATTTAAGTATACTATTACGAGTACAAGTTGTCAAATCTTAAATTGAATCATAATCTGGAAAAAAAAAAAAAAAAAAAAAGTTTAGTTGTTAGAATAACATAACATAATTATAACTAAATCCATGCAAATTAAATTTATATGCTCCACTATTTTTGAAAGCCACTGCTCAAACTTGATCATACCTAGATGTACGATTCGGACAACATAATCATCCAACCCAATTTGTTTCTCAAATAAGCATACTGAAGATATTTGCATTAATGTAACAAATACATTAAAATAACAACATTGATGTAACAAAATTAAATTTATATGCTTCACTACTTTTGAAAGCCACTGCTCAAACTTGATCATACCTAGATATACGATTCGGCCAACATAATCATCCAACCCAATTTGTTTTCTCAAATAAGCATACTGAAGATATTTGCATTAATGTAACAAATACATTAAAATAACAACATTGATGTAACAAATCAATTAAAATCAAATGCACAAGATAAAAAATATTCAGGTTAGTTCCCCTATGGGCAGAGGACGGAAAATTTTTTGAGGTTTGTGTTAGGGATAGGGTTAGGGTTAGGGTTAGGGTTTGTGTTAGGGTTAGGGTTAGGGTTAGGGTTCGGGTTAGGGTTTGTGTTAGGGTTAGGGTTACGGTTCGGGGTTCGGCTTTGTGGTTCGGTGATGTGGTACGAGCAGGTTTGTGGGTCTTGGGTTCGAGGAGTTGAATAGGAGAAGAGGAGTAAAAGAGGGTTTCAGTTATGGTGGAAAAGACGAACCGGATTTCAAGTGGGTTCTGATGGAGAAGCCTGGGGAAGATGATGGCGGATAAGCAAGATTTTCTGGGGAAGAGACCGAACCAAAGATTGAAGACGATGAAGCCTTCCTGGGGAAGAGACCGAACCAGAGATTGAAGACGTCTCGTGGGCAATCGAGCGGGAGAGAGTGCCTTCCTGGGGAAGAGACCGAACCAGAGATTAATCGAGCGAGCGAGAGAGAGTGAGAGATTTGAGAGAGAGAGAGTGAGAGATGGCAAACGAAAAGTGAAATCTGCATTTTTTATTTCAAATTACCCACGACAGGCACGACGCCGTATTTGTTTTTACTTCAAATTCAAATCGCATCACAAAATTAACGAGACGTCGTCGTTTTGAGCCGGTTACGTGCGCCGGTTCCCCATTACAGTTGTAAGTAGACTTTTTGTTCAGAAAAATAAGGATTATACTATTCAAATAACATGATAAAGAAATGTGGATTCAGAAGCTACCAACCCTACAATCTTCTTAAACACTATTTAAAACATAGAATAGTGTGAGCGGCACATGCTAGTAAAAATTGTGCATGGTTCTCACACGCTATATTATTTGCCTCATCGGCCTCAAATCTTCTAGAAACAATCTTTGCTACCCCTCCACAGCTGATGCATTGGCCCCACACATCAGCATAGTGACTTGTGACACCGATGAATAGTCGGCAACCCCGTTGTTTCGACTCTATACTCTGATTATGTTCTTGTTTTCCCTAAACAAGGATACGGTGGTAGTGGACTTAGAATCTCCAACTAACAAGACAAAATAGTTGCTTGCAAGGCCCTGTCGTAACGATCAGTCCACTCATTATAGAAAACTGGTAGCCGCAAATACATTTATTCAAATTTTATGGTTGTAACGTATCTGCCAATTGCAACCTATTCAACTTTACAATTTTGTATTAGTTTTTAATGGGTTGT
>QEOT01124265.1:156059-263006 GCA_003123785.1 Pterocarya stenoptera | reverse complement strand
GACACGCTCTTGGAGTTGTACATTGCTGCAAATCACAGAACCTTGGATCGAACAACCATCCCCAATGGTGACATGATTCATGATAACTGAATTAGCAACCTGAATAAGGGCTTAAAATCTCAGTCTGAATCTCTTTGCATCAAAGCCATGGAAAAACAAAGCATAAAAGAAAAATCTGGAGATGCTATTGTGACGATCAGTGCTACTGAAGCTGAAGAATTAATTAAGCGCGCACAGTACTTGCTTGAACACTGTATTGACTCACATCTCGATTAATGTCGCTGAATGCTTGAATGGAATTTAATCGCGCACAGTACTTTCTGTGGCTGGCCATGTAAACACAGCATTTATGGGTTCGTGGAGCAGAACCATTGGTTCCCAGTCCAGAGACCTCATGAAAACTTGGAGTAGATGAAAACTTGGGTTGGTTTGTGCCACCTTGACATCGGATTCGTGTTGAATTTGGCTACCAGTGTCCGAACTAACAGTATCCAACAATCCAACGCTGATTAAAACCGCCCATATTTGTTTTGAACCGATGGTGGCAATTCGACGAGATTTGCACTTTCTTGGGCCAATTCCAACGAATTAGCATAATTGGTTTTTTGGTTCAAACTTCTTATTTAAGAATTTTATTAATAATCTTTGTATAATCGTAAAAGAATGCAAATGAGAAAGAAGTAGTGGGAGGTTATACTATAAAACTTTACTCCCATGTAAAGAAAATTATTAAGATCTCGTTTGTATTGGTAGATGAAATGAGATTATATAGTTAAAATTTGAATAAAATATTATTAGAATTTATTATTTTAATATTATTTTTATTTTTGGATTTGAAAAGATTAAATTGTTTATTTATTTTATATAAAAATTTAAAAAAATTATAATGATTAAATAACATGAATTGAGAAATAAATTATAAATATGAAATATCCAATAGCAGATTTGGATTCGTCGCAAAAGCTAAAAGATTACAAAAGACAAAAGAAAGATGTTAGATATTTGCAAGTGGATATGTTCCTCGTCCAGTCATTTGACTTCTGGAATGCGTAACCATAAGGAAGATCACCGAGAAGTTATCGTGTGCCTAAACATTGACCAAGCAATGTACGCCACGTCCTAGCAAAGTCAAGCATTTCTCCGCCCAAAGATGCGTTCAATCCGACGCTCTGTTCTCTCCAACGTGCTTGACAATCGCTTCCTCCTCCTCTTTATAAAGCTACCCCAACCCCATCGACGAGTGGCTACATTCCAGCAGGAGGATAAAAATGGCGACAGGATTAGCGAAGTTAAGCAGAACAGCCTGCAAATTGACAGTCTCGCTCGTTTTGCCGTCGATGAGCACAACAAGAAACAGGCCTCAGATGTCACATGGTCAGCCCCACATTTCCAACCAGCACATTTATATTAATTGCACATTTATAATTCCACCTGTTACCAACTATCACATTTATATTTAAAATACATCAAACTGCTACCAGCTACCAACTATCAACTGAAAACTATAATGGAGATGGATAGATGATGTAAAAGTCATTCAGCAATAAAAGCTCAACAATCTGGTGTAATAAATTTCTCTCTATTCACTTTTTCATGCAATAATTAACAAATATATACTGTAAAAAATATTTATACAATTTTTTGTATCATTCCACTTGCTACTAGCAAAGTCATCCAATAATAAAATTCCATACCAAAGTCTCACATGCCAGCAACAACAAATATTTTCATATATTTATTGTCGTAGATTTTAACTTCATTATTTATTTTCATGTATTTATATTTGATGTAAACTATTTGTTATAAGAAACATCTCAAATCAATCAGCCATATTGATTTTCATATCAGCAATTCTAATAGTAATAGCAAAAAGCATCTCATAAATTACATTCACATGAAGTAATCTCTAATACAGAATGACATAGAGCAGTAAAGATGTCTTCAATCCGACGCTCTGTTCTCTCCAACGTGCTCGACAATCGCTTCCTCCTCCTCTTTATAAAGCTGCCCCACCCATATCGACGAGTGGCTACATTCCAGCAGGAGGATAAAAATGGCGGGTATACGTGGAGGAATTGTCCAAGTTGAGCACAACAGCCTGGAGATTGAGAATCTCGCTCGTTTTGCTGTCGATGAGCACAACAAGAAACAGGTTCGTTAATCTACCGTTCTTTCTTTTTTATTTCCTCAGAAAATTGTGGGTGATTTTTATAGTATTCTATATAGTCAAATGATCAAGATGCTCTATAATTCCAAGCAAATTAGCACGTAAAGATTGATTGATCGATTGATTTATGACGAATCATTTTAATTTAGGTGATTGGAATGTTATCGAATTAATGTTATCACGTCTAGAATTTGATAAAATACGCTAAATCGTAGGCTGATGGATGCTGTGTGGGAATCAGCCGTAGAAATCTTAGGACCCTTTCCAGTTAAAGTTGGCTTCCAAAGTATAATTTAGATTGAGATTATCGGAAAGAGCTTAATGCTTAAATCATTTTCAACCTTAATTATATACACGAAGTTTTGAGAATTATTTTATTTTATTTTATTTTTTATCTTTTGCCCATACATTTTAATGGATTGTATTAGCTCGCCAAGATTTTGGTTATTTGGGAGAAAATCGTGTTGTGAGATATATCCGAGTGTGACTATTCTTTATTGGACTTTTGTTATCGTTTTGTGGTGCAGAATACACTTCTGGAGTTTGGGAAGGTGCTGAATGCGAAACAGCAGGTGGTTGCTGGGACTATGTACTATATAACACTGGAGGCAACAGATGGCGGGAAGAAGAAAGTTTATGAAGCCAAGATTTGGAAGAAGATAATGCGGCAAGGCAACGAGTTGCAGGAGTTCAAGCCCATCGATGATGCCCCTTCAGGCGCCAGTGCTTAGCTAGGTATCGATTACAGAACACTGTTGCTCTGTTTTGATTTCTGGTGTTGATTTTCTCGAGGATCTATTAGGACAGCAAGTTGACTTAACTGTTAATAAGAAAAGAAGGGTTGAGGAATTGAAGGCGCATTCCCATTTGATGCTGCCATAAAGAGACTGTCTAGGAGTCAAGTGTTTTGTGCTGGAATGCATGTAGGAGATCTGGTTGTTAATATCGATGAAAAACCGGATATGTGGCATAATGATTTTAACGGTCCGATCTTGATTGATTATGCAAATTGCCACAATTTGGTAATGAATAATATTACTCTTACCACTCCCTTCTACCGCTCCTTTCTACTGCTTTGAGTTTTTAATTTTTTTTTACTTAGTAATTAAGGATGTATTTTTTAATAATATTATGATTTCTTTTATTTTTTAAAAAAATATTTAAAAGTGTTAAAAAATACATGTATGAAAAAAAATAAAAATAAAAACACATCCTATAACTAAAGGTAGCTCCCAGTGGCAGTTGAGAACGGTGTACCACTGGAAACGGTGACTGTTGCAGTGCTCTTTGGTAATTTAGAATGCAAATAAATAGTTTAGGATTCCAATTGAGAAAATAATAGTATTTTAAGTTGCAAAACTTATGCTTTTTATACATCCACAGCAAATGATTGTCCCCATTCAATTTAAGAAGAATGCTAACATGTTGTGGTGACTATTCAGATACACTGAGATCTATTTTTTGACATTCAGAAATGAAAAAAATTTGCTCAAGACGGGAAAAAAAAAAAAGAGTTAAATTTTGGGGTCCATGGTACAGCTCATATTTATATGACCTTTACTCCTGCAAAACAGTGACATCCAAATTCTAATGAAGATATTATTTATTGATATGCAAATTCTCCTGTATGAACTGTTTATGGATCTTAGAGGAGAATCTGTTTCTGCTGTAGCTCAATTAAAGTCACTGATAATTTTTCCTTGCATATTTAGGTGACTGAAGATCAGATGCATCTTGCTTTGCTTCAAGTTGAATTAGAAATAAATATGAGCATTGAAGGCATGTTCCTATGAAATAAATGTAAATAAATAAATCTTATCCTGATCAATGTGTAAGTCAGGATCTGGTGGATTCATCTTTCTTTGTGACTGTATTAAGTCCTTGAATACATTTTAGTATTTATGTGTGAATACAATGTGTAAGTCGGTCTTTCTTTTCCCTTCCATTCCCTGTCTCATTCGATCTTTCTTTTGCATTCCCTTCCTCTAATAAATTTGCAAGCACACTGTTGGAATATACAAACTCAGATTGAAGCTTTGGAGTTGAAGTCAAGGGAAGCCAAACAGAAAAGACTAAAAGAGGTTTCTAATGACAGTTAAATTTAATCCAAATTCAGATGAGATAAATTAGTTAAAGTGCCGTGTAAATGACTACTGTATAGTCAAGTTAGTTACCATACATGTCTATAAATAGAAATGATGTAAATGTAACTCACTACTCAATTCCAGTTAATGAGAAGTTCACATTGAATTTTCTCTAAATCCTACGTTTACATATTTCAAGTTCTCTGTTCTTCATTCTGCAAAATACAGAATTTTACATGGTATCATCGTCCATAAACATTCCGCTGCCTTCTTGATTCTTTCATACAATTTCTTGCTCTCTTTTTTCTGCTTCTATGGCAGAATCTTCTAATGGTTATTCTTCTAATAATTCTTCTCCTCCCTTGGGGAATCCATCTGATGACTCCTCAAGTTACTACTATCTACATCCATCTAATAATCCTGGAGCTCCTCTTGTATCTGAGATCTTTTCTGGTGATAACTACGTGGCTTGGAGTCGGTCCATCACAATTGCTCTCACAGTCAAGAACAAAGTTGCTTTCATTGATGGTAGTTTGCCTCAACCTGATCCTACCAATGCTCGACTCAAGACTGCCTGGTTGAGGGCAAACAACCTTATGCTTTCTTGGCTAATGAATTCCATTGCAAAAGAGATTCGAGGGAGTCTTCTTTACTTCAACAATGTTGCTGACATCTGGAATGAATTAAAGATTCGATACCTGCGCAGTGATGGTCCAAGAGTCTTTGCCTTAGAAAAGTCCTTAAGTTCTATTTCCCAAGGCTCGAGTTCAATCATTGAGTATTTTAGTGTTTTCAAAGCACTATGGGATGAATACATTAGTTATCGTCCCCTTCCAACTTGCAATTGTGGATTTATGGAAAAGTGTACCTGTGCAATATTAAAGAACCTTGCTAATCAACAAGCAGCTGACTATCTCATGAAATTCTTGATTGGTCTACATGATTCTTTTTCAGCAGTTCGAAGCCAACTCTTGCTTCTTTCTCCATTGCCATCAATGGGCAAGGTTTTCTCCTTATTGATACAAGAAGAGAGCCAACGTTCCTTAACTAATGCTGTACATATCCCTCATGATTCTCATGCTATGGTTGCTGCACAACCATCCTCACAAATTTCTTCAAATGCTGTTAAGTTCAGTAAAGTCAGAGGCAAGTCAGATGTCATCTGTTCCCATTGTGGATTCTCTGGACATCTTGTAGATAAGTGTTTCCAGCTTATAGGCTATCCACCAGGATGGAAAGGGCCTCGAGGAAAAAGAATCAACTCTACACAATTGCCCAATGCAAACATTGCATCTTCTATGGAGCAAAACCTAAACAACCCAAATATATTTTTTTCTCAAGAGCAAATACAGAATTTGATTACTCTTGCCAATAGCCTATCCACTTCTTCTATCAATCCTAATTCTGCAGTTACCACTGCCTCTACATCAGGTAATAAGCCTATTCTTTGTTTAGCAAATACCCCTCAAATCATGCTTCTCCTTGGATATTAGATACTGGAGCAACAGATCACATGATCTGTTCTCCTCATCTGTTCACATCTATAAAAATTCTAACCAAACCCTCTTCAGTCCATTTACCAAATGGTCACTCAGTGCCTATAACTTTCACTGGTACTGTTAAAATCTCCTCTGATTTGATTTTACATAATGCTCTCTATGTTCCATCTTTTCATGTCAATCTTATTTCTGCTTCCAAGCTGACTAAAGAAATTCTGTTGCTTTGTTTTTCTTTCAATCTAAATGTGTATTGCAAGACCTCAGCACATGGAGGATGATTGGGCTTGCTGAAGTCAGAAATGGTCTATACCACCTTATCAATTTTTCTGCTGCTACACAGAAGGAAATTCTTGATTCAAACAGATCTTTTTTTGCTAACACTTCTACCATTAGTCCTGACATGTGGCATTTTCGATTGGGACATCTATCTCCTGCCAAACTAAAACTCATTAGTTCCATTGACTCTTCTGTAAAAATATCTCACAAATATGTTTGTGAAATCTGTCCTCTAGCTAAACAAAAGAAATTATATTTCCCTGTATCACAAAGCAGTTCAAATAAAGCTTTCCAATTAGTACATTGTGATATCGGGGTCCTTTTTCCACTATCTCTCATTCTGGATATAAATTCTTTCTTACCATCGTGGATGATCATAAACGTTTTACTTGGCTTTTCCTTATGAAAGCTAAATCAGAAACTCGAGGTCTACTTGCCAGATTCATTGCGTATGCTCAAACTCAGTTTGATTCTCAAATACAAACACTGAGAACAGACAATGGCCAAGTATTCAATATGCCTTCTTTTTATCAAGAAAATGGTATAATACATCAGCTATCTTGTGTAGAAACTCCTGAGCAAAATGGTAGAGTGGAAAGAAAGCATCAGCATCTGTTAAATGTTGCTAGAGCTCTTCTTTTTCAATCTAAACTGCCATTAACATACTGGATTGAATGTGTATTAACAGCTACACATCTTATAAATCGAATTCTCTCTTCTGTGCTAGATAATAATACACCATATGCTCTCCTTTTCCACAAATCTCCTGCATATAACTATTTGAAAGCTTTCGACTGTTTATGTTTTGCCAGCACAATACACAACAGTCGAGGCAAATTTCATCAAAGAGCCTCAAGATGCTTGTTTCTTGGTTGCCCACCAAATATCAAGGGATACAAAGTGCTTGATCTTCTTACCCTTAAAACCTCTGTTTCCAGAAATGTCATATTTCATGAGAATATTTTTCCTTCTATTCCAAACACTACTCACACTCCTTTTGTATTTCCTGATTTTCCTCCAATGCATGACTTCACAGTACCCATTACTTCACATAGTTTACCTTTTGCATTACCTGAATCGATCACTTCACAAGATCAATCCTCTGAAGTTCTAGAATCTATAATCTCACAAAATCCTTCTTCCACTATTCCAACATCTGACTCTTCACAGATTGCTTCTATTCCTCCACAAAATCCATCCTCTGAAATTCCAACACCTGTTACTTCACAAATTAATCCTGAAAATGTAAGCCTTCGAAGATCTGAAAGAATAAGGAATCATCCTTCATATTTACAGCACTTTCATTGTGGTAATATGGCTCAATCTACTTTAACATCTCAAAAATCTTTCAGTTGCTGCATTCCTTATTCTGGTAAGCAATACTCTCTTGCTCATTTCCTTTCAACACATAAACTGTCACCTAGACATGCTGCTTTTACTGCTGCTGTGTCATCTACTTTTGAACCCAAGTCTTTCAAGCAAGCAAATTCTTATCCACAATGGCAAGCAGCCATGTTAAATGAGATCAAAGCTCTTGAATTAAATAAAACATGGGAACTTGCAATATTACCTCCAAATAAAATAGCAATTGGATGTAAGTGGGTATATCGTGTTAAGTTCAAAGCTGATGACACAATTGATAGATACAAGGCTAGATTAGTAGCAAAAGGCTACACCCAGCAGGAGGGCCTTGATTATTTTGACACATTCTCACCTGTGGCTAAAATGACAACAATGAGAACATTGTTATCCATTGCTGCATCAAGCATTGGCATTTACATCAACTTAATGTAAACAATGCTTTCCTCCATGGAGATTTAAATGAAGAGGTCTATATGCAGCTACCACTAGGGTATTCTTCACCAACTGATCCGAGAGTTTGCAAACTCAAAAACAGCTTATATGGTCTGAAGCAGGCATCACGACAGTGGTTCTCCAAACTGTCATCCTCTCTACTTCAGTTTGGGTTTATTCAAGGAAAGTCTAATTCCTCTCTATTCATCAAGCATAATTCAAATAGTTTCATAGCACTCTTGATTTATGTTGATGATGTGATTCTTGCTTCGAACAATCTTGATGATATAGTTATTGTCAAAAAGTTCTTACATGATTCTTTCACTATCAAAGACTTGGGAGAACTAAAGTATTTTTTGGGGATAGAAGTGGCTCGATCAACCAAAGGCATAACTTTATGCCAACGAAAGTATGCATTAGATATCCTGCAAGATAGTGGTTTTTCAGGTTGTAAACCTGTGGCATTTCCTATGGAATCTACACTAAAGCTGAGTGCAAATGACTCATCTCCTCCCTTGTCAGATCCTGCACAATACAGAAGATTAGTGGGTCGATTATTATACCTCACTATAACTAGACCTGACCTGTCCTACTCAGTACAAGCACTAAGCTAGTTCATGGCTAATCCTAGTAGTAATCATCTACAAGCTTCTGAAAGGGTCCTCAGGTATATCAAAGCAACACCTGGGCAAGGTATTTTTCTATCTGCTCATTCTTCTCTTCATTTAAAAGCCTACTCAGATAGTGATTGGGGTGGCTGTATTGACACCAGAAGAAGCATTACTGGTTTCACAGTATTCCTTGGTGACTCTCTTATCTCATGGAAATCAAAGAAACAGCCAACAGTTAGCCGATCCTCAGCTGAGTCTGAATATAGAGCTTTAGCCTCTACTACATGTGAACTGCAATGGTTGATCTACTTGCTAGCTGATTTAAAAATTCCCCATCCACAAGCTATTCTGCTTTATACAGATAGCAAACCAGCTTCTGATATTGCATCAAACCCTGTCCAACATGAAAGAACAAAGCACATTCAACTAGATTGCCATTTGGTCCGAGAGAAATTGCAAGAAGGTTTGATCAAGATCATTCATATTCCCTCCAAACATCAGCTGTCAGACATTCTGACTAAACCACTTGGTTCCCTCAATTTCCATCATTTGATCCGCAAGATGGGAATGCTCAATATACATTCACATCTTGAGGGGGGGTGTTGGAATATACAAACTCAGATTGAAGCTTTGGAGTTGAAGTCAAGGGAAGCCAAACAGAAAAGACTAAAAGAGGTTTCTAATGACAGTTAAATTTAATCCAAATTCAGATGAGATAAATTAGTTAAAGTACCGTGTAAATGACTACTGTATAGTCAAGTTAGTTACCATACATGTCTATAAATAGAAATGATGTAAATGTAACTCACTACTCAATTCCAGTTAATGAGAAGTTCACATTGAATTTTCTCTAAATCCTACGTTTACATATTTCAAGTTCTCTGTTCTTCATTCTGCAAAATACAGAATTTTACACACACTGTTAAACTTACTCATTGCAAGTGATCACGCACTTGCTTGCTACAAGATTCTCCCTTGGATATCCTAATTATCTTATTTTCAACACCAAATGGTTATCCTTTTTTTTGTACTAATTAAGCACTTTTATTCATTTAATTCTCATTTTATCTCATATAATTATTATAACTTTTCTAAACACCTACACAAAATATAATAAACAATTCAACTTTTTCAAATAACAAAACAAAAATGATATTCTAATAATATTTTATTCCCCCTTAGGGCTACTGGAGGTTTAACTGATCGTTAATTTCAAGACTCCATGAGATTAATCGAGGTGCGTGCAAGTTGGTCCGGACATATAACATACCAGTTTTGGTTTTAGGGTATATAAGTAATTTTTCTAGTAAACTTTTATTTTAGAATTTAGATTATTATGATTATAGTTTTATCAGAATTTATATTTACTTTATCTTTATATTTTCTATTATGTTGTTATTTAAGATTTGTTAGAGTTTCGTTTAATAAGGATTTCTAAAGTGTATCAGATTATATTTACTAGAGTTTTGTTTGAAATTTAAAGTTTTATTTTTCCCTCTAACTAGCTGAACCTCACCTCGATGTTAGCCTCTGTTTACTCACTTAAAAAAAACTCCAAGCCTGAACGTCTCTCAATTTCTAATGAAAGACAAACTCTCACGTCACAGCCCTACTATAAATCCTCTCTCCCTCTTCACAGTTTTTCTTCCCATCGACAAACCCACACTTCAAACCAAAGTTACACAGTAAAAATAGAGAAAACCACTTCCCCAACAGCCACCGTAGCACTTCCTTTAGTTCCAAGTTGTCCATCACGACGACACCACTTCGAGGGACGTCGGAGTACCTCTCGGACAACACAGAGACCGTTGACCAGTTTCTTCCCGTCTAACCCCGCATCTTCCCGGTAAGCCCATCGCCGTTGGTCACCATTTTTGTCCTCCTAAAGCTTTTCGGTTTTACAGTTTCTCTCTCTCTCTCTCTCTCTCTCTCTCACTCTCTCTCTCTCTAACTCTCTCTTTCTCTCTGACTCGGTGCCGCACCACCACAGAGAAGCCTCCAGTTGTGCCACTTTCACTCCCAGCCACCCAGAGCCGCTGTCCAGCCCGTCTCTGTCGCGTGCCCCTCTCGGTGAACCCTCTGTCTCTCTCTCGCACGGGCACTGTGTTTCTCTCGCACATCACCCTTCTTTGCTTCTGCCGAGTGCTGAGTTATCACATGAGTTCACAAGCGGGCCTTGGGCCCTATGAATGGTGGGCCCTATGATCATGTGTTTTAAAAGTGTTTTGGGCCTTGTTTAATCTGATGGGCATTTCCTTTGTGGGCTAAAACTTGATGATAATTAGACATATAATATGATAAAACTTGTAATTTAAATTGGGCCGATTTTTTTGATGTTTCAAGCATTTTTAGTGATTTTATTAGACTTAATATTTCAAAGAGGAGTTATATTTTATTAAATAAATATATTAGTCAAATGCTTATTTTATATGAAAGTGTTTAAAGAATTGGAGATATATTTTAAAGTATACTTTTAAGTCTAATATTTTAGTTAATATTTCCTTTATCAATTTAGTAGGATTTTAATAAAATTACTAAGTTAAGAATTTATGGAAATTATTAAGTTTCTTATAAGATTTAATAATTATGTTAAGAAATGAAACTTAGTTAAGAATTTAAGTTTTTATGAATTATTTTAAAATAGCTCGAGTATTTCCACTAAATTATAAATTAGTATTTTTTTTAAGTAATTTAAATACTAGGAATTATTGACTTTAGTGTTAAACAAAATATTTGTTTGATTATCTTTTAGAATTCCAAATTTAGTTAAGTAAGATATTAGTATCTATTTCCAAACAATTTATTGATAGTTATTTATTGTATATAGGTCTCAAGTTACGAAATATTATTCAAGAAGAAACGCAGCGAGGTAAATAATTTGATCATAAATTATGATCATCACAGTTAGCCTATATGTATGTATTATTCAAGCCAGTTCATTGACAGCCATTATTTATGAACCGCTCATGTCATGTGCAAGCATGTCATCCAGCATAGCATATGATCATGTCATTTCGCATCACGTTTTAAATTCAGAAATTATGATTATGCATGTAATATGTCATGCATCTCATGTGTATAAGACACGTAAGCCATCTTAAATTCAAGTGTAAGATAAGTTCAGATCAGTTAATAAGATGGCCATTCAGATGCATGGTACCAATGCAGTTCAGTTTAGGGTGGTGTGCAAGCCACGAACTCAGTCGTGGTCCACCATAGTATGCTAGAATACTATCAGCGGTTCCCCTTGCTGTAGCGGGATGTGGGGCTGGTGCACAACCTTGCACACAGGGTTAAGTGTGTTGGCCAGTCAGATAAGTCAGATAAATCAGTCAGTTAGTTCAGATAAATCAGTCATACATAGCATAAGCATTAGCATGAACAGTCATAAATCTTAAGCTCATCATGAAAGTTCTTATGAAAATCTTATGTTTATTACGTTTATGTTGTGATATATTTCTTACTGAGTCATCGACTCATTTTAGTTTATTTTCATGTTTTTAACTACCTAGGTGAATATGATGGTTACGAGCAGGCAGGCCAGGAGTAGAAAGAGCATTTTATTTTTAGTTCAGACTTCTAAAATAAAACATGTCTTTTATGACATGAATTTATTCAGTTTATTCATTTAATGTTTTTGGAAGACAATTTTATTAGACCTTTTATTTCATAATAAATTTCAGTTTATTTTTCAATTATGAAATTAGAGAATCTTTTGCCGGGTTTATTTTCATGAAAAATACGTGACACACCTAGCCTACGAGAAGAGGGTGTTACATGACACCCATGGTTATCAAAAAAAATATATATATATATTTTATTCGACTTTCAACTTTTATCTCATCTCATCTGGTTACAAGGCCTTAGTGTTCAATAAAAAATGAAAAATGTATGAATGTTATCATTGATATGTACCCCTACTTGTAAGTTTTAACGGTTTCAAAGCTTTTCAAACTAGAGCTATGATTGTTGGAATGGTTAATTGCGTGTTTAAGTAATCGGCATTGCTTGGGCATTAATATACATGTCTAAGCACATTGTTCTCGCAATCCTTTTCAAATGGTATCATACAGGGGGGTGCTACTTGCCTACTCCTAGTATCATATTTTGACATTTTAAATAGACTAATGTTAGGTATAAGTTTCAAATAAATAAGTATCATATAAGACCTTTCTAAAAAAGTGGGTCTCACTAATAAATAATCATTTTTTTTTTATATTTTTTTTAGGTGGGGTCTACTTTTTTACAAGGGCTTGTATGAGGCTTATCTATTTAGGGCTTGTATAAATAATTTCTCTTTTAAATAATAGAATTGTTGGGAAAGAATTATAGATTTAAATATGGCATATATCATAGATAGTAATTCATAAATTGCTCTAGTTTTTAATAAAGCAGACATTCATTCAATTTCCTACAAGGCATTTTAAGAGTGCAACTAATTAAGTTATTAGTCTAGTAATAATGTTTTTATCCACGTGGCTCTCACAGCTTGTCTCTTATCTTGTAAATGTTCTCTTATCATGTAAATGTGTAATTGCATCAATATCAGTTGAATTAATTGTTTTTCATTTTTTGAGAAGGCAATATCAAATTATAAAAGGAAGTCTTACCGCTATAAAGAGATTTCATGTAAATAAATTTATAAATTGATATAATTTTATATGATATATTATATCTACTATGTAATTTTATAATCTATCGTATCACATCAAATAATATCAATACGCTAATTTACTTTTTATAAAATTTGTGGCTAAAGCATTTAGAGAAAAACTTACAATCGGTCCATCTATTCTCCTCCAAATAACAGTCTTCCAATGAGTAAATTCTACGTATGCGTCCCATTTTGTCAACACTGTGACCGCACCACAGACTAACCTTTGCGAGAACAAAACTGGATCCCACCAGAAATCCTTCTCCCCCATCTCAAGGCAAAATCCTTGCTTTACGGACCCTCCTCCCCCCACCCTCTCGCAACNCCCCCCCCCCCCCCAAAACCCCCTCTCGACCCGAACCCATCACTCACAGACCCCCCCTCTCCCCCCGTGGGTGAGGCAAACCCCCCTCACCCGCGACCCTCCTCCCAAACCAAGCCCTCCCCTCGCCTCACATCGACATTGACCCTCCCCCTTTCTACGGAAATTCACAATCTGTCATACTTAAGACACCCTTGAGATGGAGCCTTGTAACAAAATGAAAAGCAGAGAAGAAGAAGAAAGGACAACAGGTCAGCCATGGATGGGCAGAGAAGAAATTGATTCTCTGTTCTGTTAAGAATTGCTTAAAGAATTTTGTACATCCTTACCACTATATATGTTGTACATGCTTGCTAAAAGAGGAATAACAAAATAACACACCTATTACAGCTATGCACTACTCGACAAAGATGAATAAATACAAAAGGGAATGTTCTGGACATTCTTAATACTATAAAACGACATGTAGACATTAGGAGAATAAACTACATGCAGTTGTAGTATGTTGTAATACCCCCCCTCCCTCTCATAAGATGGAGAATGAAGATTAATAATTCCCATCATGATCAAATGAGCTTGGAGTAGAGAGGTTGGCAATGCTTTAGTAAGGAGATCTGCACATTGGAGATGAAAAGGAACATGAGTTGTGGAGATTGAACCTTCAAGTATTTTGTCTCAGATAAGGTGGCAATTCAACTCAATATGCTTTGTACGCTCGTGGAAAATAGGGTTTGCTGCAATGTGAATTGAAGCTTGAGCATCACAGAAAAAGTGTAGTAGCTTGAGGGTGAGGCACATGCAAATCAGTGAGGATAAAGCTTAGCCAAGTAAGCTCAGAACAAGTGGTTGCCATGGCTCTATATTCTGCCTCAGCTGAACTTCTAGACACAATGGTTTGCTTATTGGATTTCCAAGAAATCAAAGACTGGCCCAAGAGAATGCAATAACCTATCATTGATCTTCATGTATCAGGACAAGATGCCCTTCAGAATCACAATAAGAATTAAGTTGCAGCTCTGAAGTAGATGATAGCAACAAGCCTTGACTAGGAGCAGCTTTAATGTATCTTAACATTTTCTGAGCAGAAGCCAAGTGAGTTGTGGTGGGCTGATCCATGAACTGGCTAAGAGTTTGGACAGGATAGTTGATGTCTAGTTGAGTGATTGTTAGGTAAAGCAGCCTACCAATCAATTTTCGATTGATGGAAGGATCAGCAAGGGGTAAACCAGTGGTCTTACTCAACTTCAAATTTTGTTCCATAGGAATTTTTACTGGTTTGGACCCCAAAACACCAGAATCTACAAGTATGTCAAGTGCATACTTGTGTTGGTAGATATGGATATCTTCTAAAGATCAAGCTAATTCTATCCCAAGAAAGTATCTCAAAACACCAAGAACTTTAATTTTGAATTTGTTATGCAAGGAGTCTTTGATAACAACAATTGCACTTAAAAGATCACTAGCAACTAAAATGTCATCCACATATATGAGTTAGAGTAGTAAATGAATTATCATTTGTCATAGTGATAGGCTATAGTTAGCCTTGGATTGAGTAAAACCAGAATCCAATATAAAAGAGGTCAGTTTTGCATACCACTGTCTAGAGGCTTGTTTCAAGCCATACAAACTCTTGATCAACTTGCATACTTGTTGAGGACCCCCTTTGGTATATCCTGGTGGTTTATTCATGTAAATGTACTCCTCTAAGTCACCATGGAGGAAGGCACTATTGACATCAAATTGATGTAAATGCCAGCCTCATATTGCAGTAACTGAAAGGAGGCATCTCACAGTAACCATTTTGGCTACTGGTGAGAATGTCTCATTGTAGTCAATCCCTTCCTGTTGGGTGTACCCTTTTGCAACCAATCTAGATTTCAACCTTTCCACACTTCTATTAGAATTCTTCTGTACTTTTTAAACATACTTACAATCAATAAATTCTTTGTTAGAGGGTAAATCTGTGAGGAACCAAGTTTCATTTTGTTCTAAAGCCAATAAATCAATGTCCATGTCCTTACACTAGTTAGGATCCTTTATGGCTTGTGAGTATGATGCAGGTTTAGAAACATCAGAAAGACTAGAAGAGAAGACTTGTAACTCAGGTGAAAAATATTGGTAAGATAAATAATTATGTAAAGGAAAAGAACAACTAGTGGGAGGAGAAGATACCTTGTCCAGAAATCGAGAATGAGGGGTGAGTGCAGCTTGTTGGTAGTGAAAACTTGAAGGTAACTAGGAGCTTTTCTTGTCCTAGATGACCTTCGAAGAGCAGGTTGAGGTGGAAGAGAAAGATTGCAGTCAGCAGGTGATTCAGGAGAGGTAGAGGAAAAAGGGTTGATAGGATTAGAACTAGAAGATGAAGGACTAACAACTGTGAATTCAGGGGATGGAAAAGGATTAACAAGATTATGCTCAGGAGTCAGATATGGCTCACAGTCATGATCTGAGTGAGATGGAATAGGAACAGATTCTGGTTGAGTGGGAGCAACAGGTTTAGTGGAAGAATCAGATTGAAATGGAAAAATAGTTTCATAAAAAATGACATCCCTAGAGAGAAAACTAGTGTGAGTTTCCAAATCCAACAACTTGTATCCCTTGACCCTAAAAGGATAACCTAAAAATATACATTTCCTCTCCGTTGGATCAAATTTCTTTCTGTCATGAGAGAGAGTGGATGCAAAACAAAGGCATCCAAAGACCTTTAAATGTGCATAGCTTAGTTTAGTGGCAAAAAGGACTTCATAGGGTGTCTAATTTTCTAACAAGGGGGTTGGTTTCCTATTGATGAGCTAAACTGCAGTTAGAATGCAGTCAGTCCAAAAAGGTAATGGAAGGCCAGATTGGAAAAACAAAGCTCTTGCCACATTTAAAATGTGTTGGTGCTTCCTTTCCACAATCCCATTTTGTTGAAGTGTCTCAACACAAGTCCTTTGGTGAATGATCCCCTTTTGGTTAAAGAATTCAATAATTTTGAATTCAATGCCATTATCACCGCGAAGGGTTTTAATTTTAGTTTCAAATTGAGTCTCAATTAAATTATAGAAGGACTCAATACGATTTCTTGTCTCTGATTTGGCTTGTAGAAGGTAAACCCAAGTAGTTTTAGAGAAATCATCCACTATGGTCAAGAAGAATCTTATACTATCATAAGTTGTGGTGGAGCATGGGCCCCAGATATCACAGTGAATCATTTCAAAAATGGCAGTGGACTTATGAGAACTGGTAGGAAAATGAAGTTTATGCTGTTTAGCAAGATGACAAATATAACAAGGACCAGTTTCATTAAATTTGTAACTTTGCTTTACATTAGGATCTTCAATTAAACCAAGTATGGAATGTGATATGTGACGTAGGCGACAATGCCAAAGATCACTAACATTACTATTGTTTATAACTGAAAATGAAATGGAAGGAAAAGGTGGAGATAGATGAGATAAAGTATCAGCCAGAGCAGTAGGAGAAATAATGGTGGTCAAGAGGTGATACAAGTTGCACTTCACTTCACCCATCCCAATCGTGGTTTAAGTGGAAAGGTCCTGAATAAAGCAAGCATTAGTAAAAAGTATCAAGCAACAAGTCTGAGTTTCAGTGAGACTCTTGGTAGAAATCAAGTTAAAGGAGAAAGAGGGGACACATAGGACATTGGTGAGACTCAGTTTCTCAATGACCTTGACAGTACCCAAGTGGGAAACAGGCATACAAGCACCCTTAGGTAGCTTGACACAATATGAAACTTCTGCAGTGACTGAAGTAAAAAGAGAGTGGCTGTGGTTTTTCAGACTTGCGAACTCTGTCCTTTGGTGCGGGCCACTTCTCTCTGTGGTTTTTCGTGGTGGTTGTGCCTCTTTGTGGCTATCTGTCTGTCTGTGGTTGTTCTCGGTTATGGGTTGTCATTTATTGGTGTCTGTCGGCAATTTTTGGTGGTCATCGGCGTCGTCTAAGGGTGGTTGTGTGGCCATCGGCATCTGTAGGTGGCTTTTGGCACCGCCTGTGGCCGTCGGCGTTGTCTGTGGTGGCTGGGTTGCAGTTGACCATTTCTGTCGTGAGTC
This sequence comes from Pterocarya stenoptera, assembly GCA_003123785.1. Lineage (NCBI taxonomy): Eukaryota > Viridiplantae > Streptophyta > Magnoliopsida > Fagales > Juglandaceae > Pterocarya > Pterocarya stenoptera. Next base: position 245,547 of record QEOT01124265.1, on the reverse strand, counting down.
TTTGTTTCAGCATGGGCACTTTGGTTCCCGCTTGTGTTCTGGGCTGGTATCGTTACTTGGATTTGTAAGTGTGGGTTGTCTCTTTTGACGTTAGTTGGGCTTCTTATTGGGCCATTTGTTTGTTTTAAATTGTCGTGACTGCCTGTGTGTATTTCGTTGGATATATTTCTCTTTTCTACATAACTTTCATCATGTCTATTGAGAATACCGTTAACGTCATGTTTGGCACACCTTTGGGCCGAGCTCCAACAACTTAGGTCTTCAGCAATTTGCCCTGCACAGGGAAGTAAACAATGTGGCTTCGAGGGGGTGGCTTCAGGGCCGGGGAACCTCGGATGCCAAAGTCAGTAAAAACGTTCTTGGAGTTTAGCTAATAAGTGAGAAAGTCTAGGAATCAAAAATAGTTTTCTCGTACCTAGGATCATCTATTTATACTACAGTCTTAAAGTGTTGATCGTACCTGTTGTTATGCAATTTGGGTTCCTCGTACTATTTTTTTTTTTTTTCAGAAACTTCAAATGTGGCTCGACTCTGTCACAACTTCATAATGGCGGAATGTGACTTGATTAGCAGTCCTATTAATGTCGGGCGACTCCCTGAGCCATCCGTTTCAAGTGAGTCGTTGATGCTTTGACGTAGATGAATCAAGGGCTCCTCACCTTTCCTACGTATTCCGTACTCGTTCCATCCCAAGGGAGGTTGCCATCGTGTCAGGTTGATCTATCTTATCTCCCAGGCGGCGCCTCTTCCTGATTCACAGCTCCCTTCTTACTTCGATAAGGATCTCATTGGGCTGAGCTTCTGAGCCGAGGTCATATGGGTTTTTCTGAGGGGAAAATTCCCCTCATCGTTACCCCTCTAGTTCTTCCCAGGCAGGTCTAGGAGGAACTTTCTTTCATATTCTTAGACCTTAGGTTTGATTGTGTTCTCTGCCTGCCCAGACGCTCGATGAGTGTTTGCCTATACCCTACCTGCCAGGTCGCGCAACGTTAGTCATGCCTCCACTCAAATGGCATCCCTCCACTGTCTCATCACGTCTCTGTATTTTGCAGCCAATATCTTGCGTGTTATCCCAAATGATTCACTTGATTGCAGTTGAGTTAATCGAGGGATTCTGGTACTTGAGTGGGACACGTGTGAGATATGTGGAGTTATGACGCCTCGATAAGGGGATCCTCCCCCTGGCTATATATACATGTGTGCATCCCCCTTGGTTGAGAGGCCCATCGTAACTTTTGCTTCTGCTTGGTTTCCCTGCAACCATCACTTTCGTGCCTTTCTTTTGAAGTGTTTCGCAAGCCTCCGCTATTTTTATGGCTGCATAAAAACTTCGAGCTTACGTGCTTTTGCGGCGCCCTCTGGCGTCATTCAAGCTATTACCACCCCAGACAACTCTCTTACGAATGATTTCGCAGGATTTTCATGGCGGCCGACGGTTACTCTCGAGGAATTGAAAGAGGCCTACCAGATTCCTCCAAAGCTGGAGTTTGAAGTGCTTCCTCCCACTAGCGGAGCGAAAAATTAGGAGGGTTACGGTACCAGAGTTGTTGCATACCCTGCGATGTTCTCCTGAAGTATTGGCTTTCTTTGAGCTAGTGCCGGCTCAGCTCCTCCCCCTAGCATGGAGGATTTTGACCTTGTGTTGTGTCATCTGGCACCATGCTTTGGAGAAGGCTAGTTTGGACTATCCTGACCTGACTGCCCATGAATTCTTTATTACCCATAATTTAGTGCAGAAAGGTCGGCATATCTTCAGTTTTCAACCCGTTCAGGAGCTGGTTCGAGTAGAGGAGCTTCACAAGGTGGTGAAGGGATACGATTGCAAGTTCTTCTTTTTGCCAGTCGACTGGTGGGAATATCTAGCCAGGCAGGCCGTTAGGCATTTGTTTTTTGTTCGTGCTAACTAGGGTACTGCCTCTGACCCTTCTATTCACTGTCCCGAACCGAACTCTTGCAAGGAGGCGAGGCTTGAGATCGTTAGGTCCTGGGTGATGGCGCACCCAAATGACGTGCATTCAGAGGCCTTGTTTTCGGATGATAGTCTCTTAGTACCTGATTCCCCCCGCTAATCAGCGTTCTGATGCGCGGATACCCCTAAGTCGGATTGCTGACCATGTTGCTAGTCGTCCTGCAAGCTCGCCGGTTGTAGGGAAAAGAAAAAGACCTAGTAACGCCTCTCCCCCTTCCTCTGACTCGGATATTGCTGTCGACTTTCCTTCTGGGGAGCCTTTTGTGTTGGTGCTTTGTCTTTCTATGCCCCCGAGAGCGTTCTTAAGGTTGGCGCCATTCGTAGTTCAGTGTCGTGCCGCGTCACAAGCCTGAAAAATTGTTGTTGGTAAATCTTTTGCAACTAAAGTGGCCCTTCATAGTGGTGCCGCGGACACTGTGGGGTATGCCCTTGGCGAGGGGTCCATTGGTGTCCCAGATTGCGGCGAGGCTCTTGAAGACCTTCCAATGACCGCGCGACGAGGCCCCACCGATCGCACTTGTAGAGCAGAGGGGAAGGCCCGAAAGCTACTTGCTGGGGTAGGTTTTAGTCTCTTGCCTCCCTGCTTTCTCTCTTCTCCCTCCCTCTCTCTCTTTTATTTTTATTTTAAAGTCTATCTTTTGTTATAGGGGCTGGGACGCCTGGCCGCTTTCTTTATGGATAACCTGGCACATCTAGGGAGCGAGAACCGAAACCTCCAATCTTTGGTTAAGGCGACCGCAGATAATGCCACTTTTGCGCGGGAGGTGGCTGAAGGAGCCCTAGCCGATTTAACTAGATCCTAGGGGGAAGTCGGCCAACTCCGCATTGAGGCTATGGACACACTGCAGCAATCTCTAGACCAGTGCCAGTTGGAACTGGAGCGATTGCAGGCTGATGTTCTAGAGCTTTGTCGGCAGCGGGACACAAATGGTCGATCAATCAGATGGCTCGAATCTAAGGTCAGAAAGGCCAACAACTCACTGTTGTCAAAGAGACAGACCTTGAAGGAGGAAAGGCAGGGCAAATAGGATGCGGAGGCCGCCCTGTCCACGAACCAGTTGGTGCTCGAAGGTCTGGAAGCAATCATTCACGGCCTACGTAATGAGTTGTCTTACGTTCGAGGTGTCTGCAACGATGTGTGGAGGTTTGGTTATGACGAAGGCCTGGAGCAAATGAAAACTTTCCTTTTTCAGAATCCCCAGTGTGACCTTCGAGATATGAGCGTGAGTAATTTTTCTCTACATGAGGTGTCTTTGTAGTGACACGACATGCTCGGGGAGGGTCTGATCCAGAGTGGTCTTGGTGAACCTGCCTTATGAGGGCTAGCTCCTCGGGTGATTTCCTCGCCAATCCCTCAACGTCAGAGTCCTAGACCTCTTGTTCTCGTCCTCGCTCTTTTGCTTATTATGCCTTAATTCCGCCGCCATACTCCTTGGTTGGGGGTCCATCTCAGAGTCTTGGCGGTGGCCTTGCGGGAATCAAGCCTGATTTACGGGGTTGGATTTCCGCACAGATTCCCTTGCCAATTCTCTGTTGTTGGGTTTCCAGACGGTGCGTCCACCATACAACTCAATTAATTGCCTCATTACATCTTCGTTGACGTCATGAGGGAATTTCTGGCATTATGGACACATCGTAATGGCGGACGTCCTTAACATCTGCTGCACTCGGAAGATAGGCTCGATCGGACTTGGTTGTCGTGGTGGGGTTCTATGGCTTGACGAGTCGGTCTTGCCAAGGAATTTTCTCTTGTACGTGTATGCGTGGGGTAGGTGGTACTGCGGGTTGTTTTCAGAATATATAAGCTTCTTGGTGTGAACCGTTCTTTGTTGTTTAGTGGTTTCGCGTGGCCTCGTGATATGGCTTTTGATGTAGTCCGACTTCATGATGTAATTTGTTCTTAGGTGCCTTGCGGCCCTATGTTGTAATATGTCATAAATGATAAATCAAATTTATGTATCCGGCTTGTACTTTATCCCTGCTTAGTCACATTGTTTTCGTATCTCCCGTATTTATTCCTTTGCAATTTCCCACGGTTTACCCCGCTAGCATGTGACCTAGAATCCCCGCCCGTCGGTGGGCCCTTCATATTGTATTTCTCAACCATCTTTCTTTTAAATCCTGTCATTTTTAGCTTCCCTTTGCTTTTATTCGCTTTTCTTTGTAAATGGAGTTTTCGTCAATAAATACGTTGGGTGGCAGAGGGCCAATCTGCACTCCTCTACCAAGGGGTTTGAGTCGCCTTTATCGTGACTAGTCCCTTTGTTTTGTAGGGAAGTGAGCTCACCTGTATGGAGCATGTGCGGCAACTGGCCGGGCAGTCGAGCGATCTACTAACCCATTCTGACTTCTGGCAGGCCTGGCCCATTTGGCCTTTATGAAAGATGGGGCAGGCAGTTTTGAAAACTGGATCAACCCTACATCTTAGCGAAATGCATACTCCCTTCTGGTGCCTTCATTGGCGAAATTTCTCTCTCTAATGTAGTCGCCGTTAATAGAGCATGAACTCTAAGCGTTTACCAGTGGAGATACCGCCTCAATGAGTAATGCAGGATAGTCGAAAGATTTAACCCGCACTTCACTGCGAGGCAGGAAAGCCCTACGTGCTGATCCTCCCTTGAAGGTAAGTGGGAGACATTCTACAGACTACCGTGCTATGCCGTTTCGAAGGTAATGTCAGGCAGCCGAAATTTTGAACCTGCACTTCGCCATGAGGTAGGCTGGGCTGCCCTAAGGCTGGTCTCGCCTGTTAATCCTCCAAGGAAGGTACGTAGGAGATGCTGCACCAGTCAAACCTGTTAGTGAATTCGCAAACCTGAGTCATTTTGCCAGGATGCGGTGTAGGTCTGAGGCACTATTCGTTTAGCGTTCTGTTGCGGGAGATGACGTTCCATTGCTAGGGATCTCATTCTTCGGGTACCCGAGGGCTGACACGTACTCCTCCATGAAAGGGATAGAGTAGCCTTAGGCATTACACTCATCCCTTTCACTTCGCAGGGATGTAAGTTGTTGATGTAGATTCCGTTGGTGGTGATTCCATCCTTCGGGTAGCCAATGGTTGACTCGCACTCCTCCGCAAGAGAGATAGAGCAGCCTTCGGCATTACACTCATCATTTTTCACGTCACGGGGAGCTAAGTGGCTGATGTAGATTCCGTTGATGACGTCCATGCTTGGAGTAGCCGAGGGCTAATCCACACTCCTCCGCGAGAGAGATTGAGCAACCTTCGGCATTACACTCATCTCTTTCACCTCGCGGGGAGGTAAGTGGCTGATGTAGATTCCGTTGAGGACGTCTGTGTCTTTCTGTCCATTATTCTAGTGGCCTATAGACTCAGTTCACTCTCCGTCAGGGAGAGGTTATAATGCCTCATGCCATTTTGCCTCTTTGTCCACCGGGGAGGTAATTCAGATAGCGATGTGGCTGGTCCGCTCCTTCACTGCTGTAGGGGTCAAGGTAAGTATTCAAGCAGCAGTGGGGTTGGTCCCGCTCTCTGCTACAAGAGGGATAAGGCAACCTTTAGGCTTACCTTTCCCTATGGTATCCTGCAGGGAGGTAAGTCATTCAGACAGTCTGTTACTAGACCCGTTCCCACCCGTTGACACCGCAGGAAAAGGTAAGTTTAGGTCAGGCTGGCTCTGATCCCTCACTTCGTTGTAGCGGGGGCTGGGGTAAGTTGTTCGGGTAGCCATGAGGCTGATCCTGCTCTCCATTGTGGGAGGATAAGGCAACCTTAAAGCCTACATTTCCCTATACAACCCAACAAGGAGGTAATTCATTTAACCAGTTTGTTACTAAACCCGCATCCGCCTGCTGATGCTGACGATGAAGGTAATCATTTTTCTTCGGGTAGCTGAGGACTAACTCACGCTCCGTTGCGGTAGAGACAAGGCAACCTTAAAGCCTATATTTCTCTAAATAACCCTGGGGGGAGGTAAGTTCAGACAACAGTTGGCTGACCACTCCTTCACGGTGAGGGAGGTCGAGGTAAGTTACTTAAGGCGCCTTGAGGCTGGTCCTGCTCTCCCGGACGAGGAGGTTGAGCCACCGGCTCGCCTATCATCCTTCATGGGGAGGTAAGTTGTTCGGGCAGTCTACCACTGGGCCCACTCCCCCCCGTTGATTTCACAGGAAAGGGTAGGTTTGGGTCAGGCTAGCGTTGATCCCACACTTCGTCATAGCGGAGGTTGGAGTAAGTTATTTGGGCCACCTTGCGGCTGGTCCCGCTCTCCCGGACGAGGATGCTGGGCCACCTGGGTGGCTCAGCCTATCATCATTCGTGGGGAGATAAGTTTTTCGGGTAGTCTCTTACTGAACCCTCTCCCGCTTGTTGACACTTACGAGGAAGGTAAAATTTGTTGTCGAGTGGCCAAAAACCAACCCGCACTCCTCCGTGAGAGGGACAAGGCAACATTTTACGCATACCTTTCCCTTTTTGACTCACAGGGAGGTAATTTGTTGAAGTTTTGTTTGGCGAAGCTGGTCGCCTTGATGTACAGACTGATTTCCTCGTTACCTCGGGCCCCTGACAAAATACACAATTTGATTACATTAAAAAATTTTCACATGTAAGCACAAAAATTACGACAAGTGAAGCGTCTTAGCAGTTATATTTTCATAGGTGTTTAACGTTCCACGGGTGTGTAGCTCGTTTCCTTGAGAATTTTTAAGGCGATAAGAACCTCGTCGATTTATGGCGACGACCATGTAGGGACCCTCCCAGCGGGGGCCCAATTTTCCTTCATCTCATGTCTTTATTCCTGTTTCCCTGAGTACCAGCTCCCCTATTTGGAATGTCCTCAGCCACAAGCGCTTGTTAAAACACCTCTCAACCATTCTTTTGTTGAATGCATCCTTTATTTTTGCTCCTAAACGGATTTCTTCCAGTAGATCCAGTTGTTCCTCCAGTTGCCTGTCATTGGATTCTCGTTCGAAGTGTTGAACTTTGTACGTGGGAAGTCCAACTTCCACTGGCGGCATCGCCTCATGTCCATAGGCAAGCGTGAAAGGGGTTTCTAGGTCGGCATTTCTACTGTGACCCGGTAGGCCCAGAGCATGGCAGGGAGTTCCTCAGCCCACACGCATTTTCTGTCGTCGAGTCACTTCTTGAGTATTCCCATTATTGTCTTGTTAGTCGCCTTGACTTGTCCATTGGACTGCGGGTGTCCCGAGAACTAGTATCAAGACTCGATCCCTAGGTCTTGGCACCAATTTCTGTAGGGGTCTGAGTCGAATTGTCTCCCGTTGTTCGAGATGATGGTGTGAGAGACGCCGACTCTGCAAAATACTAATTTCCACAGGAATCGCGTGATATTGTGTCCAAATCTTTGGCCTCGACCCACTTAGTGAGGTAGTCAACTACCACTACTACGAACTTGACCCCCCTTTTCCTGGGGGAAGTGGGCCAACCAGATCACCTCCCCACTGAGAGAACGGTCAAGGTGAGGTGATTGACGTCAACTGTTTTTGTGGGCATTGGGGAAGCTGGGCGTGCTCTTGGCATTTTCGACACTTCTGTGCGTAGCTTTTGGCATCTCAAAGGGCTTGCGGCCAGTAGTAGCCCGCCCTTGTCACTTTCCCGACTAGTGTCTGTCCGCCTGAATGGCTACCACAAGTTCCTTTGTATCTCAACTAATATGTACTACGCCTCCTCCGAGGAGATACACCTTCAGAGAAGAGCCGAGTAACCCCGCCAGTACAAGATTCCCTTGATCATGGTATAACATGCCGCTCAATTCCTGACTTTTCTTGCCTCCTGCCTATTTTCAGGTAGTTCGTCAGTTTCCAGATATCGGACTATGCTTGTTGCCCAATCTGATGAACCCGGTTGTATCATCATTACTTTAACCACGACAGCAGGCACTTCCACCATTCTAATCACCGTGTTATCAGGCAAGGTGGAGTCTTCCTGCCTGGCGCCGTGCGTGCCAGTTTGTCTGCCTTTTGATTTTCCGTCCTTGGTATTTGCTAAATTTGGAAATACATAAAGTGAGGTCGTTCAATTTCTATCAACACAAGTAGAGGTGAGCCTCGGGTGGTCCGAACCAGGAAAATCGGACCGGACCGGTCAATTTGGACTGAATCGGACGATCTGGTCCGATCCGTTCCAATTTTTTTTTGACCGAATTCATTCGGTCTGGTCCACAGTCCGGAGGTTTTTCGGTCCGGACCGAATGTAAATAATTTTTATACTATAGTTATACTTATACAATTATACAATTATACTTATACTGATATTACTAATAAATAGCTATACTATATTACTAATAATCTAATACTTTATATTAATACTATTATATATTTATATAGTTAGACTAATGGCTATATTAGTTGTTATATTAGTTTAGTTATACTATATTATAGTGATTTATTATAAGTTATAACTATATTATATATTAGTATAAGTTATAATGATTTAGTATAGTTATAAGTATAGACTATAGACTATAGTTATATTTATACAATTATACTTATACTAATATTACTAATATATAGCTATAGCCTATACTATATTACTAATAATCTAATACTTTATACTAATACTATTATATAGTTATACAACTTATACAATAGTTATATTAGTTTAGTTATACTAAATTATAGTGATTTATTATAACTATATTATATATTAGTATAAGTTATAATGATTTAGTATAGTTATAAGTATAGACTATAGACTATAGTTATACTTATATAATTATATTGTACTAATATTACTAATATATAGCTATAGCCTATACTATATTACTAATAGTCTAATACTTTATACTAATACTATTATATAATTATACTAATCATGATTCATAATAACTAATCACTATAAGTCTATAACTATATATATTTAGTATCAATGTATTAATATATTCTTTAATGTATTACTAATACTATTAAGTATTAAGAGTTATAGTATAAATTATAATATATGTATAATTTATAAATTTATAATAGTATGTTAAGTATGTATCTTTCTTAATTATGGATGTAATATGTATGGATAATAAAATTTTTATGCTTATTGCTTCATATACAAAATTATTTATGCTTATTGCTTCACATACAAAATGTTAAAAGTTGTATATGGCTCATTATGCATTAACATACTTTAAGTTAGTAATAAAATAATAATTAACATCATCAATAATGTAATTTTCATCTAATTTATTATCATTGACCATATAAAATATTTTTTTATTGAGTTTGTTACATAATCCACATTAATAAATCACTTAGTTTAATTTAGTATTATAAATAAATTTTTTTATTAATTGATTTAAAAAAAAAAGAAGAAGGCTGGATAGATCGGACCGGACCGGACCGATAGCTGCCGGTCCAGTCCGGTCCCCTTGGGTGTTCGGTTCGGTCCGGTCCAGAAAAAAGGATGGACCAAAAACATTCGGTCCATCGCCGGACCGAACCGGACCATATCGTGTGCACCCCTAAACACAAGGTATTTCCTCAGCTTTTCACTCTTAGTGGTGAACTCTCCCCACACTTGGTTCACCACCACATGAGAGTTGGCCCATACTTTGATCTCAGCAGCTCCCAAGGCTCTAGCTACCTATAACCCTGAGAGTAACGCTTCGTACTCTACTTCATTATTCGTTGTCTTAAATGCCAATTTAGTGCTCTTCTCCTTCGGGTGTCTTGATGACAAATACCTGCCATGGCTTGGTAGGGCATACGTCAGCACCTATCACCGTAAACCATGTAAACTCGACGACAAAGTCTGCTAATACTTGTCCCTTCACAGTATTCCGAGGTGCATGTTCGATATCGAAGTCGCTCAACTCCACCGCCCAGTTCATGAGACGTCCTGAGGCGTCCAGCTGCTGTAGCACCTTCTCCAGGGGGTTTCTGTGAGAACTCGCATTGGGTAAGCTTGAAAATAAGGGCATAGCTTAAGCGTGGTGGCAACTAGTGCGAGGGCTAATTGCTCAATACGGGGGTATCGAGCCTCGGCCCCTTGGTATGCCCGATTGATTAGTAAACCGGCCTTTGGGTTCCTTTTTCCTTGCGCAACAACAATGAGGAAGTCGCCTGGGGGGAGATGGCCAGGTATAGGGTTAGTGTTTCTCCGCACCTAGGTTTGCTAAGTAGCGAGAGCTTGCGAGGTACTTCTTGAGGGCTCTGAATGCTTGGTTGCTCTCGTTGTCCAATGTTTTTGCTTTCCGTAGCACTTTAAATAATGGCAGGCACTTGTCATTTGATCTCGAGACAAACCTGCTAAGCGGGGCGATTCACCTTTCTAACCTTTGTATGTCATTTTTGTTTTGTGGTGGGGCTATACTGAGGATGGCATCTGTTTTCTCGAGGTTCGATTCAATACCTCATTCCAGGAACTTTCCTAACCCGCAATCGAATGCGCACTTAGCTGGGTTCAACTTCATTCGATATTGCCTTAATATCGTAAAAGCCTCCCTCAAGTCATCCAAATGTTGTTCCAGGGTCTCACTTTTAACCAAAAGGTCGTCTACATAGACTTCTATATTTCTTCCTACCTAATCTTTGAACATTCGGTTAACCAGCCATTGGTAAGTGGTCCCGTAGTTTTTAGTCCGAATGACATTGCTTTGTAGCAATATAGATCTTGGTCAATAATAAACGAGTTTTTCTCCTCGTCTATGGGCCTTAGACGGATTTGGTTGTACCTGGAATAACCATCCATGAAACTGAGCATGCGATGGCCTGCCATAGAGTGGACGATGAGGACAATGCGAGGAAGCGGGAAGCTGTCTTTAGGGCAAGCTTTGTTGAGGTCAGTGAAGTCAACACACATTCTCCATTTGCCGCTCGACTACTTTACTAGTACTACATTTCACAGCCACTCCAGGTAATGAGCTTCTCATATGAACCCCACTTTCAGCAACCGATTTACCTCTTCGGCTATTACAGCGTTCTTCTCTACACTGACGCTTTGGCATATCTCCTGAGTATCAATCATTTCATACTTTTGGGTGTGTTTGTTTTATTCATCTACCACCTGTTAAGTGTCACAAGCTTGCTGCCCAGTCTGTCACATGTGCCTTTATGGATATAGTCCTACTAAAAAATGATTTGTTTGTTATGATGCTCATGCAAAAAAATTCTGGATCTTCCGGAATGTGATTTTCTTTGACAATCAATATTTCTTTCAGTCTCAGGTTATTTCTGATCCTCCTATTACTCTTCTACCCGATTTTGATGATGTGTCTTCTTCTATTGAGCGATTTAAACCAAGTGTGGTTTATCATCGACATCTTCTTCCCTCTTCAATGCCCCTTCCAGACATTGATCTGTCATCTGATTCTGTAGTTCCTATACTTCAGCACTCCACCTGGGTTACACATCTACCAAATAGGTATGGTTTTCCTCATACCTCGCTTACTGCCACTCTCGACACTATTTCTGTTCCTCACTCTTATACCCAAGCAGCCACCTAAGCATGTTGGCAGCAAGCCATGCAAGAAGAAATCCAATCCCTTCAAGACAATCACACTTGGGATTTTGTGACTTGTCCCTCTAATGTTAAACCTCCTGGTTGTAAATGGGTGTACTCAGTCAAGTTTCGGTGTGATGGCTCACTAGACTGATAAAAGGCCCGTCACGTGGCTCTAGGGAATAGGCAGGAGTATGGTATTGATTATGAAGAGACATTTGTACCTGTTGCCAAAATGACTACTGTGAGGACTATCTTGGCACTTGCTGTATCGTAGGGGTGGTCTCTCCGGCAGATGGATGTAAAAAATGCTACATGGGGACTTGAAGGAAGAAATCTATATGTCTCCACCTCCCAGCATGTTTGCTATACCTTCCTCAGAGGTTTATCAGCTACACTGATCCTTGTATGGACTGAAACAGGCTCCACGTGCATGGTTTGATAAATTTCACTCTATCCTGTTTACTTTTCATTTTACTCAGAGTCAGTTTGATTCCTCTTTTTTTCTTTGCAAGACTTCTACAAGAATTGTATTGCCTCTGGTATATGTTGATGACATTGTGATTACTGGCTCTGATATTGAGTTAATTAAGCAATTACAACAGCATCTTAAGGCCTGTTTTCACATAAGAGATCTTGGTCCCTTGCAATACTTTCTTGGCCTTGAGGTACAGATTACTCTGACTGGTACGTTGTTACACCAGTACAAATACCCACAGGAAGTGATTTCATTGGCTGGTCTCCAATCAAGTAACTCTGTTCTTACTCCCTTGGAGGTAAATCTTAAGCTTCATCAGGAAGAAGACGAGCTTCTATCAGATCCATCCTTGTATCAGCTGCTCGTTGGGAGTTTGAACTACTTAAAGATTACTTGTCTTGACATTCCTTTTGTAGTACAGCAAGTCAGTTAATTTATGCAGGCCCTTCGACATCTTCACTTAACTGCTGTACACCGCATTATCCAATATCTGAAGGGCACCTTTACACACAGGTTATTCTTTCCTAAGGAATCTTCCTTATAGTTGGTGGGGTATAGTGATGCTGATTGGGCCGGATGTGCGGATACTCATCGTTGTTACTGGCTGGTGCATGGTTTTAAGCAATCCACTCATTTCTTGGAAAAGTAAAAAGCAAGACAGAGTTTCCAAGTTCTCCACTGAGTCTGAGTATCATGTTATGTCTTCTGCATGCTCTAAGATCACATGGCTTCGTTGGTTATCGCGTACGAAACATATCGAAGTCAATTGCCATTCCATACGTGAATCCATTGACAAACATGTGATTGCTCTTCCTCATATTTCCATCGAACATCAAACTGCTAACATCTTCACTAAAGCTCTTCCTCGGCATCGACATAAGTTCTTGATTGACAAATTGATGCTTCTAGGTCTCCTAACATCAATTTGAGGGGGATGTTACGGAGATATGATTTGGAAAATACTTATTGTATTCTTGGTGATACTTTCCTTTCTAGCTAGATTAGATATTGTTGTAAATTAGGCTGTAAATACTTACCTTGTATAGCATATTAGATGCAAGAATCTGACAACAATCTTTTATATTATCTTCTATATAATAAAAGCAAACCCGCAGTAAAGGGTATTCAGACCAACTTTGACACAGGGAACCATAATTTTTGCCAATGTGAAGTTTGACCTATCTTTCATATTACTTGATATGTCCACCAGTTGGTAATGAATAAATTAGTTAAAACATACTGAATTGGACAGGGTTTTGAGAATTATAAGATGGATCTTATGCTTTGCCATTGATTCCTAAAACTGAGTTTGAAGGTTAAAACAACGTGAATCTTGAGGTGTTACCTGTGGAATCTGTATGAAGTATTGGCTTCTATTCCAATAGAATGGATGGATCTAAAATGTTTCTACCATTCTTTAACATTCGATGTTGGAAGTAATTGGGCTTCCTTACTGTCTACATGAGTTTGTTCAAATGCAATAGAATGTCTACATTCATGTTCTGGCAAATTAATATGTGCAGACGACATGCTTGTACCAGCGTTTCTCATTGATGCATGTACTTATTCAAATGCAATAGAAAGTCTACATTTCATATTCTGGCAAATTAGATGGCTTGCTTTCCATCGTGAGCCTTATTGAAGAAGCTTTTCAAGTAATCTTTGTAGACAACATTCTTGTACATTAGTTTTCGTCCACTTTCTAGCACTTCCAGCACTGGTCCAATAATGGCATCAGGTCCTGGCTTTGCAAAAATTTGAATTGAAACCCTATTCTGGTTTCTGTTTCTAAATGCTCGGTGCCCAATGCTTTTGTATAGGTCATTGCTCATTATCTGTAGTGCATCCCCAATGTTGATGATCAGAGCCCCCTTAACTGGGGACAAATTGAACCAGCTATTGTGTATAGTTCCTCAGAGGTACAACCTGCCAGTCTCATCTTGAAGGAGGACGGTTAGTGTTGATATGTCGGAGTGACAACCTACGCCAACCACAAGCTCGGGGTTTGGACAACAAGGATAGTGATTGAGGTTAATGCTCATTCCACCCATTAGCATGCTTTCCTTTTTATCGTCAATTGCCTTCATGTCAAGTCACTTCAAGAGCACCTCTAGGAGCCTTCTGATAAGGCGATCACCCCTCTGCACGTATTCTAGTGCTTGATCCCTACAAGAAAACACCAATTAGCCTTGGAGAAATTTAAAACCCATTAATTAGAGTTGCTACTCTTGGAAGATGAATGGGCGAATGACTTCTTTGAGTAGTGCATTTCATCCCTGCAAGAAACACCAATTATTTTTCAAAAATTCTTGACACACGGTTTAATGGTCCAGTAAGAAGATAACAAGCCTTTTATTGATTTCAGATTTCATGTCATACGGTTGGGTTTACCTATAATTTGAAACTGAAAACCAATTTGGCTTTACTGAGCTTCATTAGTACCCTACTTTGGAGCTTTTTTCTACTACTAGCTTCAGTGAACTTTTTACTACAAGCTAATTCATCATTCTTTACATTTTCAACAGAAGCTAGTATTCAAAAATTTGGACGCCAAAATATAATTGAATTACTTCTCACCTTCCAAATTCATATCTAACATTGATTTTGTGGTGCACAAAGGTAACAGAATAACAGGTCTGGTAGAGTTAGGCATAGAAAGTGTCAAGAATGTGAAAAACTGAACAATTTTTATTCCAGTCACTTGTCGATTACAATGATACATTGCTGTTTAAATAGATACAGGAAGCTAGACTAAGTATGGAAATAAACAAATGTATGGAAAGAATTGATATTTACAAATCAATGACTATTCCTAAAATTATGGTGATGATTCCGTGGCAAATTTTGTGCAAATTGGAATCTTGTGAATGAGCTAATTTGATTGTGTCAATACTCCCCCGCAAGTTGGCGCATGAAGATCCGGTAATGCCCAACTTACATAAAATGTGATGAAAAAGTTCTCAGCCTAAGGCTTTAGTGAAGATGTCCGCAATTTGCTCATGTGATGACGTATGTACTACAGTGAGGAGACCAGACCAGATCTTATCTCGAATAATGTGACAATCAATCTCAATATACTTGGTGCGTTCCTAGAACACAGGGTTATGGACAATGTGTATGCGTAGAGCAGATTGATTATTACAATGTAAGCTGAAAGGTTCAGGATGAGGAATACCAAAACCAGTGAGGAGTTGTTTCAACCAAGTAAGCTCGCAAGTGGTGACGGCTATGGCACGATATTCAGCTTCAGCAGAAGAGTAAGCTACTATCGTTTGTTTTTTTGTGAGCCATGAAATAGGACTTGTGCCAAGCTGAATGAAATAGCCAGTGGTGGAGCGGCGAGTTGTGGGACAACTGGTCCAATCTGAATCAGTATAGGTAGTACATGTAAAGTATTGGAAAATGGAAAGAAAAGGTCTTGGCCTGGGCTGCCTTTGATGTATCAAAGAACACGAGTGGCGGCTTGCATGTGAGGAAGATGGGGAGCATGCATAAACTGACTAAGGATGTTCACTGCGAAGAAAATATTAGGACGAGTGATGGTCAGGTAGATGAGTCTTCCCACGAGTCGTTGATAGGCGCTAGGGTCAGAAAGAAATGCTCCATCTTGATTTGTGAGCTTCAAGTTTTGTTCCATGGGAAAGGGAGCGATCCGGGCGCCAAGTTGGCCACTGTCATTCAAAATATCAAGAGCATATTTTCGTTGATTAAGAAAGATGCCTTTTTGTGAACGAGCAACTTCGAGACAAAGAAAATATTTGAGAGGGCTGAGATCCTTGGTTTTGAAATTGGTGGAGAGAACACGTTTGAAGACCTCAATTTGGGAGAAATCATTTCCAGCAACCAGAATATCATCAACGTAGACAAGCACAATGGTGATACTCGTGGTTTTGACCAAGGTGAATAAAGAGTGATCTGCTTAAGATTGAGTAAAACCTGCATTAAGAAGCACAGTGGTTAGTTTAAAAAACCAGTTGTGGGATGCTTGTTTGAGGCCATAAAGGGATTTGCAGAGGCTGCAGACATGAGTCTCCCCCTTAGGGTCGTATCTGGGAGGTGGTGTCATTTACACTTCTTCATCAAGATCACCGTGTAAGAAGGCATTGTTGACTTCAAGTTGGTGAATGATCTATTGCTGAGTGACGGCTACAGCTAACAAACACCGGACAGTAGTCATTTTTGCAATAGGTGCAAAAGTCTCATGATAATCGAGGCCTTGAACTTGAGTGTAGCCTTTTGCAACCAAATGAGCTTTATATCTTTCAATTGAACCGTCTGCTTTGAGCTTGGTTTTAAAGACCCATTTGCAACCGATGGGTTTTTTACCAGGAGGGAGTGGTTCAAGTGTCCAGGTGGAATTGGCTTCAAGGGCACGGAGCTCATTAGAGATTGCTTCACGCCAATGGGAATGGCAAAGGGCAGTGGAATAGCAAGAAAGTTCAACAGAAGTGGTGAGGGCATTTAAAAATGTAAGATGAGAAGGTGAAAATGAGAATATGAAAGAAAAGCAGATAAAGGGTGAGCATACCTAAGGTTGATGCAGCGAGTGATGATGTCGTGGGCCCTATGTGTAGAGTCGGACAAACATAATCCTGGAGGTAAGCTGGTCGAGTAGTAGTGCGACAAGGACGAAGAGAAGCAGAGAGAGAAGGAGGGTCCGTGGTGTTAGTAGGAAGAGAGGGTGATGGGGTTGGTAGGATAGGTTCCGGAACGGGTAAGGGGAGGATAGGGGGAGATGGATGGGAAATATCTCGAAAATCTTGAAAGGGAAATATGTCTTCATGGAAGGTAACACCTAGAGAAAAGAAGATTGTTTATGTGTCAAGATTGTAGAGTTTGTATGCTTTGTGGTTACTAGGATAGCCAAGAAATATACATTTTGAGGCACGGGGAGAGAATTTATCTCGATGAGCACGGAGGGTTTGGGCGTAATATAGACAATCGAACACATGAAGGTGATTATAGTTTGGAATGGTGTTGAAGAGAAGTTCAAAAGGAGATTTATTTTGAAGAATGCGACTTGGTGTACGGTTAATGAGATACGCTGTAGTGAGTACACATTCTCCCCAAAATTTTAGGGGTAAGTGTGCTTGGAAGTGAAGGCTGCGAGCAATATTCAGGAGGGTGCCTGTGTTTTCGCTTAGCAACGCCATTTTGTTGTAGAGTTTCAACGTAGATACGCTCATGAATAATGTCATGATTATGAAGATAGGATTGAAATTTTTGCGAAAGAAATTCTTGTCCATTATCAGTGCAAATTTTTTTTACTGTGGTATTGAATTGATTTTGGACAAGGGAAAAGAAATGCATGAGATTTGTATATGCCTCAAATTTATAACGCATAAGATAGATCCAAGTGGTGCATGAAAAATCATCGACTATAGTGAGAAAATAATGAGAACCACAAATGGAAGGAGTATGGTAGCCACCCCAAATGTCACAAAATATTCTATTGAA
The DNA here is from genome assembly GCA_003123785.1 of Pterocarya stenoptera. Taxonomy (NCBI): domain Eukaryota; kingdom Viridiplantae; phylum Streptophyta; class Magnoliopsida; order Fagales; family Juglandaceae; genus Pterocarya; species Pterocarya stenoptera. The sequence goes on along the minus strand of QEOT01124265.1, from coordinate 228,228 downwards.
AGCAAAAGAACTTTTATTATCACAAGAGGAAAAAGGCAAACGTGTGTGCTTAGAACGAGCACAAATATCACAATTCGAAACAACATGAGAATTATTAAATAATTGGAGAATAAGAAGACAAGAAGGATGACCTAGGCGTCGGTCCCATAAGTCTTTATTAGCAGTGGATTGTACGGAGAGAGCTAGAACATTGTTGGGCCGGTACACATAAAGTCCATTGCAAAATTCACCCGCTCCAATCAGCTTCGTCGATTGTGGGTCCTAAAACGAAAAATTTTTTGGAGAAAAAGAAACAATGAAATTTGTGTTAGTGGTAAGCTAAGGGACAGATAAGAGATTAAAAAGAAAGTCAAGGATAAAATAGACATTTAAAAGGGTAAGGGATGGGGATAGTTTGCAATGGCCGATACCCTTAGTAGAGAGGGTATGGCCAGTCGGCAACCTCACCGAGAGAGAAGGGGGAGGGGGTTTCAAGTCGGAGAACACACGCTGGTCGTGGTGGCTATCGAAGGAGGAGGGAGAAGAAGTGGCGTTATCGATGAAATTGGAGGGAGTGGGTGTCAAGGTGAGCAAGTCCAGCAATTTTTGGTAGAGCTTTGGCGTCAATTCTAGTACCAGCGACGACTCTGGGGAGAAAGAGGTCTGATTTGCTACCGGAGCCAAGCCAGGTGGTGGTTTGCCGAGAAGGGAGGGGTGCGGCTTAGAGCGTTGATCACTACTAGGTGGGTATCCGATAATCCTCCAGCATCGGTCACCGGTGTGGCCCGTTTTGCCACATATAGTGCAACAAAGGTTGTTTCTTGTGTTGCCGAAGTTGGCTACTGCGAAGGCCATGGATTCCACCGACAGTGGTAGTATGTGAAGGAGGCGCTGCTGCTCTTCCTGAAACAAGATAGAAAAAACCTTTGTGATGGGGGGAAGGGGTTCCATAGCTAGGATTTGGGTTCTGCGTTGCGAAAATGAGTCATTTAGGCCAAGAAGAAGCTGGAAGACGCGTTCATCGTCTACTTATTTTTGCAAATCCTTAAGATCATTGTTGTTTTGAATATGGTTTAATTCATCCCATATTTGTTTGATATGGTTATAATACTCATGGATAGAGTTCGTGTTTTGTTGCAGAGAGGAAAGCTCACGCTTGAGGTGATAGAGGCGGGCATTATTGCTGTGGCTGAAACGAGATTGGAGGTCAATCCAATCTTCTTGTGGGTTGGTGTGGTATTCAAGGAAGTTGGCTAGAGATGGACTGATGGAGTTTAAAATCCAGGTAAGGACCATATCCTTGGTTTGGTTCCGTTGTTTGTATTCTGGAGAGCTAGGATCAGGGGTGGGGAGAGAGCTATCAACAAAACTGAACTTGTTCTTGGCATTGAGTGCTCGGGTCATGGCTTTTTGTCATTTTGGGAAATTATCTCCTGTAAGGAGACCAAAAACAAGAATTAGACTAGGGCAATTCGAGGGATGGAGGATATATGGAGAGGGGACATTGGAAGAGGAATAGGAGGCCATGGAGGTCTTGGGTAGGATAGGGATCGTGTTTAGGTTGATACCATGTCAAGAATGTGAAAAATTGAACAATTTTTATTCCAGTCACTTGTCAATTACAATGATACATTGTTAGTTAAATAGATACAAGAAGCTAGACTAAGTATGGAAATAAACAAATGTAAGGAAAGAATTGATATTTACAAATCAATGACTATTCCTAAAATTATGGTGATGATTCCGTGGCTGATTTTGTGCAAATTGGAATCCTGTGAATGAGCTGATTTGATTGTGTCAATAGAAAGTGTTCCTGAGCGATACATCCAACCTCTGGAAGAAAGACTCGATCCGAGCAAAGTCGAGACCGATGAATCCATACCCACCATCAATGTCTCAAACTGGGATGGTCCAAAGGTGGCAGACTCGATTTGTGATGCTGCTAGCAAGTGGGGTCGCTTTCAGATCATCAATCATGGGGTACACTTGGAAGTTCTTGAGGACATGAAGAATGCTGCTCATAGGTTCTTTGAGCTGCCAATCGAGGAAAGGAAGAAATATCTGAAAGAAAATTCGCCATCTGAATCTATGTGTTTGGTTACCAGCTATAGTACTCAATAAAATAAGGTCCTAGAGTGGAAAGATTCCCTTAAACTCGTATGGGTTTCTGAGAATGAGGCTTCTGCAGTTTGGCCTCCTGCATGCAAGTCAGTCTCTGAGCTTTCTTTCTGAATAGTCTAATTTTGAAACTCATCCGATTTTGTTGATCTCTTGCATAAGCCTCATAGATTCTTTTATTATTATTATTATTATTTTATTTAAAGGAACATGACCTAAGAAATCACAAGTTTGCTTGATGTTTAAAATGAATCACAAGGGCTTTCTACTTATAAGTCAATGTATCTCTGCATTGCTAATATAACAAGATCCGATAAAAATTTCAAATTTCTTTGATAAAACAAACCCTACCATGTAATTCAACGCCGGTTTACAAATATAATTTTTGAAGTTAAAAAAAAAAAACCAAGATACGAGAGAATAGTCAAAGATTTAAAATTGATTACCTAGACAGTACTACTAAATGAGAAGATGTAGAAACACCCATTCAAAAAGTGTTATCCCAACTCATTGCGGATGCAATCATAGGAAGTTTTTTTTTAAACAGAAAATTCTTCCTGTATTACCTCATAGCTGGATCATTACAATTCTTATCCTGTAAAACAAAGGATTGAATGCCCGGAGGCCCCCCTTCTATCCATATAGTTTCATCTATTACATTCAAACCCATTCTTGCTAAGGTATGAGCTATTCTATTACCCTTTCTTGTTTGTATATTGAATTAAGCAATTCGGTCTGTTTTGTATAATCAACTTTATATCTTCAATTACTTTACCATGCCACTCCCAGCAGCAACTCTTCCTATTTACAGCTTGAATGATTCCCATAGCATCTCCTTCAAAAATAACCTTGCTCCATCGCAACTCAGCACACAACTATAAAGCTTTCCAAAGGCATTGTAACTCTGCAACAGCTGGACTACACAACCCTACATCAGAACAACATAGAGACAATAATACCTCCCCTTCCTCATCTCTCCACATACTCCTCCATATCTTCGAAGGCCCATAACCCAGCTTAGCTTTTAACAGGTTAGTGTTCTTGAAATACTTGTCTTTTAGTACCCTGGCAGCAACTGAATAAGGCATATTCAACACTCTCCAGCATTGTTTTGCAAGGAGGGCAATATTAAAACTTTGTAGCTCTCTAAAGCCCAAACCCCCCTCTGCTTTTGCACTCCCCATCTTCGCCCAACTCTTCCATTGAATCCTTCTTTCATTTTTCTGGGAACCCCACCAAAATTTGGCCATTAAGGCAGCAAATTCTTTACACAGTTTCACAGGTAGTTTAAAAACATTCATGTGATAAGTTGGGATTGATTGCACTATTGCCTTTAGCAAAACTTCTTTTCCAGAGGGTGAAAGGAAATTATTTTTCCAATTACTAATTTTGTTCCATACCATATCCTTTATGCATCTAAAGGTGTTGTATTGAGACTTCCCCACCATTACAGGTAAACCCAAGTATTTCTCACAACTGTTTTGGATCCTCACCCCCACATCTAGCCTAATCCTTCTTCTTATATCATCCTTAGTATTATCTGAAGAATAAGGATGTTTTTTGCCTATTTAAAAATTGCCCAGAAGCCTTCTCATAAATCTCAAGCAACTCTTTCATCTTCATCCATTCCTACCAAGAGGCTTACCCAAACACCAAGCAGTCGTCTGCAAATAACAGATGTGTTACCCTTATCCCTCCTCTAGCTACTGAAACTCCACTCAATTCCCTCTGCACACAAAAGAAATAGGTAAGGAGATAGAGGGTCTCCTTACCTTAATCCTCGAGTAGGAACAAAAGCATTTCCAGGTTTCCCATTCACCAATATGGCATATGAAACTGATTGAACACATTTCATAATAAGAGCCACCCGTTTTCCACCAAAACCCATTTTAATCATTACTGCCCTTAAGAAACCCCACTCAACTCTATCATATGCTTTTGAGATATTGAGTTTCAAAGCCATACTCCCATTTTTTCCCTTTTTCTTCAACTTCATGGAGTGGAGTATCTCATAAGCTGCAATTATGTTATCCATGATCAACCTCCCAGGTATAAAAGCACTTTGACTTAGAGAAATCACATTGTTCAGCACACCTTTAAGTCTATTAGCAAGTGTCTTTACAATGATTTTATAGAGAACATTGCAAAGACTAATGATTTTATAGAGAACATTGCAATGTCTTTGCAGAAAGTGTTAGAAAGTGGACAGAAACCAATATACAAGCAAGTTGTCTTCTTAGATTACTTCAAACATTTCTTCAGTAAAGGTCACAATGGAAAGAAAACCATGGAATGTCCCAAAATATGACATGTACGCTTTATATTGCACTTGAATGAATACATGCAGGCAGTGTTGTCTTCTTAGATTGGTTAAAGTTTATTGTCTACATTTTTTCTTGTTTGACTCAAAGAAAAAATACATTCATTCAGACAAGAAGTAGCTAGATGCTATGCAATCCACTCATTGAACAGAACAAGAGCAGCAGGAATGGTGCAAACATTCTATGCGCATGCATTATTCTTTTGGAAATAGAAGCCAGTTCTTCACAATAGGGAGCACTTACAGATTGATACCCTCTGAACCTTCAGACTCAGTTTCAGGACTTCAATTGTAAAATTCAGTACTATTACTGGTGGAACATATCAAGCAATATCAAATAATGGTGAAACTTCATTTTGGCATTCTGCTACATCTTACATACAGAAGCTCACTTTCGGTTGTCCTGTTTCTGCGATAGAAAAAGATTATCACAGCATCTCTTTAATTACTAAACCATAAAATGATGCTCGAATCACGTAAATTATTGTTGAAGGAAGTTAACATTCATTGAGACTGAACTTTTTATTCGTCCAGAAAGAAGAAAACATGCCTTTCATTGATTCCAGGTTTCATGTCATACAGTTGAGTTTACCCATAATTTGAAACTAAAAACCAAATTTGGCCTTGCTCAGTGCTAATCAACCCTACTTTGGAGCAAATTTCTGCTACTAGCTTCAGTGAACTTTTTACTACAAACTAATTCATCATTCTTTACATTTTCAGCATAAACTAGTATTCAAAAGTTTGGACGCCAAAATATAATCGAATTACTTCTCACCTTCCAAATTCATATCTAACATGGGACTACATTTTATAGAATTAAGCATGAAATTTAGTGATCAATAGTGTAAGGGGATTTTCCCCACAAGGCCCAAGAGGCCCTATCAAACCTGGCTCGGAGCAGAAAGCCATTAACCCGGCCAACTAAGAGGTGCCTCTGTACATGACCTGTAGGAGAGATGGTGCTGCAGGGGATGAGACTCATCGATCTGAGGACCCCTCGAGTAGTGTCCAGTTTTCGAGTGCCCGCCCACACAGTAGGCATGATATACAGGGAACTGTTGATCTACTGACAGAGAGGCATGAACGGACCAAAGGAAAGACAGACTGAGAGGAGGAGGTTGGAGTACTACGGCGCATTAATGGTTCTGCCACCTGGACAACACGCCACATTAATGATGCCGTCGCACATCCATGCCCTATTTAAAGACTAACAAAAGGAATAGTACAGGGAACAAAAACTTCATGAAAGTACGCACGATCTTCTCCTCGAACCTGTAGTATAAAAAGCAGATCCCTGGTACGAGAATATTCTCTCTGATCCCTAGACTTTCTTACTTATTTATTACATTCCGAGAATATTTACTAACTTTGGCATCGGAGGTTACCCAGCCCTAAGGCCACCCTCTCAAAACCAATCTTTTCTACCTTGTACAGAGCCAGTTTTCGAAGACCTGAGCTGTCGAAGCTTAATCCAAAGATGTGCGAAACACGATGTTAACAAAGAATATTAACATTCACCAACAAGCTAACATCATTCAAGGTCAACACGTATCTCCTCGATATTTAAAAGGACAAGCATACCATATATATAGTTGCTTCATATCTTATCGAAAATGTTGTTTTTCATCTTGGATTTTGTTATCTCTGGCTACCGAGGTATAATACTCTAGGCTTCGTTTGTTTTTATAGATAAGATGAGTTGAAAGTTGAATAAAATATTATTACAATATATTTTTTAATATTATTTTTGTTTTAAAATTTGAAAAAATCAAGTTTTTTATTTTATTTTATGTGAAAATTTTAAAATATTATAATAATTAGATGAGAAAGATTGTGAAAACAAGCGATGCCTTAATTGACTTTTCATTTAAGTGGTTGACTTACAAAATCAATTAAAATATGCAACGTCAAACTACTTATAACTCAGTGTATCTCTGCATTGCTAATATAACAAGATCCGATAAAAATTTCAAATTTCTTTGATAAAACAAATACTACCATGTAATTCAACGCCGGTTTACAAATATAATTTTTCAAGTCAAAAAAAAAAAAAAAAAAAGGAAGATACGAGAGAATAGTCAAAGATTTAAAATTGATTACCTAGACACTACTACTAATGAGAAGATGTAGAAACACCCATTCAAAAAGTGTTATCCCAACTCATTGTGGATGCAATCATAGGAAGTTGATAAAGAGAGATAATAACCATCATTCGCATGCCCTAGTATCTAATTTGTCCATGAAAACTTATATTATGATCGAAAAATTATGAAGTACTCTCAAAGTATGAATAACGTAGTACTTCTATCTTATCATGTAATTAAAATTAGTTATATAAGAACCAATTTTCAGTAGAAAAAAGATATTTACAATCATGAATTGTGCAATCGCTGCGTAATCGTTTTGAAAAAAATGAATAAAACATGAGACCCACATGAAAAAAATTAATTTTTTAATAGTAAACCCCATTCTTTTTCAAAACGATTATGCAACTTTTACACACTTCACAGTTATATGTAGAATTACTCAAGTACTCATGATCCCGTGGTAGCTTTACTTTCCAATGCTGGCCTTATCCGTGTGTTTTGCATCATCAGTGACTTGAGCTTAGTATATTTTTGGGAGTACATAAAATGTCTTTCCGAATTTCAGTTTTCTAGCCGTCCCATTCTCCTATTAAAGCAAAATCATTTTACAGATGTACAAATTGGACCATTAAACCAAATAAACAATCAAATTAATGGGTTTTAAGTAGTATTTCTCCAAGGCTAATTGGTGTTTTCTTGTCGGGATCAAGCGCTAGAATACGTGAAGAGGGGTGATCTCCTTATCAGAAGGCTCCTAGAGGTGCTCTTGAAGAGACTTGGCGTGAAGGCAATTGACGAAAAAAAAAGAAAGCATGCTAATGGGTGGAATGAGCATTAACCTCAATCAGTATCCTTGTTGTCCAAATCCCGAGCTTGTGGTCGGCGTAGGCCGTCACTCCGACATATCAACACTAACTGTCCTCCTTCAAGATGAGAGTGGCGGGTTGTACATCCGAGGAACTAAACATGATAGCTGGATCCATTTATCGCCAATTGAGGGGGCTTTGATCATCAACATTGGGGATGCACTACAGATAATGAGCAATGACCTATACAAAAGCATTGAGCACCGGGCATTTACAAATAGAAACCAGAATAGGGTTTCAATTCCAATTTTTGCAAAACCAGGACCTGATGCCATTATTGGACCTATGCTGGAAGTGCTCGAAAGTGGACAGAGACCAATGTCCAAGAATGTTATCTACAAAGATTACTTTAAGAGCTACTTCGGTACGGCTCACGATGGAAAGCAAGCCCTCGAATTTGCCAGAATATGAAATGTAGACTTTCTATTGCATTTGATTAAGTACATGCAGCAATGAGAAACCAGTGTACAAGCATGTTGTCTGCACAGATTAATTTGCCAGAACATGGATGTAGACATTCTATTGCATTTGAATAAATACATGCAGACAGTAAGGAAACCCAATTACTTCCAACATCTAATGTCAAAGAATGGTAGAAATATTTTAGATCCATCCATTCTATTGGAATAGAAGCCAATACGTCATAGAGATTCCGCAGGTAACACCTTAAGATTCACGTTGTTTGAACCTTCAAACTCAGTTTCAGGAATCAATGGCAAAGCATAAGATCCATCTTATAATTCTCACAACCTTGGCCGATTCAGTATATTTTAACTAATCCATTACAACTGGTGGACATATCAAGTAATATGAAAGATTGGTCAAACTTCACGTTTTGTACATACATAGCTCCAGTTATTCTAATTCAACAATATTAACTGCATCTTCTGATCATGAACAATTATTATGGGCAGGCAACATTCATTGAGAGTGAAAAACTTTTTCTTCAACCTACTATAAAATCAAACAATAATGCTATCTATTTGGTCTTGTTTAGTCACAGCAAAAATACAGCTATTGAGGACAACCATAAGAGCACCTATTAGACAAAAATGAAGGAAAATGTGAGATGATAGAACACTGGTGCAGACCAGCAATCCCCCACTTCTTGCCAAGGGCATCACCCTGTCCTCTCTGCAGCAGTTACCACAAAATCTGCTCCAAACTACAGTAAAGCACACAGCCAAAAAGAAATTACCAAATCTGTTCCCAGGGACTTCCCTTGTACTCATTTCTCTTTCTTTGCCAAGGCCTCCCCATTGCACTCACTCCCAGCAGTAACCACAAAACCAGCTCCAACCTAGATTGAAGTGTAATTTTATAATGAGATAACCACATGCAGGAGAGAGAGAGAAGGAGAGAGAAAGACAGAAAGAGATTACTTGACAATCTTTCAATACGACACGCTCTTGGAGTTGAACATTGCTGCAAATCACAGAACCTTGGATGGAACAACCATCCCCAATGGTGACATGATTCATGATAACTGAATTAGCAACCTGAAAAAGGGCTTAAAATCTCAGTCTGAATCTCTTTGCATCAAAGCCATGGAAAAACAAAGCATAAAAGAAAAATCTGGAGATGCTGTTGTGACGATCAGTGCTACTGAAGCTGAAGAATTAATTAAGCGCGCACAGTACTTGCTTGAACACTGTATTGACTCACATCTCGATTAATGTCGCTGAATGCTTGAATGGAATTTAATCGCGCACAGTACTTTCTGTGGCTGGCCATGTAAACACAGCATTTATGGGTTCGTGGAGCAGAACCATTGGTTCCCAGTCCAGAGACCTCATGAAAACTTGGAGTAGATGAAAACTTGGGTTGGTTTGTGCCACCTTGACATCGGATTCGTGTTGAATTTGGCTACCAGTGTCCGAACTAACAGTATCCAACAATCCAACGCTGATTAAAACCGCCCATATTTGTTTTGAACCGATGGTGGCAATTCGACGAGATTTGCACCTTCTTGGGCCAATTCCAACGAATTAGCATAATTGGTTTTTTGGTTCAAACTTCTTATTTTAGAATTTTATTAATAATCTTTGTATAATCGTAAAAGAATGCAAATGAGAAAGAAGTAGTGGGAGGTTATAGTATAAAACTTTACTCCCATGTAAAGAAAAATATTAAGGTCTCGTTTTTATTTATAGATGAAATGAGATTATAAAATTAAAATTTGAATAAAATATTATTAGAATATATTATTTTTATTTTTGGATTCGAAAAGGTTAAATTGTTTATTTATTTTATGTGAAAATTTAAAAAAATTGTAATGATTAAATAAGATGAGTTGAGAAAGAAATTATAAATATGAATTATCCAATAGCAGATTTGGATTCGTCGCAAAAGATAAAAGATTACAAAAGACAAAAAAAGATGTTAGATATTTGCAAGTGGATATGTTCCTCGTCCAGTCATTTGACTTCAGGAATGCGTAACCATAAGGAAGATCACCGAGAAGTTATCGTGTGCCTAAACATTGACCAAGCAATGTACGCCACGTCCTAGCAAAGTCAAGCATTTCTCCGCCCAAAGATGCGTTCAATCCGACGCTCTGTTCTCTCCAACGTGCTTGACAATCGCTTCCTCCTCCTCTTTATAAAGCTACCCCAACCCTATCGACGAGTGGCTACATTCCAGCAGGAGGATAAAAATGGCGACAGGATTAGCGAAGTTAAGCAGAACAGCCTGCAAATTGACCGTCTCGCTCGTTTTGCTGTCGATGAGCACAACAAGAAACAGGCCTCAGATGTCACATGGTCAGCCCCACATTTCCAACCAGCACATTTATATTAATTGCACATTTATAATTCCACCTGCTACCAACTATCACATTTATATTTAAAATATATCCAACTGCTACCAACTACCAACTACCAACTGAAAACTATAATGCAGATAGATAGATGATGTAAAAGTCATTCAGCAATAAAAGCTCAACAATCTGGTGTAATAAACTTTTTATAAAATTTTTTTTGTATCATTCCACTTGCTACTAGCAAAGTCATCCAATAATAAAATTTCATACCAAAGTCTCACATGCCAACAACAATTCATATATTTATTGTCGTAGATTTTAACTTCATTATTTATTTTCATGTATTTATATTTGATGTAAACTATTTGTTATAAGAAACATCTGAAATCAATCAGCCATATTGATTTTCATATCAGCAATTCTAATAGTAATAGCAAAAAGCATCTCATAAATTACATTCACATGAAGTAATCTCTAATACAGAATGACATAGAGCAGTAAAGATGTCTTCAATCCGACGCTTTGTTCTCTCCAACTTGCTTGACAATCGCTTCCTCCTCCTCTTTATAAAGCTGCCCCACCCCTATCGACGAGTGGCTACATTCCAGCAGGAGGATAAAAATGGATGTTATATGTGGAGGAATTGTCCAAGTTGAGCACAACAGCCTGGAGATTGAGAATCTCGCTCGTTTTGCTGTCGATGAGCACAACAAGAAACAGGTTCGCTAATCTACCATTCTTTCTTTTTTATTTCCTCAGAAAATTGTGGGTGATTTTTATAGTATTGATCTATATAGTCAAATGATCAAGATGCTCTATAATTCCAAGCAAATTGGCACGTAAAGATTGATTGATCGATTGATTTATGACGAATCATTTTAATTTAGGTGATTGGAATGTTATCGAATTAATGTTATCACGTCTAGAATTTGGTAAAATACGCTAGGGGAGGTTTGGGGATTGAGATGAGAATTTTGTGTTTTGTTTTAAAGTTTAAAATATTATTTTTTAGTTTTGGAATTTGAAAAAGTTGAATTGAGATTTGAAAAAGTTGTATTGGGATTTGAAAAAGTTGAATTGTTTATTATATTTTGTATGAGGATTTGAAAAATGTGTAATGATGAGTTGAAATGAAATGAAAATTCTTGAAAATTCTTGCTCCCCAAACCAGCCAAATCGTAGGCTGATGGATGCTGTGTGGGAATCAGCAGTAGAAATCTTAGGACCCTTTCCAGTTAAAGTTGGCTTCCAAAGTATAATTTAGATTGAGATTATCGGAAAGAGCTTAATGCTTAACTCATTTTCAACCTTAATTATATACACGAAGTTTTGAGAATTATTTTATTTTATTTTATTTTTTATCTTTTGCCCATACATTTTAATGGACTGTATTAGCACGTCAAGATTTTGGTCATTTGGGAGAAAATCGTGTTGTGAGATATATACGAGTGTGACTATTCTTTATAGGACTTTTGCTATCGTTTTGTGGCGTAGAATACACTTCTGGAGTTTGGGAAGGTGCTGAATGCGAAACAGCAGGTGGTTGTTGGGTTTATGTACTATATAACACTGGAGGCAACAGATGGCGGGAAGAAGAAAGTTTATGAAGCCAAGATTTGGGAGAAGATAATGGGGGAAGGCAACGAGTTGCAGGAGTTCAAGCCCATCGATGATGCCCCTTCAGGCTCTAGTGTGCTTAGCTAGGTATCGATTACAGAACACTGTTGCTCTGTTTTGATTTCTGGTGTTGATTTTCTTGAGGATCTATTAGGACAGCAAGTTGACTTAACTGTTAATAAGAAAAGAAGGGTTGAGGAATTGAAGGCGCATTCCCATTTGATGCTGCCATAAAGAGACTGTCTAGGAGTCAAGTGTTTTGTGCTGGAATGCATGTAGGAGATCTGGTTGTTAATATCGATGAAAAACCGGATATGTGGCATAATGATTTTAACGGTCCGATCTTGATTGATTATGCAAATTGCCACAATTTGGTAATGAATAATATTACTCTTACCACTCCCTTCTGCCGCTCCTTTCTATTGTTTTGAGTTTTTAATTTTTTTTTTTACTTAGTAATTAAGGATGTATTTTTTAATAATATTATGATTTCTTTTATTTTTTAAAAAAATATTTAAAAGTGTTAAAAAATACATGTATGAAAAAAAAATAAAAATAAAACCACATCCTATAACTAAAGGTAGCTCCCAGCAGTAGTTTAGAGCAGTGTACCGCTGGAAACGGTGACTGTAGCAGGGCTCTTTGGTAATTTAGAATGAAAATAAATAGTTTAGGGTTCAAATTGAGAAAATAATAGTATTTTAAGTTGCAAAACTTATGCTTTTTATACATCCACAGCAAATGATTGTCCCCATTCAATTTAAGAAGAATGCTAACATGTTGTGGTGACTATTCAGATACACTGAGATCTATTTTTTGACATTCAGACATGAAAAAATATTGCTCAAGACGGGAAAAAAAAAAAAAAAGAGTTAAATTTTGGGGTCCATGGTACAGCTCATATTTATATGACCTTTACTCCTGCAAAACAATGACATCCAAATTCTAATGAAGATATTATTTATTGATATGCAAATGCTCCTGTATGAACTGTTTATGGATCTTAGAGGAGAATCTGTTTCTGCTGTAGCTCAATTCAAGTCACTGATAATTTTTCCTTGCATATTTAGGTGACTGAAGATCAGATGCATCTTGCTTTGCTTCAAGTTGAATTAGAAATAAATATGAGCATTGAAGGCATGTTCCTATGAAATAAATGTAAATAAATAAATCTTATCCTGATCAATGTGTAAGTCAGGATCTGGTGGATTCATCTTTCTTTGTGACTGTATTAAGTCTTCGAATACATTTTAGTATTTATGTGTGAATACAATGTGTAAGTCGGTCTTTCTTTTCCCTTCCATTCCCTGTCTCATTCGATCTTTCTTTTGCATTCCCTTCCTCTAATAAATTTGCAAGCACACTGTTGGAATATACAAACTCAGATTGAAGCTTTGGAGTTGAAGTCAAGGGAAGCCAAACAGAAAAGACTAAAAGAGGTTTCTAATGACAGTTAAATTTAATCCAAATTCAGATGAGATAAATTAGTTAAAGTGCCGTGTAAATGACTACTGTATAGTCAAGTTAGTTACCATACATGTCTATAAATAGAAATGATGTAAATGTAACTCACTACTCAATTCCAGTTAATGAGAAGTTCACATTGAATTTTCTCTAAATCCTACGTTTACATATTTCAAGTTCTCTGTTCTTCATTCTGCAAAATACAGAATTTTACATGGTATCATCGTCCATAAACATTCCGCTGCCTTCTTGATTCTTTCATACAATTTCTTGCTCTCTTTTTTCTGCTTCTATGGCAGAATCTTCTAATGGTTATTCTTCTAATAATTCTTCTCCTCCCTTGGGGAATCCATCTGATGACTCCTCAAGTTACTACTATCTACATCCATCTAATAATCCTGGAGCTCCTCTTGTATCTGAGATCTTTTCTGGTGATAACTACGTGGCTTGGAGTCGGTCCATCACAATTGCTCTCACAGTCAAGAACAAAGTTGCTTTCATTGATGGTAGTTTGCCTCAACCTGATCCTACCAATGCTCGACTCAAGACTGCCTGGTTGAGGGCAAACAACCTTATGCTTTCTTGGCTAATGAATTCCATTGCAAAAGAGATTCGAGGGAGTCTTCTTTACTTCAACAATGTTGCTGACATCTGGAATGAATTAAAGATTCGATACCTGCGCAGTGATGGTCCAAGAGTCTTTGCCTTAGAAAAGTCCTTAAGTTCTATTTCCCAAGGCTCGAGTTCAATCATTGAGTATTTTAGTGTTTTCAAAGCACTATGGGATGAATACATTAGTTATCGTCCCCTTCCAACTTGCAATTGTGGATTTATGGAAAAGTGTACCTGTGCAATATTAAAGAACCTTGCTAATCAACAAGCAGCTGACTATCTCATGAAATTCTTGATTGGTCTACATGATTCTTTTTCAGCAGTTTGAAGCCAACTCTTGCTTCTTTCTCCATTGCCATCAATGGGCAAGGTTTTCTCCTTATTGATACAAGAAGAGAGCCAACGTTCCTTAACTAATGCTGTACATATCCCTCATGATTCTCATGCTATGGTTGCTGCACAACCATCCTCACAAACTTCTTCAAATGCTGTTAAGTTCAGTAAAGTCAGAGGCAAGTCAGATGTCATCTGTTCCCATTGTGGATTCTCTGGACATCTTGTAGATAAGTGTTTCCAGCTTATAGGCTATCCACCAGGATGGAAAGGGCCTCGAGGAAAAAGAATAAACTCTACACGATTGCCCAATGCAAACATTGCATCTCCTATGGAGCAAAACCTAAACAACCCAAATATATTTTTTTCTCAAGAGCAAATACAGAATTTGATTACCCTTGCCAATAGCCTATCCACTTCTTCTATCAATCCTAATTCTGCAGTTAACACTGCCTCTACATCAGGTAATAAGCCTATTCTTTGTTTAGCAAATACCTCCTCAAATCATGCTTCTCCTTGGATATTAGATACTGGAGCAACAGATCACATGATATGTTCTCCTCATCTGTTCACATCTATAAAAATTCTAACCAAACCCTCTTCAGTCCATTTACTAAATGGTCACTCAGTGCCTATAACTTTCACTAGTACTGTTAAAATCTCCTCTGATTTTATTTTACATAATGCTCTCTATGTTCCATCTTTTCATGTCAATCTTATTTCTGCTTCCAAGTTGACTAAAGAAATTCTGTTGTTTTGTTTTTCTTTCAATCTAAATGTGTATTGCAGGACCTCAGCACATGGAGGATGATTGGGCTTGCTGAAGTCAGAAATGGTCTATACCACCTTATCAATTTTTCTGCTGCTACACAGAAGGAAATTCTTGATTCAAACAGATCTTTTTTGGCTAACACTTCTACCATTAGTCCTGACATGTGGCATTTTCGATTGGGACATCTATCTCCTGCCAAACTAAAACTCATTAGTTCCATTGACTCTTCTGTAAAAATATCTCACAAATATGTTTGTGAAATCTGTCCTCTAGCTAAACAAAAGAAATTATATTTCCCTGTATCACAAAGCAGTTCAAATAAAGCTTTCCAATTAGTACATTGTGATATCTGGGGTCCTTTTTCCACCATCTCTCATTCTGGATATAAATTCTTTCTTACCATCGTGGATGATCATAAACGTTTTACTTGGCTTTTCCTTATGAAAGCTAAATCAGAAACTCGAGGTCTACTTGCCAGATTCATTGCATATGCTCAAACTCAGTTTGATTCTCAAATACAAACACTGAGAACAGACAATGGCCAAGAATTCAATATGCCTTCTTTTTATCAAGAAAATGGTATAATACATCAGCTATCTTGTGTAGAAACTCCTGAGCAAAATGGTAGAGTGGAAAGAAAGCATCAGCATCTGTTAAATGTTGCTAGAGCTCTTCTTTTTCAATCTAAACTGCCATTAACATACTGGACTGAATGTGTATTGACAGCTACACATCTTATAAATCGAATTCCCTCTTCTGTGCTAGGTAATAATACACCATATGCTCTCCTTTTCCACAAATCTCCTGCATATAACTATTTGAAAGCTTTTGATTGTTTATGTTTTGCCAGCACAATACACAACAGTCGAGGCAAATTTCATCAAAGAGCCTCAAGATGCTTGTTTCTTGGTTACCCACCAAATATCAAGGGATACAAAGTGCTTGATCTTCTTACCCTTAAAACCTCTGTTTCCAGAAATGTCATATTTCATGAGAATATTTTTCCTTCTATTCCAAACACTACTCACACTCCTTTTGTATTTCCTGATTTTCCTCCAATGCATGACTTCACAGTACCCATTACTTCACATAGTTTACCTTCTGCATTACCTGAATCGATCACTTCACAAGATCAATCCTCTAAAGTTCTAGAATCTATAATCTCACAAAATCTTTCTTCCACTATTCCAACATCTGACTCTTCACAGATTGCTTCTATTCCTCCACAAAATCCATCCTCTGAAATTCCAGCACCTGTTACTTCACAAATTAATCCTAAAAATGTAAGCCTTCGAAGATCTGAAAGAATAAGGAATCATCCTTCATATTTACAGCACTTTCATTGTGGTAATATGGCTCAATCTACTTCAACATCTCAAAAATCTTTCAGTTGCTGCATTCCTTATTCTGGTAAGCAATACTCTCTTGCTCATTTCCTTTCAACACATAAACTGTCACCTAGACATGCTGCTTTTACTGCTGCTGTGTCATCTACTTTTGAACCCAAGTTTTTCAAGCAAGCAAATTCTTATCCACAATGGCAAGCAGCCATGTTAAATGAGATCAAAGCTCTTGAATTAAATAAAACATGGGAACTTGCAATATTACCTCCAAATAAAATAGCAATTGGATGTAAGTGGGTATATCGTGTTAAGTTCAAAGCTGATGACACAATTGATAGATACAAGGCTAGATTAGTAGCAAAAGGCTACACCCAGCAGGAGGGCCTTGATTATTTTGACACATTCTCACCTGTGGCTAAAATGACAACAATGAGAAATTGTTATCCATTGCTGCATCAAGCATTGGCATTTACATCAAATTAATGTAAACAATGCTTTCCTCCATGGAGATTTAAATGAAGAGGTCTATATGCAGCTACCACTAGGGTATTCTTCACCAACTGATCCGAGAGTTTGCAAACTCAAAAAGAGCTTATATGGTCTGAAGCAGGCATCACGACAGTGGTTCTCCAAGCTGTCATCCTCTCTACTTCAGTTTGGGTTTATTCAAGGAAAGTCTAATTCCTCTCTATTCATCAAGCATAATTCAAATAGTTTTATAGCACTCTTGATTTATGTTGATGATGTGATTCTTGCTTTGAACAATCTTGATGATATAGTTATTGTCAAAAAGTTCTTACATGATTCTTTCACTATCAAAGACTTGGGAGAACTAAAGTATTTTTTGGGGATAGAAGTGGCTCGATCAACCAAAGGCATAACTTTATGCCAACGAAAGTATGCATTAGATATCCTGCAAGATAGTGGTTTTTCAGGTTGTAAACCTGTGGCATTTCCTATGGAATCTACACTAAAGCTGAGTGCAAATGACTCATCTCCTCCCTTGTCAGATCCTGCACAATACAGAAGATTAGTGGGTTAATTATTATACCTCACTATAACTAGACCTGACCTGTCCTACTCAGTACAAGCACTAAGCCAGTTCATGGCTAATCCTAGTAGTAATCATCTACAAGCTGCTGAAAGGGTCCTCAGGTATATCAAAGCAACACCTGGGCAAGGTATTTTTCTATCTGCTCATTCTTCTCTTCATTTAAAAGCCTACTCAGATAGTGATTGGGGTGGCTGTATTGACACCAGAAGAAGCATTACTGGTTTCACAGTATTCCTTGGTGACTCTCTTATCTCATGGAAATCAAAGAAACAGCCAACAGTTAGCCGATCCTCAGCTGAGTCTGAATATAGAGCTTTAGCCTCTACTACATGTGAACTGCAATGGTTGATCTACTTGCTAGCTGATTTAAAAATTCCCCATCCACAAGCTATTCTGCTTTATACAGATAGCAAACCAGCTTCTGATATTGCATCAAACCCTGTCCAACATGAAAGAACAAAGCACATTCAACTAGATTGCCATTTGGTCCGAGAGAAATTGCAAGAAGGTTTGATCAAGATCATTCATATTCCCTCCAAACATCAGTTGTCAGACATTCTGACTAAACCACTTGGTTCCCTCAATTTCCATCATTTGATCCGCAAGATGGGAATGCTCAATATACATTCACATCTTGAGGGGGGGTGTTGGAATATACAAACTCAGATTGAAGCTTTGGAGTTGAAGTCAAGGGAAGCCAAACAGAAAAGACTAAAAGAGGTTTCTAATGACAGTTAAATTTAATCCAAATTCAGATGAGATAAATTAGTTAAAGTGCCGTGTAAATGACTACTGTATAGTCAAGTTAGTTACCATACATGTCTATAAATAGAAATGATGTAAATGTAACTCACTACTCAATTCCAGTTAATGAGAAGTTCACATTGAATTTTCTCTAAATCCTACGTTTACATATTTCAAGTTCTCTGTTCTTCATTCTGCAAAATACAAAATTTTACACACACTGTTAAACTTACTCATTGCAAGTGATCACGCACTTGCTTGCTACAAGATTCTCCCTTGGATATCCTAATTATCTTATTTTCAGCACCAAATGGTTATCCTTTTTTTGTACTAATTAAGCACTTTTATTCATTTAATTCTCATTTTATCTCATATAATTATTATAACTTTTCTAAACTCCTACACAAAATATAATAAACAATTCAACTTTTTCAAATAACAAAACAAAAATGATATTCTAATAATATTTTATTCCCCCTTAGGGCTACTGGAGGTTTAACTGATCGTTAACTTCAAGACTCCATGAGATTAATCGAGGTGCGTGCAAGTTGGTCCGGACATATAACATACCAGTTTTGGTTTTAGGGTATATAAGTAATTTTTCTAGTAAACTTTTATTTTAGAATTTAGATTATTATGATTATAGTTTTATCAGAATTTATATTTACTTTATCTTTATATTTTCTATTATAGTTATTATTTAAGATTTGTTAGAGTTTCGTTTAATAAGGATTTCTAAAGTGTATCAGATTATATTTACTAGAGTTTTGTTTGAAATTTAAAGTTTTATTTTTCCCTCTAACTAGTCGAACCTCACCTCGATGTTAGCCTCTGTTTACTCACTTAAAAAAAACTCCAAGCCTGAACGTCTCTCAATTTCTAATGAAAGACAAACTCTCACGTCACAGCCCTACTATAAATCCTCTCTCCCTCTTCACAGTTTTTCTTCCCATCGACAAACCTACACTTCAAACCAGAGTTACATAGTAAAAATAGAGAAAACCACTTCCCCAACAGCCACCGTAGCACTTCCTTTAGTTCCAAGTTGTCCATCACGACGACACCACTTCGAGGGACGTCGGAGTACCTCTCGGACAACACAGAGACCGTTGACCAGTTTCTTCCCGTCTAACCCTCATCTTCCCGGTAAGCCCATCGCCGTTGGTCATCATTTTTGTCCTCCTAAAGCTTTTCGGTTTTACAGTTTCTCTCTCTCTCTCTCTAACTCTCTCTTTCTCTCTAACTCGGTGCCGCACCACCATAGAGAAGCCTCCAGTTGTGCCGCCTTCACTCCCAGCCACCCAGCCCGTCTCTGTCGCGTGCCCCTCTCGGTGAACCCTCTTTCTCTCTCTCGCACGGGCACTGTGTTTCTCTTGCACATCACCCTTCTTTGCTTCTGCCGAGTGCTGAGTTATCACATGAGTTCACAAGCGGGCCTTGGACCCTATGAATGGTGGGCTTGGTTGTTTAGCTTGTGTTTTAAAAGTGTTTTGGGCCTTGTTTAATCTGATGGGCATTTCCTTTGTGGGCTAAAACTTGATGATAACTAGACATATAATATGATAAAACTTGTAATTTAAATTGGGCCGATTTTTTTGATGTTTCAAGCATTTTTAGTGATTTTATTAGACTTAATATTTCAAAAAGGAGTTATATTTTATTAAATAAATATATTAGTCAAATGCTTATTTTATATGAAAGTGTTTAAAGAATTGGAGATATATTTTAAAGTATACTTTTAAGTCTAATATTTTAGTTAATATTTCCTTTATCAATTTAGTAGGATTTTAATAAAATTACTAAGTTAAGAATTTAATGGAAATTATTAAGTTTCTTATAAGATTTAATAATTATGTTAAGAAATGAAACTTAGTTAAGAATTTAAGTTTTTATGAATTATTTTAAAATAGCTCGAGTATTTCCACTAAATTATAAATTAGTATTTTTAAGTAATTTAAATACTAGGAATTATTGACTTTAGTGTTAAATAAAATATTTGTTGATTATCTTTTAGAATTTCAAATTTAGTTAAGTAAGATATTAGTATTTATTTATTTCCAAACAATTTAGTGATAGTTATTTATTGTATATAGGTCTCAAGTTACGAAGTATTATTCAAGAAGAAACACAGCGAGGTAAGTAATTTGATCATAAATTATGATCATCACAGTTAGCCTATATGTATGTATTATTCAAGCCAGTTCATTGACAGCCATCATTTATGAACCACTCATGTCATGTGCAACCATGTCATCCAGCATAGCACACGATCATGTCATTCCGCATCATGTTTAGATTCAGAAATTATAATTATATATGTATTATGCCATCATCTCATGTGTATAAGATGCGTAAGCCATGTTAAATTCAAGTGTAAGATAAGTTCAGATCAGTTAATAAGATGGCCATTCAGATGCATGGTACCAATGCAGTTCAGTTTAGGGTGGTGTGCAAGCCACGAACTCAGTCGTGGTCCACCATAGTATGCTAGAATACTATCAGCGGTTCCCCTTGCTGTAGCGGGATGTGGGGCTGGTGCACAACCTTGCACACAGGGTTAAGTGTGTTGGCCAGTCAGATAAGTCAGATAAATCAGTCAGTTAGTTCAGATAAATCAGTCATACATAGCATAAGCATTAGCATGAACAGTCATAAATCTTAAGCTCATCATGAAAGTTCTTATGAAAATCTTATGTTTATTACGTTTATGTTGTGATAGATTTCTTACTGAGTCATCGACTCATTTTAGTTTATTTTCATGTTTTTAACTACCTAGGTGAATATGATGGTTACGAGCAGGCAGGCCAGGAGTAGAAGGAGCATTTTATTTTTAGTTCAGACTTCTAAAATAAAACATGTCTTTTATGACATGAATTTATTCAGTTTATTCATTTAATATTTTTGGAAGACAATTTTATTAGACCTTTTATTTCATAATAAATTTCAGTTTATTTTTCAATTATGAAATTAGAGAATCTTTTGTCGGGTTTATTTTCATGAAAAATACGTGACACACCTAGCCTACGAGAAGAGGGTGTTACATGACACCCATGGTTATCAAAAATATATATATATTTTATTTGACTTTCAACTTTTATCTCATCTCATCTGGTTACAAGGCCTTAGTGTTCAATAAAAAATGAAAAATGTATGAATGTTATCATTGATATGTACCCCTACTTGTAAGTTTTAACGGTTTCAAAGCTTTTCAAACTAGAGCTATGATTGTTGGAATGGTTAATTGCGTGTTTAAGTAATCGGCATTGCTTGGGCATTAATATACATGTCTAAGCACATTGTTCTCGTAATCCTTTTCAAATGGTATCATACAGGGGGGTGCTACTTGCCTACTCCTAGTATCATATTTTGGCATTTTAAATAGACTAATGTTAGGTATAAGTTTCAAATAAATAAGTATCATATAAGACCTTTCTAAAAAAGTGGGTCTCACTAATAAATAATCATTTTTTTTTTTTACATTTTTTTTTAGGTGGGGTCTACTTTTTTACAAGGGCTTGTATGAGGCGTATCTATTTAGGGCTTGTATAAATAATTTCTCTTTTAAATAATAGAATTGTTGGGAAAGAATTATAGATTTAAATATGGCATATATCATAGATAGTAATTCATAAATTGCTCTAGTTTTTAATAAAGCAGACATTCATTCAATTTCCTACAAGGCATTTTAAGAGTGCAACTAATTAAGTTATTAGTCTAGTAATAATGTTTTTATCCACGTGGCTCTCACAGCTTGTCTCTTATCTTGTAAATGTTCTCTTATCATGTAAATGTGTAATTGCATCAATATCAGTTGAATTAATTGTTTTTCATTTTTTGAGAAGGCAATATCAAATTATAAAAGGAAGTCTTACAGCTATAAAGAGATTTCATGTAAATAAATTTATAAATTGATATAATTTTATATGATATATTGTATCTATTATGTAATTTTATAATCTATTGTATCACATCAAATGATATCAATACGCCAATTTACTTTTTATAAAATTTGTGGCTAAAACATTTAGAGAAAAACTTACAATCGGTTCATCTATTCTCCTCAAAATAACAGTCTTCCAATGAGTAAATTCTACGTATGCGTCCCATTTTGTCAACACTGTGACCGCACCACAGACTAACCTTCGCGAGAACAAAATTGGATCCCACCAGAAATCCTTCTCCCCCATCTCGAGGTGGAATCCTTGCTTTACGGACCCTCCTCCCCCCACCCTCTCGCAACCACNCCCCCCCCCCCCCCAAAACCCCCTCTCGACCCGAACCCATCCCTCACAGACCCCCCTCTCCCCCCGTGGACGAGGCGAACCCCCCTCACCCGTGACCCTCCTCCCAAACCAAGCCCTCCCCTCACCTCACATCAACATTGACCCTCCCCCTTTCTATGGAAATCCACAATCTGTCATACTTAAGACACCCTTGAGATAGAGCCTTGTAACAAAATGAAAAGCAGAGAAGGAGAAGAAAGGACAATAGGTCACGCCATGGATGGGCAGAGAAGAAATTGATTCTCTGTTCTGTTATGAATTGCTTAAAGAATTCTGTACATCCTTACCACTATATATGTTGTACATGCTTGCTTAAAGAGGAATAACAAAATAACAAACCTATTACAGCTATGCACTACTCGACAAAGATGAATAAATACAAAAGAGAATGTTCTGGACATTCTTAATACTANTAATACCCCCCCCCCCCTCCCCCTCACAAGATGGAGAATGAAGATTAATAATTCCCATCATGATCAAATGAGCTTGGAGCAGAGAGGTTGGCAATGCTTTAGTAAGGAGATCTGCACATTGGAAATGAGAAGGAACATGAGTTGTAGAGATTGAACCTTCAAGTATTTTATCTCAAATAAGGTGGCAATTCAACTCAATGTGCTTTGTACGCTCGTGGAAAATAGGGTTTGCAGCAATGTGAATTGCAGCTTGATTATCACAGAAAAAGTGTAGTAGCTTGAGGGTGAGGCACATGCAAATCAGTGAGGATAAGGCGTAGCCAAGTAAGCTTAGAACAAGTGGTTGCCATGGCTCTATATTCTGCCTCAGCTGAACTTCTAGACACAATGGTTTGCTTATTGGATTTCCAAGAAATCAAAGACTGACCCAAGAGAATGCAATAACCTATCACTGATCTTCATGTATCAGGACAAGATGCCCTTCAGAATCACAATAAGAATTAAGTTGCAGCTCTGAAGTAGATGACAGCAACAAGCCTTGACTAGGAGTAGCTTTAATGTATCTTAACATTTTCTAAGCATAAGCCAAGTGAGTTGTGGTGGGCTGATCCATGAACTGTCTAAGAGTTTGGACAGGATAGTTGATGTCTAGTCGAGTGATTGTTAGGTAAAGCAGCCTACCAATCAATTTTCGATAGATGGAAGGATCAGCAAGGGGTAAACCAGTGGTCTTGCTCAACTTCAAATTTTGTTCCATAGGAATTTTTACTGGTTTGGACCCCAAAACACCATAATCTACAAATATGTCAAGTGCATACTTGCGTTGGCAGATATGGATACCTTCTAAAGATCGAGCTACTTCTATCCCAAGAAAGTATCTCAAAACACCAAGATCTTTAATTTTGAATATGTTATGCAAGGAGTCTTTGATAACAACAATTGAACTCAAAGAATCACTAGCAACTAAAATGTCATCCACATATATGAGTTAGAGTAGTAAATGAATTATCATTTGTCATAGTGATGGGCTATAGTTAGCCTTGGACTGAGTAAAACCAGAATTCAATAGAAAATAGGTCAGTTTTGCATACCACTGTCTAGAGGCTTATTTCAAGCCATACAAACTCTTGATCAACTTGCATACTTGTTGAGGACCCCCTTTGATATATCCTGGTGGTTTATTCATTTAAATGTACTCCTCTAAGTCACCATGGAGGAAGGCACTATTGACATCAAATTGATGTAAATGCCAGCCTCATATTGCAGTAATTGAAAGGAGGCATCTCACAGTAACCATTTTGGCTACTGGTGAGAATGTCTCATTGTAGTCAATCCCTTCCTGTTGGGTGTACCCTTTTGCAACCAATCTAGATTTCAACATTTCCACACTTCCATTAGAATTCCTCTGTACTTTTTAAACATACTTACAATCAATAAATTCTTTGTTAGAGGGTAAATCTGTGAGGACCCAAGTTTCATTTTGTTCTAAAGCCAATAAATCAGTGTCCATGTTCTTACACCAGTTAGGATCCTTTATGGCTTGTGAGTATGATGCAGGTTTAGAAACAGCAGAAAGACTAGAAGAGAAGACTTGTAACTCAGGTGAAAAATATTGGTAAGATAAATAATTATGTAAAGGAAAAGAACAACTAGTGGGAGGAAAAGATACCTTGTCCAGAAATCGAGAATGAGGGTGAGTGCAGCTTGTTGGTAGTGAAAATCTTGAAGGTAACTAGGAGCTTTTCTTGTCCTAAATGACCTTCGAAGAGCAGGTTGAGGTGGAAGAGAAAGACTGCAGTCAGCAGGTGATTCAGGAGAGGTAGAGGAAAAAGGGTTGATAGAATTAGAACTAGAAGATGAAGGACTAACAACTGTGAATTCAGGGGATGGAAAAGGATTAACAGGATTATGCTCAGGAGTCAGATATGGATCACAGTCATGATCTGAGTGAGATGGAATAGGAACAGATTCTGGTTGAGTGGGAGCAGCACGTTTAGTGGAAGAATCAGATTGAAATGGAAAAATAGTTTCATAAAAAATGACATCCCTAGAGATAAAACTAGTGTGAGTTTCCAAATCCAACAACTTGTATCCCTTGACCCTAAAAGGATAACCTAAAAATATACATTTCCTCCCCGTTGGATCAAATTTCTTTCTACCATGAGAGAGAGTGGATACAAAACAAAGGCATCCAAAGACCTTTAAATGTGCATAGCTTAGTTTAGTGGCAAAAAGGACTTCATAGGGTGTCTAATTTTCTAACAAGGGGGTTGGTTTCCTATTGATGAGCTAAACTGTAGTTAGAATGCAGTTAGTCCAAAAAGGTAATGGAAGGCCAGATTGGAAAAACAAAGCTCGTGCCACATTTAAAATGTGTTGGTGCTTCCTTTCCACAATCCCATTTTGTTGAAGTGTCTCAACACAAGTCCTTTGGTGAATGATCCCCTTTTGGTTAAAGAATTCAATCATTTTGAATTCAATGCCATTATCACTGAGAATGGTTTTAATTTTAGTTTCAAATTGAGTCTCAATTAAATTATAGAAGGACTCAATACGATTTCTTGTCTCTGATTTGGCTTGTAGAAGGTAAACCCAGGTAGTTTTAGAGAAATCATCCACTATGGTCAAGAAGAATCTTATACTATCATAAGTTGTGGTGGAGCATGGGCCCCAGATATCGCAGTGAATCATTTCAAAAATGGCAGTGGACTTATGAGAACTGGTAGGAAAATGAAGTTTATGCTGTTTAGCAAGATGACAAATATAACAAGGACCAGTTTCATTAAATTTGTAACTTTGCTTTACATTAGGATCTTCAATTAAACCAAGTATGGAATGTGATATGTGACCTAGACGACAATGCCAAAGATCACTAACATTACTATTGTTTATAACTGAAAAGGAAATTGAAGGAAAAGGTGGAGATAGATGAGATAAAGTATCAGCCAGAGCAGTAGGAGAAATAATGGTGGTCAAGAGGTGATACAAGCTGCACTTCATTCACCCAACCCAATCGTGGTCCAAGTGAAAAGGTCCTGAATAAAGCAAGCATTAGTAAAAAATATCAAGCAACAAGTCTGAGTTTCTGTGAGACTCTTGGTAGAAATCAAGTTAAAGGAGAAAGAGGGGACACATAGGACATTGGTGAGAATCAGTTTCTCAGTGACCTTGACAATACCCAAGTAGGTAACAGGCATACAAGCACCATTAGGTAGCTTGACACAATATGAAACTTCTGCAGTGACTAAAGTAAAAAGAAAGTGGCTGTGGTTTTTCAGACTTGCGAACTCTGTCCTTTGGTGCTGGCCACTTCTCTCGATCATTTTTCGTGCCTCTTTGTGGCTATCTGTCTATCTGTGGTTGTTATCGATTATGGGTTGTCATTTTTTGGTGTCTGTCTGCAATTTTTGGTGGTCATCGGCGTCGTCTAAGGGTGGTTGTGTGGCCATCGGCGTCTGTAGGTGGCTTTTGGCACCGCCTGTGGCCGTCGGCGTTGTCTGTGGTGGCTGGGTTACAGTTGACCATTTCTGTCGTAAGTCTTCGTTTCAACATGGGCACTTTGGTTCCCGCTTGTGTTATGGGTAGGTATCGTTACTTGGATTTCTAAGTGTGGGTTGTCTCTTTTGACGTTAGTTGGGCTTCTTATTGGGCCATTTGTTTGTTTTAAATTGTCGTGACTGCCTGAGTTTATTTCGTTGGATATATTTCTCTTTTCTACGTAACTTTCATCATGTCTATTGAGAATACTGTTAACGTCATGTTTGGCACACCTTTGGGCCGAGCTCCAACAACTCAGGTCTTCAGCAATTTGCCCTGTCCAGGGAAGTAAACAATGTGGCTTCGAGGGGGTGGCCTCAGGGCCGGGGAACCTCCGATGCCAAAGTCAGTAAAAACGTTCTTAGAGTTTAGCTAATAAGTGAGAAAGTCTAGGAATCAAAAAGAGTTTTCTCATATCTAGGATCATCTATTTATACTACAGTCTTAAAGTGTTGATCGTACCTGTTGTTATGCAGTTTGGGTTCCTCGTACTATTCTTTTTTTTTTTTTTTCCAGAAATTTCAAATGTGGCTCGACTCTGTCACAGCTTCATAATGGCGGAATGTGACTTGATTAGCAGTCCTATTAATGTCAGGCGGCTCCCTGAGCCTCGATCCATTTCATGTGAGTCGTTGATGCTTTGACGTATATGAATCAAGGGCTCCTCACCATTGGGTTGGGCTTCTGAGCCGAGGTCATATGGGCTTTTTCTGAGGGAAAAATTCCCCTCATAGTTACCCCTCTAGTTCTTCCCAGGCAGGTCGGGAGGAACTTTCTTTCATATTCTTAGACCTTAGGTTTGATTGTGTTCTCTACCTGCCCGGACGCACGATGAGTGTTCGCCTATACCCTGCCTGCCAGGTCGTGCAACGTTAGTCATGCCCCCACCCAAATGGCATCCCTCCGCTGTCTTATCACGTCTCTATATTTTGCAGTGAATATCTTGCATGTTATCCCAAATGATACACTTGATTGCAGTTGAGTTAATCAAGAGATTCTGGTACTTGAGTGGGACACATGTGAGATATGCGGAGTTATGACGCCTCGATAAGGGGATCCTCCCCCTGGCTATATATACATGTGTGCATCCCCCTTGGTTGAGAGGCCCATCGTAACTTTTGCTTCTGCTTGGTTTCCCTGCAACCATCATTTTCGTGCCTTTCTCTTGAAGTGTTTCGCAAGCCTCCGCTATTTTTATGGCTGCATAGAAAACCTCGAGCTTACGTGCTCTTGCGGCGCCCTCTGGCGTCATTCAAGCTATTACCACCCCAGACAACTCTCTTATGAATGATTTCGCAGGATTTTCATGGCAGTCGACGGTTACTCTTGAGGAATTGGAGGAATTGAAAGAGGCCTACCAGATTCCTCCAAAGCTGGAGTTTAAAGTGCTTCCTCCCACTAGCGGAGCAAAAAATGAGGAGGGTTATGGTACCAGAGTTGTCGCATACCCTGCGATGTTCTCCTATGACTTCAAGTTGCCAGTTCCCCGGCTTGAACGTGAAGTATTGGCTTTCTTTGAGCTAGCGCCGGCTCAGCTCCTCCCCCTAGCATGGAGGATTTTGACCTCGTGTTGTGTCATCTGGCACCATGCTTTGGAGAAGGCTAGGTCGGACTATCCTGACCTGACTACCCATGAATTCTTTATTACCCATAATTTAGTGCGGAAAGGTCGACATATCTTCACTTTTCAACCCGTTCAAGAGCTAGTTTGAGTAGAGGAGCTTCATAAGGCGGTGAATGGATATGATTGCAAGTTCTTCTTTCTGCCAATCAACTGGTGGGAGTATCTAGCCAGGCAATCCATTAGGCATTTGTTTTTTGTTCGTGCTAACTGGGGTACTACCTCTGACCCTTCTATTCGCTATCTCGAACCTAACTCTTGCAAGGAGGCGAGGCTTGAGATCGTTAGGTCCTGGGTGATGGCGCACCCAAATGACGAGCATTCAGAGGCCTTGTTTTCAGATGATAGTCTCTTAGTACCTGATTCCCCCCGCTAATCAGCGTTCTGATGCGGGGATACCCCTAAGTCGGATTGTTGACCATGTTGCTAGTCGTCCTGCAAGCCTGCCGGTTGCAGGGAAGAGAAAAAGACCTAGTAGCGCCTCCCCCCTTCCTCTGACTCAAATATTGCTGTCGCCTTTCCTTCTGGGGGGCATTTTGTGTTGGTGCTTTGTCTTCCTACGCCCCTGAGAGCATTCATAAGGTCGGCGCCATTCGTCGTTCCGTGTCGTGCCACGTCACCAGCCTGAAAAATTGTTGTTGGCAAATCTTTTGCAACTGAAGTGGCCCTTCATAGTGGTGCCACGGGCACTGTGGGCGACGCCCCTGGCGAGGGGTCCATTGGTGTCCCAGATTGCGACGAGGAGGCTCTTGAAGACCTTCCGTTGACCGCGTGACGAGGCCCCACCGATCGCACTTGTAGAGCAGAGGGGAAGGCCCGAAAGCTACTTGCGGGGGTAGGTTTTATTCTCTTGCCTCCCTACTCTCTCCCTTCTCTCCCCCTTTCTCTCTTTTATTTTTATTTTTATTTTTATTTTAAAGTCTATCTTTTGTTGTAGGGGCTGGGACGCCTGGCTGCTTTCTTTATGGATAGCCTGGCAGATCTAGGGAGAGAGAACCAAAACCTCCAATCTCTGGTTAAGGCAACCGCAAATAATGCCTCTTTTAAGCGGGAGCAGAGGGAGGTGGCTGAAGGAGCCCTAGCCAATTTAACTAGGTCCTAGGGGGAAGTCGGCCAACTCCGCATTGAGGCTATGGACACGCTACATCAATCTCTAGACCAATGCCAGCTGGAACTGGAGCGATTGCAAGCCGATGTTCTAGAGCTTCGTCGGCAGCGGGACACAAATGGTCGGTCGATCAGTTGGCTCGAATCTAAGGTCAGAAAGGCCAACAACTCACTAGTCGAAGCTTAAAGGAGGAAAGGCAGGGCAAACAGGATGCGGAGGCCGCCTTGTCCATGAACCAGATGGTGCTCAAAGGTCTGGAAGCAATCATTCACGGCCTACGTAATGAGTTGTCTTACGTTCGAGGTGTCTGCAACGATGCGTGGAGGTTTGGTTATGACGAAGGCCTGGAGCAAATGAAAACTTTCCTTCTTCAAAATCCCCAGTGTGACCTTCGAGATATGAGCGTGAGTAATTTTTCTCTACATGAGGTGTCTTTGTAGTGACACGACATGCTCGGGGAGGGTCTGATCTAGAGTGGTCTTGGTGGAGGTTCTGCGGGAAATGAACCCGCCTTATGAGGGCTAGCTCCTCGGGTGGATTTCCTCGCCAATCCCTCAACGTCAGAGTCCTAAACCTTTTGTTCTCGTCCTCGCTCTTTTGCTTATTATGCCTTGATTTTGCCGCCAGACTCCTTGGTCGGGGGGTCCATCTCAAAGTCTTGGCGGTGGCCCTGCGAGAATCAAGCCTGATTTATGGGGTTGGATTTCCGCATAGATTCCCTTGCCAATTCTCTGTTGTTGGGTTTCCAGACGGTGTGTCCACCATATAACTCAATTAATTGCCTCATTACATCTTCTTTGACGTCTTGAGGGAATTTCTGGCATTATGGACACATCGTAATGGCGAACGTCCTAAACATCTGCCGCACTCGGAAGATAGGCTAGATCGGACTTGGTTGTCGTGGTGGGGTTCTATGGCTCGACGAGTCGGTTTTGCCAAGGACTTTTCTCTTGTACGTGTATGCGTGGGGTAGGTGGTACTACGGGGTGTTTTCAGAATATATAAGCTTCTTGGTGTGAACCGTTCTTTGTTGTTTAGTGGTTGCGCATGGCCTCGTGATATGGCTCTTGATGTAGTCCGACTTCATGATGTAATTTGTTCTTAGGTGCCTTGCGACCCTATGTTGTAATCTGTCATAAATATTAAATCAAATTTATGTATCCGGCTTGTACTTTATCCCTGCTTAGTCACGTTGTTTTCATATCTCCCGTATTTATTCCTTTGCAATTTCCCACGGTTTACCCCGCTAGTGTGTGACCTAGAGACCCCGCCCATCGGCGGGCCCTTCATATTGTATTTCTCAGCCATCTTTCTTTTAGATCCTGTCATTTTTAGCTTCCTTTTGCTTTTATTCGCTTTTCTTTGTAAATGGAATTTCTATCAATAAATACGTTGGGTGGCAGAGGGCCAACCTGCACTCCTCTACCAAGGGGTTTGGGTCGCCTTTATCGTGACTAGTCCCTTTGTTTTGTAGGGAAGTGAGCTCAATTGTATGGAGCACATGCGGCAACTGGCTGGGCAGTCGAGCGATCTGCTAACCCATTCTGACTTCTAGCAGGCCTGGCCCATTTGGCCTTTATGGAAGATGGGGCAGGCAGTTTGGAAAACTGGATCAACCCTACATCTTGGCGAAATGCATACTCCCTTCTGGTGCCTTCATTGGCGAAATTTCTCTCTCTAATGTAGTCGCCGTTAATAGGGCATGAACTCTAACCGTTTACCAGTGGAGATACCGCCTCAATGAGTAATGCAGGATAGTCGAAAGATTGAACCCACGCTTCGTTGGGTGGCAGGCCGGCCCTGCGTGTTGATCCTCCCTAGAAGGTAAGTGGGAGACATTTGGCCGTGCTATGCCGTTTCGAAGGTAATGTCAGGCAGTCGAAAGTTTGAACCTGCCTGTTAATCCTAAGGCTGGGCTGGGCTACCCTAAGGCTGGTCTCGCCTGTTAATCCTCCTAGGAAGGTATGTAGGAGATGCTGCACCAATCAAACCTGTTAGTGAATTCGCAAACCTGAGACATTTTGCTAGGATGCGGTGTAGGTCTGAGGCACTATTCGTTTAGCGTTCTGTTGTGCGAGATGACGTTCCATTGCTAGGGATCTCATTCTTCAGGTAGCCAAGGGCTGACACGTACTCCTCCATGAGAGGGATAGAGTAGCCTTAGGCATTACACTCATCCCTTTCACTTCGTAGGGATGTAAGTTGCTGATGTAGATTCCGTTGGTGGTGATTCCATCCTTCGGGTAGCCAATGGCTGACTCGCACTCCTCCGCAAGAGAGATAGAGCAGCCTTCGGCATTACACTCATCATTTTTCACCTCACGGGGAGGTAAGTAGCTAATATAGATTTCATTGATGACGTTCATGCTTTGGGTAGTCGAGGGCTGACCCGCACTCCTCCACGAGAGAGATAGAGCAACCTTCGGCATTACACTCATCCCTTTCACCTTGCGGGGAGCTAAGTGGCTGATGTAGATTCTGTTGATGACGTCCATGCTGGGTAGCTAAGGGCTGACTCACACTCCTCCGCGAGAGAGATAGAGCAACCTTCGGCATTACACTCATCTCTTTCACCTCGCGGGGAGGTAAGTGGCTGATATAGATTCCGTTGAGGATGTATGTGTCTTTCTCTCCATTATTCTGGTGGCCTATAGACTCAGCTCGCTCTCCATCAGGGAGATGTTAGAATGCTTCATGCCATTTTGCCTCTTTGTCCACCGGGGAGGTAATTCTGATAGCAATGTGGCTGGTCCGCTCCTTCACTGCGGTAGGAGTCAGGGTAAGTATTCAAGCAGCAGTGGGGTTGGTCCCGCTCTTTGCTACAAGAAGGATAAGGCAACCTTTAGGCTTACCTTTCCCTATGGTATCCTGCAGGGAGGTAAGTCATTCAAACAGTCTATTACTAAACCCGTTCCCACCCGTTGACACTGCACAAAAGGGTAAGTTTGGGTCAGGCTGGCGCTGATCCCTCACTTTGTCGTAGCGGGGGTGGGGATAAGTTGTTCGGGTAGCCGTGAGGCTGATCCCGCTTTCCATTGTGGGAGGATAAGGCAACTTTAAAGCCTACATTTCCCTATACAACCCAACAAGGAGGTAATTCATTCAGCCAATTTGTTATTAAACCCGCATCCGCCTGTTGATGTTGACGAGGAAGGTAATCATTTTTCGTCGGGTAGTTGAGGACTAACTCGAGCTTCGTTGCGGTAAAGACAAGACAACCTTAAAGCCTATGTTTCTCTAAATGACCCCGGGGGGAGGTAAGTTTGGACAACAGTTGGCTGACCACTCCTTCACCTTGAGGGAGGTCGAGGTAAGTTACTCACGCCACCTTGAGGCTGGTCCTGCTCTCCCAGATGACGAGGTTGAGCCACTGGCTCGCCTATCATCCTTCATGGGGAGGTAAGTTGTTCGGGCAGTCTACCACTGGGCCCGTTCCCCCCCGTTGATTTCACAGGAAAGGGTAGGTTTGGGTCAGGCTAGCGTTGATCCCACACTTCGTCGTAACGGAGGTTGGAGTAAGTTATTCGAGCCACCTTGCGGCTGGTCCCGCTCTCCAGGACGAGGATGCTGGGCCACCTGGGTGGCTCAGCCTATCATCATTCGTGAGGAGATAAGTTGTTCGGGCAGTCTCTTACTGAACCTGCTCCCGCTTGTTAACGCTTACGAGGAAGGTTAAATTTGTTGTCGGGTGGCCAAGGACCAACCCGCACTCCTCCATGAGAGGGACAAGGCAACATTTTATGCATACCTTTTTCTTTTTGCCTTGCGGGGAGGTAATTTGTTGAAGTTTTGTTTGGCGAAGCTGGTCGCATTGATGTACAAACTGATTTCCTTGTTACCTCGGGCCTCTGTGGTCAAATACTTACACAAGACGAAATACACAATTTGATTACATTCAAAACTTTTCACATGTAAGCACAAAAATTACGACAAGTGAAGCGTCTTAGCAATTATATTTTCATAGGTGTTTAACGTTCCATGGATGTGTAGCTCGTTTCCTTGGGAATCTTTAAGGCGATAAGAACCTAGTCGATTTATGGCGACGACCATGTAGGGACCCTCCTAGCGGGGGCCCAATTTTCCTTCATCTCACGTCTTTATTCCTGTTTCCCTGAGTACCAGCTCCCCTATTTGGAATGTCCTCGGCCGCAAGCGCTTGTTAAAACACCTCTCAACCATTCTTTTGTCGGATGCAGCCTTTATTTCTGCTCCTAAACGGATTTCTTCCAATAGATACAGTTGTTCCTCCAGTTGCCTGTCATTGGATTCTCGTTCGAAGTGTTGAACTCTGTACATGGGAAGTCCAACTTCCACTGGCGGCATCGCCTTATGTCCATAGGCAAGGGTGAAAGGGGTTTCCAGGTCGGCGTTTCTACTGTGACCCGGTAGGCCCAGAGCATGGCAGGGAGTTCCTCAGCCCACATGCATTTTCTGTCATCGAGTCGCTTCTTGAGTATTCCCATTAGTGTCTTGTTAGTCGCCTCGACTTGCCCATTGGACTGCGGGTGTCTCGAGGACTAGTATTGAGACTCGATCCCTAGGTCTTGGCACCAATTTCTGTAGGGGTCTGAGTCGAATTGTCTCTCGTTGTTCAAGATGATGGTGTGAGAGATGCCGAATTTGCAAACTACTGATTTCCATAGGAATCACGTGATATTGTGTCCAAAGATTTGGCCTCGACCCACTTAGTGAGGTAGTCAACTACCACTATTACAAACTTGACCCCCCTTTTCCAAGGGGAAGTGGGCCGACCAGATCAACTCCCCACTGAGGGAATGGCCAAGGTGAGGTGATTGACGTCAACTTTTCTAGTGGGCAATGGGGAAGCTGGGCGTGCTCTTGGCATTTTCGACACTTCTGTGCGTAGCTTTTGGCATCTCAGAGGGCTTGGGGCCAGTAGTAGCCCGCCCTTGTCACTTTCCCTACTAGTGTCTGTCCGCCTGAATGGTTACCACAAGTTCCTTTGTATCTCAACTAATATGTACTACGCCTCCTCCGAGGAGATACACCTTAAGAGAGGAGCCGAGTAACCCTGCCAGTACAAGATTCCCTTGATCATGGTATAACATGCCGCTCAATTCCTGACTTTTCTTGCCTCCTGCCTATCTTCAGGTAGTTCGCCAGTTTCCAGATATCGGACTATGCTTGTTGCCCAATCTGCTGTACCCGGTTGTATCATCATTACTTTAACCACGGCAGCAGGCACTTCCACCATTCTAATCACCGTGTTATCAGGCAAGGTGGAGTCTTCCTGCCTAGCGCTGTGCGTGCCAGTTTGTCTGCCTTTTGATTTTCCATCCTTGGTATTTGCTAAATTTGGAAATACTTAAAGTGAGATCGTTCAATTTCTATCAACACAAGTAGGGGTGAGCATCGGGTGGTCTGAACCGAGAAAATCGGACTGAACCGGTCAATTTGGACCGACCGGACCGGATTTGGTCCGGTCCGATCCATAGTTCGGAGGTTTTTCGGTCCGGAGCAGACCGAATGTAAATAATTTTTATATATTTTATATATATATAATTATACTATATTATAATTAAGTATAGACTATAGAGTATAGTTGTACTTATACAATTATACTTGTACTGATATTACTAATATATAGCTATACTATATTACTAATAATCTAATACTTTATATTAATACTATTATATATTTATATAGTTATACTAATGGCTATATTAGTTGTTATATTAGTTTAGTTATACTATATTATAGTGATTTATTATAAGTTATAACTATATTATATATTAGTATAAGTTATAATGATTTAGTATAGTTATAAGTATAGACTATAGACTATAGTTATACTTATATAATTATATTGTACTAATATTACTAATATATAGCTATAGCCTATACTATATTACTAATAGTCTAATACTTTATACTAATACTATTATATAATTATACTAATCATGATTCATAATAACTAATCACTATAAGTCTATAACTATATATATTCAATATCAATATATTAATATATTCTTTAATGTATTACTAATACTATTAAGTATTAAGAGTTATAGTATAAATTATAATATATGTATAATTTATAAATTTATAATAATATGTTAAGTATGTATCTTTCTCAATTATGAATGTAATATGTATGGATAATTAAATTATTTATGCTTATTGCTTCATATACAAAATGTTAAAAGTTGTATATGGCTCATTATGCATTAACATACTTTAAGTTAGTAACAAAATAATAATTAACATCATCAATAATGTAATTTTCATCTAATTTATTATCATTGACATGTAAAATATTTTTTTATTGAGTTTGTTACATAATCCACATTAATAATTTACTTAGTTTAATTTAGTATTGTAAATAAAAAAAATTTATTAATTGATTTAAAAAAAAAAAAGGCCAGACCGAATGGACTGACCGGACCGGATCGATAGCTACCGGTCCAGTCCAGTCCCCTTGGGTGTTTGGTCCGGTCCGGTCCAGAAAAAAGGATGGACCGAAAACATTCGGTCCATCGCCAGACCGGACCGTGTGCACCCCTAAACACAAGGTATTTTCTCAGCTTTTCACTCTTAGCGGTGAACTCTCCCCACACTTGGTTCACCACCACATGAGCGTCGGCCCATACTTTGATCTCGGCAGCTCCCAAGGCTCTAGCTACCTATAACCTTGAGAGCAACGCTTCGTAATCTACTTCATTATTCATTGTCTTAAATGCCAATTTAGTGCTCTTCTCCTTCGGGTGTCTTGATGACAAATACCTGCCAGGGCTTGGTAGGGCATACGTCAGCGCCTATCACCGTAAACCATGTAAACTCGACGAAAAAGTCCGCTAATACTTGTCCCTTCACAAATTTCGAGGTGCGTATTCGATATCAAACTCGCTCAACTCCACCGCCCAGTTCATGAGGTGTCCTGAGGCGTCCAGCTGCTGTAGCACCTTCTTCAGGGGGTTTCTGAGAGAACTAGCATTGGGTGAGCTTGAAAATAAGGGTGTAGCTTACGCGTGGTGGCAACCAGTGCGAGGGCTAGTTACTCAATATGGGCGTATCGAGCCTCGGCCCCTTGGTATGCCGACTGATTAGTAAACTAGCCTTTGGGTTCCTTTTTTCTCGCGCACCAACACTAAGGAAGTTTCCTAGGGGGAGATGGCCAGGTATAGGGTTAGTGTTTCTCTGCACCTAGGTTTGCTAAGTAGCGAGAGCTCGCAAGGTACTTCTTGAAGGCTCTGAACGCTTGGTTGCTCTCGTTGTCCAATGTTTTCGCTTTCCATAGCACTTTAAAAAACGACAGGCACTTGTCATTTGATCTCGAGACAAACCTACTAAGCGCGGCGATTTGCCTTTCTAACCTTTGTATGTCATTTTAGTTCTGTGGTGGGGCCATACTGAGGATGGCATCTGTTTTCTTGGGGTTCGATTCAATACCTCATTCCAGGAACTTTCCTAACCCGAAGTCGAATGCGCACTTAGCTGGGTTCAACTTCATTCGATATTACCTTAATATTGTAAAAGCCTCCCTCAAGTCGTCCAAATGTTGTTCCAAGGTCCCACTTTTAACCAAAAGGTCGTCTACATAGACTTCTATATTTCTTCCTATTTGATCTTTGAACATTCGGTTAACTAGCCATTGGTAAGTGGCCCTCGTAGTTTTTAGTCCGAACGACATTGTTTTGTAGCAATATAGACCTCAGTTGATAATAAACGAGTTTTTCTCCTCGTCTATGGGCCTCATACGGATTTGGTTGTACCTGGAATAAGCATCCATGAAATTGAGCATGCGATGGCCTACCATAGAGTTGACGATGAGGACAATGCGAGGAAGCGGGAAGCTGTCTTTAGGGCAAGCTTTGTTGTGGTCAGTGAAGTCAACACACATTCTCCATTTGCCACTCGACTACTTTACTAGTACTACATTTCACAGCCACTCTGGGTAATGAGCTTCTCGTGTGAACCCCGCTTTCAGCAACCAATTTACTTCTTCGACTATTACAACGTTCTTCTATACACTAATGCTTTGGCATATCTCCTGAGTATCAATCATTTTCTACTTTTTGATGTGTTTGTTTTATTCATCTACCACCCGTTAAGCGTCACAAGCTTGCTGCCCAATCTATCACAGGTGCCTTTATGGATATAGTCCTACTAAAAAATGATTTGTTTGTTATGATGCTCATGCAAAAAAATTCTGGATCTTCCGGAATGTGATTTTCTTTGACAATCAATATTTCTTTCAATCTCAGGTTATTTCTGATCCTCCTATTACTCTTCTACCCGATTTTGATGATGTGTCTTCTTCTATTGAGCAATTTAAACCAAGTGTGGTTTATCATTGACATCTTCTTTCCTCTTCAATGCCCCTTCTAGACATTGATCTGTCATCTAATTCTGTGGTTTCTATACTTCAACACTCCACCCGGGTTACACATCCACCAGATAGGTATGATTTTCCTCATACCTCGCTTACTGCCACTCTAGACACTATTTCTGTTCCTCACTCTTATATCCAAACAGCCACCTAAGCATGTTGGCAGCAAGCCATGTAAGAAGAAATCCAATCCCTTCAAGACAATCACATTTGGGATTTTGTGACTTGTCCCTCTGGTGTCAAACCTCTTGGTTGTAAATGGGTGTACTCAATCAAGTTTCGGTGTGATGGCTCACTAGACAAATGTAAGGCCCGTCACGTGACTCTAGGGAATAAGCAGGAGTATGGTATTGATTATGAAGAGACGTTTGCACCTGTTGCCAAAATGACTACGGTGACGACTATCTTGGCACTTGCTGCGTCGCAGGGGTGGTTTCTCTGGCAGATGGATGTGAAAAATGCTACATGGGGACTTGAAGGAAGAAATCTATATGTCTCCACCTCCCAGCATGTTTGCTATACCTTCCTCAGAGGTTTATTAGCTACGCTAATCCTTGTATGGACTGAAACAGGCTCCACGTGCATGGTTTGATAAATTTTGCTCTACCCTGTTTACTTTTCATTTTACTCAGAGTCAGTTTGATTCTTCTTTTTTTCTTTGCAAGACTTCTATAGAAATTGTATTGCCTGTGATATATGTTGATGACATTATGATTACTGGCTTTGATATTGAGTTAAAGCAATTACAACAGCATCTTAAGGCCTGTTTTCACATAAGAGATCTTGGTCCCCTGCAATACTTTCTTGGCCTTGAGGTACAGATTACTCCGACTGGTACGTTGTTACACCAGCACAGATACCCACAGAAAGTGATTTCATTGGCTGGTCTCCAATCAGGTAACTCTGTTCTTACTCCCTTGGAGGTAAATCTTAAGCTTCATCAGGAGGAACGCGAGCTTCTATCAGATCCATCCTTGTATCGGCTGCTCGTTGGGAGTTTGAACTACTTAAAGATTACTCATTTTGACATTCCTTTTGTGGTACAGCAGGTCAGTCAATTTATGCAGGCCCTCCGAAATCTTCACTTAGCCGCTATACGCCGCATTATCCAATATCTAAAGGGCACCTTTACACACGGGTTATTCTTTCCTAAGGAATCTTCCTTATAGTTAGTGGGGTATAGTGATGCTGATTGGGTCGGATATGCGGATACTCATCACTGTTACTGGTTGGTGCATGGTTTTCAGCAATCCACTCATTTTTTGGAAGAGTAAAAAGCAAGACAGAGTTTCCAAGTCCTCCACTGAGTCTGAGTATCATGTTATGTCTTCCGCATGCTCTGAGATCACATGGCTTCGTTGGTTATTGCGTACAAAACATATCGAAGTCGATTGCCATTCCATATGTGAATCCATTGACAAACATGTGATTACTCTTCCTCATATTTCCATCGAACATCAAACTACTAACATCTTCACTAAAGCTCTTCCTCAGCATCAACATAAGTTCTTGATTGACAAATTAATACTTCTAGATCTCCTAACATCAATTTGAGGGGGATGTTACGGAGATATGATTTGAGAAATATTTTGTTACCGAGATATGATTTGGAAAATACTTATTGTATTCTTGGTGATACTTTCCTTTCTAGCTAGATTAGATATTGCTGTAAATTAGGCTATAAATACTTACCTTGTATAGCATATTATTAGATGCAAGAATCTGACAACAATCTTGTATATTATCTTCTATATAATGAAAGCAAACCCGCAGTAAAAGGTATTTAGACCAACTTTGACACAAGGAACCATAATTTTTGCCAATGTGAAGTTTGACCTATCTTTCATATTACTTGATATGTCCACTAGTTGTAATGGATAACTTAGTTAAAACATACTAAATTGGACAAGGTTTTGAGAATTATAAGATGGATCTTATGCTTTGCCATTGATTCCTGAAACTGAGTTTGAAGGTTCAAACAACGTGAATCTTAAGGTGTTACCTGTGGAATCTGTATGAAGTATTGGCTTCTATTCCAATAGAATGGATGGATCTAAAATGTTTCTACCATTCTTTAACATTCGATGTTGGAAGTAATTGGGTTTCCTTACTGTCTACATGAGTTTGTTCAAATGCAATAGAATGTCTGCATTCATCTTATGGCAAATTAATATGTGCAGACAACATGCTTGTACACTGGTTTCTCATTGCTGCATGTACTTATTCAAATGCAATAGAAAGTCTACATTTCATATTCTGGCAAATTAGATGGCTTGTTTTCCATCGTGAGCCTTATCGAAGAAGCTTTTCAAGTAATCTTTGTGGACAACATTCTTGTACATTAGTTTCTGTCCACTTTCTAGCACTTCCAGCACTGGTCCAATAATGGCATCAGGTCCTAGCTTTGCAAAAATTTGAATTGAAACCCTATTCTGGTTTCTGTTTCTAAATGCTCGGTGCCCAATGCTTTTGTATAGGTCATTGCTCATTATCTATAGTGCATCCCCAATGTTGATGATCAAAGCACCCTTAACTGGGGACAAATTGATCCAGCTATCGTGTATAGTTCCTCAGAGGTACAACCTGCCAATCTCATCTTGAAGGAGGATGGTTACTGTTGATATGTCGGAGTGACAGCCTATGCCAACCACAAGCTCGGGGTTTGGACAACAAGGATAGTGATTGAGGTTAATGCTCATTCCACCCATTAGCATGCTTTCTTTGTTATCGTCAATTGCCCACATGTCAAGTCACTTCAAGAGCACCTCTAGGAGCCTTCTGATAAGGAGATCACCTGTAATACCCAAATCCTACTACGTGGGTTCTTACGTCATTTTTTTTAATTTAATTTCTTAAGTCAAAAATTTTTTAGATAAAGATTTTTATGATTTTAATATTTTATTATTTTATTTTAAGATATGTGTGCTTTTATTTTTATGTGGGTCATTAAAATAATTTAAGGAAATATTTTTAGACCTTAAAATATATTTTCTGAAGCCCTTACCTTTTTATTTAATTGAAGAGTGGCCCAAATATTATCTACTATAGGATAAGCATATTTTTTCTATGGACTAATCCACACCATCCATCCCTTTAGCTTCCAAGAGAAGCTTTGATTTATTTCTCCTTATGGCAGCCGACTTCCTCCATAAGCCAATTGGGTCCCCTTTCCATCCTTCTCCTACACGCTGGTTCCAACTTCCAGAGCAAGCCAATGAGAGCTTCTTCAAGCTCTAATTTCAACCATTTTAACCCCACGAAAAAGGACCCTCTCGGTTTCCTCTAGCACCAATCGACCTCTCTTCCCTTTCTCCAAGCCGAATCTCTACTCTCTCTCAATTTGGGTTTCGATTGAAGCTCCTTTCAAACGGATGGATTTCGTGGCTTGGGTCTTCAGTTTTTCCTTCTTCTCTTCCATTCGTGGCTTGCTAAACCAGGAAGTGCCATGTTCTTCTAATTCTTCTTGTGATTATGGGACTGCCGAGTGAGTTATGCCATGCATTGGGAGTTTCGGATTTCCTGTGCTGGCCGACTATTTTGCAGTGATTTTCTGAGTTTATTTCCTCATTTGTTCCTTCTAATTTATGCTCTAGCTAGTTGATAATCAAATAGAAGGAACCATGCTCTGTTCTTTTGGGTTATAGCTGTACATATGCTCTGTTTTGGTGTGTTCTAGCCGTGGGTATGTTCTGTTGGTTCCAGCCGAGTGTGTATTTTGCCTTGGTTCCAGTTGTGTGTTTTGCAAGGCACCTTGTGGTAGTGTTCCCATACATTTTATCAAGTCAAGCCATGATTTAATTCTTGTTAAAGTCGTGTCTTTATGTGTTACATTGATAGAGATAAGGTTACAATTTTAAAAAAATATCTTTCCTTTGAATTTATGGCCTAAGTAAGCCACTAGGAGTTTTAATCCAAACTAGTAGGCTTACCTTAGAAAGATTAAGTTTGCCAAGTGCTATGTCTATTATTTATGATCTGTTTTTAGAAAAATAAGAGATGTTTTCTTAAGCCTTTTACAACCTTAATATGGTTTAATTATGTGTTTGAAGTTTGGGTTAAGTGAGGGATGTTTAAGAGTATGAAAGTAGCAAGACTATTGGCTGCCCAAGTGTTTTAGAATTTTTCTGCCCAAGTGCTTCTTGTTTTGGGGGCATAAATCAGCCCATTTCATTCCCTTGCTCAATTCCACCTTTTGTTCAACCAAATATATATTCTAGTATGAAAAACTATTGAAAAATAAGTGACCAAAAATGAACCCTTTGTAAGCCTTGGCCTTTGTTGGATTTACCTCTTAAAATGATATTGCAAAGCTGTCAAATGCCTTTCTTGGTGAAAATTTCCAGATTTGAAGCAAACATCTTGTTCTTCCCTTTTTAAATAATTCCTACCATTTATGCATTTTAACCTATGATTTTCCATCTATCCTTCATGTAGAAAACATTGGCCTTTAGAAGAGGTAGCTAGTATGTTATTTATTTTCATAAGTTTCTTTAAAATGTTTGGAATAAAGATTTTAACGTTTTGGCTTAGTGCCATGCTTAGTGGGTAGACGAATGGGTTAAAGAAACTTTTAATTCCAAGTTGGAATTTAAGTGAGCGTGTGAGCGTATTGATTAGTAAGGCTCAAAGTAAGGTGGATGTTAATATTTCTATCTCATTTTATTGGATAGGACTAGGAGTCTACTTTCAAGTTTCAATGGACTTACTAGTAAAGTTCGCAGGTAAGTAGCTATGACCATACTTCTTACACCATGCTCTATTTATGAAAGAATATCTCTCTCAGTGTAAATGCTTCTCTAAGTAAATGAATATGTATGTACAGCCCTTCCTTGATAGCCCCTGTTAAGTACCCTATCGATTATAATTGTGTGTACATGTATAAAGTAATGCATGCATGTAGATTCTAAGTCATGAGATTTTCATGCATGCTCTCTCAAGAAACTTATGATTATTCCTATATGTAGTATAGCATGAAAATGTATTTGTTCATAAAAGTGTATGTGCATTGAACTAAGAAAGATGATGAAAAGGTTTAAATGCAAAAGAAAGGAAAGGAAAGGAACGTCTCATATTTTATGTTTCAAGTGATGCTTTAAGTGAGTTTTAAAATGCCCCTATGAACGGATGCTTTAAATGTCTCTGAAAACTGACGTTTTAAAATGTTCCTGATGGAACGTTTTAAAAGGCCCCTGAGAACTGACGTTTTAAAGCATGTCTTGAAAGATGATGTTTAGGCCTATATTTTTAAATGACGTGTAAGCTCATACTTTTAAATGATATTTATGCTCGTGCTTTTAAACGATGTTAAGTTTATGCTTTAAAATGATGTTAAGCTTATGCTTTAAAAAAGATGTTAAACTTATGCTTTAAATTGATGTTAAGCTTATGCTTTTAAATGATACCCAAGCTCATGCTTTTAAATGATATTTAAGTTCAAGCTTTTATATGACGTCAAGTTCATGCCTTTCAATGATGTTTAAGCTCATGCCTCTCTCAATGATGTTTAAGTTCATGATTTTAAATGACGTTCCTTTCCTATGAATGAATTGTTAAATGAAAAGGACCGAAACGAATGAAAATACGAAAGGAAACGAAAGTTTCAATGAATGAAAATACGTAACGGCCACATGAAAGGAAAGGGGTACCCAATGAATGAATGGGCAGATTGCAATGCCAGGTAGTAGTATCTGGTAGTGCACCCAGTGCTGCATCCTAACGGAATGGGATTCCAACTCGTGGCCACTGGCGAATCGATAGGTTTAAAAGACCACTAACCCTAGCACCCGGGGTGTAATAGTGTACAATGGCCTATGTAAATGAAAAGATGTAATGCATGAAAAGCATATTATGCATGAAAAGATGTGAAGCATGAAAAGTATAAAAAGAATGTTTATGCATAAAAAATAAAAAGCATGGAAAAAATGTTTATGCATGAAAGATAAAAAGCATGAAAGAATGTTTATGCATGAAAGCCTAGTTATTTCTAAGAATGTTTATGCATGAAATGAAACGCAAATGTTTATGTATGCATGTTTTCTAAAGGAAAATAATATATGCCTAGTATGTTCACTGCATGGTGTACTACTTACTGAGTATTAGATTCATTTTTGTTTTAAATGTTTTAAACATCTAGGAAATGATGAAAAGGCTGGGGAGCAGGGCACTACTGCAGAGAGAGAGAGAGGCAGACGCTTAGTGTCTTCCCTGTCAATGAGGAAAAAGAAAGGAAGGAAAAAGAAAAAGAAAATACGAAAAGAATAGGTACGTAAGTAGCGATTCCACCCTTCGCGGGGCGAGATCGTTACATCACCTCTCTTCACGTATTCTAGTGCTTGATCCCTACAAGAAAACACCAATTAGCCTTGGAGAAATTTAAAACCCATTAATTAGAGTTGCTACTCTTGGAAGATGAATGGGCGAATGACTTCCTTGAGTAGTGCATTTCATCCCTGCAAGAAACACCAATTATTTTTCAAAAATTCTTGACACACGGTTTAATGGTCCAGTAAGAAGATAACAAGCCTTTTATTGATTTTAGATTTCATGTCATACGGTTGGGTTTGCCTATAATTTGAAATTGAAAACCAATTTGGCTTTACTGAGCTTAATCAGTACCCTACTTTGGAGCTTTTTTCTACTACTAGCTTCAGTGAACTTTTTACTACAAGCTAATTCATCATTCTTTACATTTTCAACAAAAGCTAGTATTCAAAAATTTGGATGCCAAAATACAATCAAATTACTTCTCACCTTCCAAATTCATATCTAACATTGCTCCAGCTTGCATCCGCCGATCACCCAACAATACTTCTACCCCAAAAACTCAACCAATGTCGACAACAATCTCCTCCTCCTCTGATGTCATTGATTTTTTGGTGCACAAAGGTAACAGAATAACGGTTCTGGTAGAGTTAGGCATAGAAAGTGTCAAGAATGTGAAAAACTGAACAATTTTTATTCCAGTCACTTGTCGATTACAATGATACATTGCTGGTTAAATAGATACAGGAAGCTAGACTAAGTATGGAAATAAACAAATGTAAGGAAAGAATTGATATTTACAAATCAATGACTATTCCTAAAATTATGGTGATGATTCTATGGCTAATTTTGTGCAAATTGGAATCTTGTGAATGAGCTAATTTGATTATGTCAATACTCCCCCTCAAGTTGGTGCATGAAGA
Source organism: Pterocarya stenoptera (assembly GCA_003123785.1). Taxonomy (NCBI): domain Eukaryota; kingdom Viridiplantae; phylum Streptophyta; class Magnoliopsida; order Fagales; family Juglandaceae; genus Pterocarya; species Pterocarya stenoptera. Next base: position 183,659 of record QEOT01124265.1, on the reverse strand, counting down.
TTCGGTAATGACCAACTTGCATAAAATGTGATGAAAAAGTTCTCAGCCTAAGGCTTTAGTGAAGATGTCCGCAATTTGCTTATGTGATGACGGATGTACTACAGTGAGGAGACCAGACTAGATCTTATCTCGAATAATGTGACAATCAATCTCAATATACTTGGTGTGTTCCTAGAACACAGGGTTATGGACAATGTGAAGGTGTAGAGCAGATTGATTATTACAATGTAAGCTGAAAGGTTCAGGATGAGGAATACCAAAACCAGTGAGAAGTTGTTTAAACCAGACAAGCTCGCAAATGGTGACGGCTATGGCACGATATTCAGCTTCAGCAGAAGAGCGAGCTACTATCGTTTGTTTTTTTGTGAGCCATGAAATAGGACTTGTACCAAGTTGAATGAAATAGCCAGTGGTGGAGCGGCAAGTTGTGGGACAACTGGTCCAATCTGAATCAGTATAGGCAATAAAATGTAAAGTATTGGAGGATGGAAAGAAAAGGCCTTGACCTGGGCTGCCTTTGATGTATCAAAGAACATGAGTGGCGGCTTGCATGTGAGGAAGACGGGGAGCATGCATAAACTGACTGAGGATGTTCACTACGAAGAAAATATCAGGATGAGTGATGGTCAGGTAGCTGAGTCTTCCTACGAGTCGTTGATAGGCACTAGGGTCAAAAAGAAATGCGCCATCTTGATTTGTGAGCTTCAAGTTTTGTTCCATGGGAAAGGAAGCGATCCGGGCGCTAAGTTGGCCACTGTCATTCAAAATATCAAGAGCATATTTTCGTTGATTAAGGAAGATGCATTTTTGTGAACGAGCAACTTCGAGACAAAGAAAATATTTGAGAGGGCCGAGATCCTTGGTTTTGAAATTGGTGGAGAGAGCACGTTTGAAGACCTCAATTTGGGAGAGATCATTTCTAGCAACCAGAATATCATCAACGTAGACAAGCACAATGGTGATACTCGTGGTTTTGACCAAGGTGAATAAAGAGTGATCTGCTTGAGATTGAGTAAAACTTGCATTAAGAAGCACATTGATTAGTTTAAAAAATCAGTTGCGGGATGCTTGTTTGAGGCCATAGAGGGATTTGCAGAGGCTGCAGACATGAGTCTCCCCCTTAGGGTAATATCTGGGAGATGGTGTCATGTACACTTCTTCATCAAGATCACCGTGTAAAAAGGCATTGTTGACGTCAAGTTGGTGAATGATCCATTGCTGAGTGGCGGCTACAGCTAACAAACATCGGATAGTAGTCATTTTTGCAATAGGTCCAAAAGTCTCATGATAATCGAGGCCTTGAACTTGAGTGTAGCCTTTTGCAACCAGATGAGCTTTATATCTTTCAATTGAACCGTCTGCTTTGAGCTTGGTTTTAAAGACTCATTTGCAACCGATGGGTTTTTTACTAGGAGGGAGTGGTTCAAGTGTCCAGGTGGAATTGGCTTCAAGGGCACGGAGCTCATTAGAGATTGCTTCACACCAATAGGAATGGCAAAGGGCAGTAGAATAGCAAGAAAGTTCAACAGAAGTGGTGAGGGCATGTAAAAATGTAAGATGAGAAGGTGAAAAATGAGAATATGAAAGAAAAGCATATAAAGGGTGAGCATACCTAAGGTTGATGCAGCGAGTGATGATGTTGTGGGCCCTATGTGTAGAGTCGGACAAACATAATCCTGGAGGTAAGCTGGTCGAGTAGTAGTGCGACGAGGATGAAGAGAAGTAGAGAGAGAAGGAGGGTCCGTGGTGTTAGTAGGAAGAGAGGGTGATGGGGTTGGTAGGATAGGTTCCGGAACGGGTAAGGGGAGATAGGGGGAGATGGATGAGAAATATCTTGAAGATCTTGAAAGGGAAATATGTCTTCATGGAAGGTAACATCTAGAGAAAAGAAGATTGTTTGTGTGTCAAGAGTAGAGTTTGTATGCTTTGTGGTTACTAGGATAGCCAAGAAATATACATTTTGAGGCACGGGGAGAGAATTTATCTCGATGAGCACGGAGGGTTTGGGCGTAACATAGACAATCGAACACATAAAGGTGATTATAGTTTGGAATGGTGTTGAAGAGAAGTTCAAAAGGAGATTTATTTTGAAGAATGCGACTTGGTGTAGTGAGTACACATTCTCCCCAAAATTTTAGGGGTAAGTGTGCTTGGAAGCGAAGGCTGCGAGCAATATTCAGGAGGCGCCTGTGTTTTTGCTCAGCAACGCCATTTTATTGTAGAGTTTCAACGCAGATATGCTCATGAATAATGCCGTGATTATGAAGATAGGATTGAAATTTTTGCGAAAGAAATTCTTGTCCATTATCAGTGCAAATGTTTTTTACTGTGGTATTAAATTGATTTTGGACAAGGGTAAAGAAATGCATGAGATTTGTATATACCTCAAATTTATAACACATAAGATAGATCCAAGTGGTGCGTGAAAAATCATCGACTATAGTAAGAAAATAATGAGAACCACAAATGGAAGGAGTATGGTAGCCACCCCAAATGTCACAAAATATTCTATTGAAAGCAAAAGAACTTTTATTATCACAAGAGGAAAAAGGCAAACGTATGTGCTTAGAATGAGCACAAATATCACAATCCGAAACAACATGAGAATTATTAAATAATTGGGGAATAAGAAGACAAGAAGGATGACCTAGGCGTCAGTCCCAAAAATCTTTATTAGCAGTAGATTGTACGGAGAGAGCTGGAACATTGTTGGGCCGGTACACATAAAGTCCATTGCAAAATTCACCCGCTCCAATCAGCTTCGTCAATTGTGGGTCCTGAAACGAAAAATTCTTAGAGGAAAAAGAAATAATGAAATTTGTGTTAGTGGTAAGCTAGGGACAGATAAGAGATTAAAATGAAAGTCAGGAATAAAATAGACATTTAAAAGGGTAAGGGATGGGGATAGTTTGCAATGGCCGATACCCTTAATAGAGAGGGTATGGCCAATTGGCAACCTCACCGAAAGAGAAGGGGGAGGGGGTTTCAAATCGGAGAACACACGCTGGTCGTGGCACATGTGGGTGCTAGCGCCGTTGTCCACGACCCAGTCGTGGTGGCTATCAAAGGAGGAGGGAGAATAAGTAGCGTTATCGATGAAATTGGACGGAGTGGGTGTCAAGGTGAGCAAGTCCAGCAATTTTTGGTAGAGCTTTGGCATCAATCCTAGTACCGGCGACGAGTCTGGGGAGAAAGAGGTCTGATTTGCTACCGGAGCCAAGCCAAGCGGTGGTTTGCCGAGAAGGGAGGAGTGCGGCTTGGAGCGTTGATCGCCACCAAGTGGGTATTCGATAACCCTCCAGCATCGGTCACGGGTGTGGCCCGTTTTGCCACATATAGTGCAACAAAGGTTGTTTCTTGTGTTGCCGAAGTTGGCTATTGCGAAGGCCATGGATTCTGCCGACAATGGTCGTATGTGAAGGAGGCGCTGCTGCTCTTCCTGAAACAAGATAGAAAAAACCTTTGTGATGGGGGGAAGGGGTTCCATAGCTAGGATTTGGGTTCTAGGTTGGGCAAATGAGTCATTTAGGCCAAGAAGAAGCTGGAAGACGCGTTCATCGTCTGCTTGCTTTTGCAAATCCTTGAGATCATTGTTGCTTTGAATATGGTTGAATTCATCCCATATTTGTTTGATATGGTTGTAATACTCATGGATAGAGTTGGTGTTTTGTTGCAGAGAGGAAAGCTCACGCTTGAGGTGATAGAGGCGGGCATTATTGCCATGGCTGAAACGAGATTGGAGGTCAATCCAATCTTCTCGTGGGTCGGTGTTGTATTCAAGGAAGTTGGCTAGAGATGGACTGATGGAGTTTAAAATCCAGGTAAGGACCATGTCCTTGGTTTGGTTCCATTGTTTGTATTCTGGAGAGCTAGGATCAGGGGTGGGGAGAGAGCCATCGACAAAACTGAACTTGTTCTTGGCATTGAGTGCTCGAGTCATGGCCTTTTGTCATTTTGGAAAATTATCTCTTGTAAGGAGACCAGAAACAAGAATTAGACTAGGGGAATTCGAGGGATGGAGGATCTATGGAGGGTGGACATTGGAGGAGGAAGAGGAGGCCATAGAGGTCTTGGGTAGGGTAGGCATCGTGGTTAGGCTGATACCATGTCAAGAATGTGAAAAATTGAACAATTTTTATTCCAATCACTTGTCAATTACAATGATACATTATTGGTTAAATAGATACAGGAAGCTAGACTAAGTATGGAAATAAACAAATGTAAGGAAAGAATTGATATTTACAAATCAGTGACTATTCCTAAAATTATGGTGATGATTCCGTGGCTGATTTTGTGCAAATTGGAATCCTGTGAATGAGCTGATTTGATTGTGTCAATAGAAAGTGTTCCTCAGCGATACATCCAACCTCTGGAAGAAAACTCGATCCGAGCAAAGTTGAGATCGATGAATCCATACCCACCATCAATGTCTCAAACTGGGATGGTCCAAAGGTGGCAGACTCGATTTGTGATGCTGCTAGCAAGTGGGGTTTCTTTCAGATCATCAATCATGGGATACCCTTGGAAGTTCTTGAGGACATGAAGAATGCCGCTCATAGGTTCTTTCAACTGCCAGTCGAGGAAAGGAAGAAATATCTGAAAGAAAACTCGCCATCTGAATCTGTGTGTTTGGTTACGAGCTTTAGTACTCAAGTAGATAAGGTCCTACAGTGGAAAGATTCCCTTAGACTAGTATGGGTTTCTGAGCATGAGGCTTCTGCAATCTGGCCTCCTGCATGCAAGTCAGTCTCTGAGCTTTCTTTTTGAATAGTCTAATTTTGAAACTCATCCGATTTTGTTGATCTCTTTTGCATAAAAGCCTCATAGGTTCTTTATTATTATTATTATTATTTTATTTAAAGGAACATGACCTAAGAAATCACAAGTTTGCTTGATGTTTAAAATGAATCACAATGGCTTTCTACTTATAAGTCAGTATCTCTGCATTGCTAATATAACAAGATCTGATAAAAATTTCAAATTTCTTTGATAGAACAAACCCTACCATGTAATTCAACGCCGGTTTACAAATATAATTTTTGAAGTTAAAAAAAGAAGAAGGAAGATACGAGAGAAAAGTGAAAGATTTAAAATTGATTTCCTAGACACTACTACTAATGAGAAGATGTAGAAACACCCATTCAAAAAGTGTTATCCCAACTCATTGTGGATGCAATCGTAGGAAGTTGATAAAGAAAGATAATAACCATAATTCGCATGCCCTAGTATCTAATTTGTCTATGAAAACTTATATTATGACTGAAAAATTATTAAGTACTCTCGAAGTATGAATAACGTAGTACTTCTATCTTATCATGAAATTAAAATTAGTTATATAAGAACCAATTTTCAGTAGAGAAAATATATTTACAATCATGAATTGTGCAACCGCTGCGTAATTGCTTTGAAAAAAGTGAATAAAACATGAGACCCACATGAAAAAAAAATAATTTTTTAATAGTAGACCTCATTCTTTTTCAAAACGATTACGCGATATTTACACACTTCACGGTTTGTATGTAGAATTACTCAAGTACTCATGATCCCGTGGTAGCTTTACTTTCCATTGCTGGCCTTATCCGTGTGTTTTGCATCATCAGTGAACTTGAGCTTAGTATATTTTTGGGAGTACATAAAATGTCTTTCCGAATTTCAATTTTCTAGCCGTCCCATTCTCCTATTAAAACAAAATCATTTTACAGACGTACAAATTGAACCATTAAACCAAATAAACACTCAAATTAATGGGTTTTAAGTAGTATTTCTCCAAGGCTAATTGGTGTTTTCTTGTAGGGATCAAGCGCTAGAATACGTGAAGATGGGTGATCTCCTTATCAAAAGGCTCCTAGAGGTGCTCTTGAAGAGACTTGGCGTGAAGGCAATTGACGAAAAAAAAGAAAGCATGCTAATGGGTGGAATGAGCATTAGCCTCAATCACTATCCTTCTTGTCCAAACCCCGAGCTTGTGGTTGGCGTAGGCCGTCACTCCAACATATCAACACTAACTGTCCTCCTTCAAGATGAGAGTGGCGGGTTATACCTCCGAGGAACTAAACATGATAGCTGGATCCATTTATTGCCAGTTAAGGGGGCTCTGATCATCAACATTGGGGATGCACTACAGATAATGAGCAATGAACTATACAAAAGCATTGAGCACCGGGCATTTACAAACAGAAACCAGAATAGGGTTTCAATTCCAATTTTTGCAAAACCAGGACCTGATGCCATTATTGGATCTATGCTGCAAGTGCTCGAAAGTGGACAGAGACCAATGTACAAGAATGTTGTCTACAAAGATTACTTTAAGAGCTACTTCGGTAAGGCTCACGATGGAAAGCAAACCATCGAATTTGCCTGAATATGAAATGTAGACTTTCTATTGCATTTGAATAAGTACATGCAGCAATGAGAAACCACTGTACAAGCATGTTGTCTGCATAGATTAATTTGCCAGAACATGGATGTAGACATTCTATTGCATTTGAATAAATACATGCAGACAGTAAGGAAACCCAATTACTTCCAACATCGAATGTCAAAGAATGGTAGAAATATTTTAGATCCATCCATTCTATTGGAATAGAAGCCAATACTTCATACAGATTCCACAGGTAACACCTTAAGATTCACGTTGTTTGAACCTTCAAACTCGGTTTCAGGAATCAATGGCAAAGCATAAGATCCATCTTATAATTCTCACAACCCTGGCCGGTTCAGTATATTTTAACTAATCCATTACAACTGGTGGACATATCAAGTAATATGAAAGATTGGTCAAACTTCACATTGGCAAAAATTATGCTTCCCTTACATACATAGCTCCAGTTATTCCAATTCAACAATATTCACTGCATCTTCTGATCAGGAACAATTATTAGAGGCAGGCAACATTCATTGAAAGTGAAAAACTTTTTCTTCAACCTACTATAAAATCAAACAATAATGCTATCTATTTGGTCTTGTTTAGTCACAGCAAAAATACAGGTATTGAGGACACAACCATAAGAGCACCTATCATACAAAAATGAAGGAAAATGTGAGATGATAGTACACTCGTGCAGACCAGCAATCCCCACTTCTTGCCAAGGGCATCACCTTGTACTCTCTGCAGCAGTTACCACAAAATCTGCTCCAACCTACAGTAAAGCACACTGCCAAAAAGAAATTTACCAAATCTGTTCCCAGGGACTTCCCCTTGTACTCATTTCTCTTTCTTTGCCAAGGCCTCCCCTTTGCACTCACTCCCAGCAGTAACCACAAAACCAGCTCCAACCTAGATTGAAGTGTAATTTTATAATGAGATAACCACATGCAGGAGAGAGAGAAAGAGAGAGAAAGACAGAAAGAGATTACTTGACAATCTTTCAATACGACACGCTCTTGGAGTTGTACATTGCTACAAATAACAGAACCTTGGATCGAACAACCATCCGCAATGGTGACATGATTCATGATAACTGAATTAGCAACCTGAATAAGGGCATAAAATCTGAGTCTCAATCTCTTTGCATCAAAGCCATGGAAAAACAAAGTATAAACGAAAAATCCGGAGATGCTATTGTGACGATCAGTGCTACTGAAGCTGAAGAATTAACAAAAGGTTGATATTATGTACTTCTCTTTTAACTTTCTGGATTGAAAATTAATGATACCTTCACATTAGAACCTATCCTACAGTGACGGCCAATAACAGATCGTTTCACGCTACATTTGTCACCCATCTGTGAACCTTCCCCAAGCATACAATGCGGTCCCACCTACATCCATCAAACTACTTGATGAGTACACCAATAAATGAACTTAACAAGAGATATAAAGCAAACACTTGAACATTCTACAAACATATAGAGTAGGTAACATAAATTAAATCAAATTCAATAGTGGCAGTGTACAACTGTGTTGATAGAGCATTCAACTCACAGTTGTTTTTGACCCAAGCTCTGCTGAAGGATGGATGATATTGTTTTGAGCAGAGAAGGAATACCCAGACAGATGACTAGCCTCACCAGTGACCTGATCCATATAGAACAGAAAAAAACTCAACCAGATCAAGGCAAAGGAGCTCAAAAGAAAAAAGCAAATTATATAAATCTAATGAGGACCCAACAAAGGCTTTTTTAACACTGTATTGACTCACATCTCGATTGATGTCACTGAATGCTTGAATGGAATTTAAGCGCGCACAGTATTTGCTGTTGCTGGCAATGTAAACACAGCATTTATGGGTCCGTGGAGCAGAACCATTGGTTCCCAGGCCAGAGGCCTCATGAAAACTTGGAGTAGATGCATTGGCCAGGATTCGAGACACCATGACTTGGTTCTTCTGGAAATTAACCTTCTCGTTTCCATTCTCTTCTGCTTGCGGTGCACCATTTAACAAAACTTCTGACTTCTAATGTTCATATAAGTAATATGAACCAGTTCAGAGACTATAAGAAAGGTATTCAATAGTAAACATATAGGCTGTGAGTGTATAAAACTAACCAGCTGGCTCCGGACAAGATAAGGCAGTACATCCTGCTTTAAGCTTTGAAATGTATCCTTTTGATCTAGAACTTCTTGTAGAACAGACCTAGAAAATAATAATGGAACATAACACAAGACTAGAACACCCAGTTTCAAAAGCAAGATGAAAAAATCATTGAAAAGAAAAGATTATAGTATATCAAACCTCTTGAACGCATATAAATGAGCATCCATTAGATCAGCTCGAATTTCCATCTATAAGAACGAAAAGAAAAGAAAAGAAAAGGAAAGTTTCAGAACAAGCAGAATGCTGAAAACCTGTCTCAATACAGGGCATTTAACTTGAAAAGTTCTCTTTGAAAAGAGGGGGAAGGGCCATAAAACACTGATACAATCAAGTTTACCAAAAGCCCATTTGTAATTAACTTCTGGAAAAGGTTTACCAAAAGCAAAATGAAAAGAAAAGTACTCAAATGCATTACCTGGCCAACTGCACGGAGTATGCTCTTCTGTATTCGAATATCTTTCTCTAGCTCAGCACCTGGTAAAGGTTGCAAGATGATGCATGAGGAAAACATCATGCAGCATCCAAAAGAAAAGACAGTTTTGAAGATCTAAACCTGTAGCTATATATAACAAAAACTGTTTAGTGGGGTCCAGCCCTATAATATTGTAGCGTCCTGGCTTCTTGGTTTTATCTTTTCCACCAGAGGAACCAGACTCTGAAGGCCCACTAACAGGAGCAGAGCAGAGCATTGCAGTCACTGCTGCATCATGTCGTCTATGAGCAGCCGCCACTGCACCAGGAGGAACATCAGAAACAAGATCACCATTTACAACCTGGAGAAACATATGAAACAAACTGTTGTAAAAAAAATTACGAAGTTCAAGTGCTTAACATTATATGTATGCCAACCATGATGTCCTTTGCAGTCAGGTGGCGAGCAATAGCGCGAAGTGCACCAGCTGTTCCGACATCCTCTGGGACTGCAGCAACCTGCCATGTAAGAAAAAAACATTAGCCCTACCAATTTGGAGTATCATGTTAGGTTACGCAATACATGATGCGGTTAATACAGATGACTTTCAAATGATGAGGCAGTCTGCCGCTCTGATAATACCGACAACTGCAGTTTCATGAGACAAAATAAGGAGTATACAACCATCATCTTCCAAGAAATAGTCCAGAACAAACAAAATTGCATAGTCTTAAAGCCTTCTTCCAAAGCGATATCCTTGAGTTAGAATATCCCCAAGTCTTCCATTTCTAAATTAAATACAAGGCAAGATTTTTTCCTCGAAAGACGATAATCAAGACATTTTGGTGGCAAGAGCTTCAAGATTCAAGTTGATGGAATGCATCCTTTCTACCAATTGGGTTTGCAGCATCAACTGCATCCTTTCCCTGCGACTCCTTTTACTAATCGGTTATTAGTTAGCCAGTTTAATTACTTGCCACAACTTAAAAACATTCAGCTTAATTGCCCCAATTTGTCACTTTTTAGTACTAGCTTCACTATATTTGACAATATCAACACAAGCGAGTATTGAAAAACTGGGATGCCAAAGATCATCTCAATCTTCAAATTCATCTTCCAAAAGGACTACAACTCGCAGAATTAATCATGGAATTAGATCAATGGTATAGGTTTGAACAACAAGCTATTTTTGTTGTCCTGTACACCCTTCATCACATTTAGCAATGGAATTAAGCATGACATGAACCAAGGCGGTACTTTATATTCCTGATTGAAGTATTTTTTTTTTCTTTTATTTTTTCATTCTACAAGTAAGCACCAGAAAGTAATCGTTCTTGAATTGAAAAATACCTCAACATGTAGACGATCAACATAAGCCCCTGAGATCCAACCACCAACCCGAACAGCCGCATCTTGCCCTTCAACCACCTAAACAACCATGAATAAAGCAAATCAGCGACGCCCATAAACGTTCAGAAGTAGTACTCCGTTTGCTAAATGAGAAGTGATGTTTAATTTCATGCGTTTCTGATTAGAAATTATAATACAAAATATGAAACATTTTATTAATTTTGTTTTCTTCAACTGCTTGTTTAATATAATTATTTCAAAGAAAATAGACCAAACGAAGCATAGTGAGGCGAAAACAGAAGGCTGAAAAAGAAATTAGGGCAAATATGGAGTAGAATGGAACCGTACAACAATGAGATCCTTAAGGTTACTTTGTTCCAATAGCTCCAGTACGTACGATAAAACCGGCCGGTTCGCCACCGGAAGTAGAGCTTTCGGAACCTCCTGCATTAAAGGGGAAAAAATGCATTACAGATTGCAAGAATTTCCTCCGAGAAACTAGAGGATGTTTACAGGTAACAGATTACTTATATGACCGTTTGGTTTGCGGAAAATCAAGCCAGCAGTTCCCTTTCTCTCGAACTTAAATAATTCCACACAAAAGAATATAAAAGCAGAGGAAAAGTAGAGAGGCAGGACCTTAGAGATGAGAGGGATGAGCTTCTTGGACGCCCCGCCGGCCAAAACTACCACTTGGAAATCCATCGGAGCGGAGCAGAGGGAGCGAGAGTTTCGTGGGGTTTCACTCTCTCTTTCCTTTCTCTTTCCATTTCTTCCTCTAGTACGGAGAGCGATGTCGGTACAGTAGTAGGGTATTATATTTATATAAAATAATATAGCTTACTAGAAACATCGAGCTAGTGGGGATGTAGCTCAAATGGTAGAGCGCTCGCTTTGCATGCGAGAGGTACAGGGTTCGATCCCCTGCATCTCCACCAATTATTTTTATTTTTATTTTTCTCCTTGGCCTGTTGACGTTCATCTCTTCTCAACCCTTCACAGTTCACAAGTTTTTGCATCGCGTAGCTAGTTTGGTTTATCCATGCCCACACTCTCCTTGATACTAGAATTACAAAAAAAAAAAACAGTCTACTCCTTGACAACCACCGCTTGGCCCCTTTTTTAACAGTAGTATTGGATATAATCTTAATGTTTGCAAGTTGATCGCATTCTCTTTAAAAAATAGTATAATTCGTTGTTAAAAAATTAATTTTTTTATGTAATTCTCACATTTATCTATTTTTTTAAATAGAGTGCGTTATGCAAATATCATTTTTCCTTCTTAAAACTTAATTGTGATGTTATAATTGGAGTATAACAGAGCATGCGGAAATAACCTTGGCAAAAGTCTTACAATTCTACACAAAAAGATATTAAAAAATCTATTCAACCTCGTACTATTCACACAACCTCCACACACCACACTTTTTTTTAATTTTAATTTTTTTTTCTTCTATCAAATATTTAATATATGAATAATGAATAAAAGAATTGAATTAGTTTAAAAGAAATAAGCTATAAAAATATTAAAAATATAAAAAAAAAAATTTAAAAAATATGGTGTGTGAAGGTTGTGCAGCATTGTTCAAAAGACATACCATTTACAATAATACCTTTTTATGGAGAAGCACAAGTATTGATCATAAAGAAGCAACTCTTCTAAAAAAGACGACATTATTTCTGAAAAGAGACTCCAAATCACCTCTACCAATGATAATTGCTAGCATATTTTCCAAAATTTATATAACGATCTTTGGCTCATGTTTTTAGAAGTACAAATAAAAAAACAAGCAAGCTTGCTCAAAATGGTAGAAGTACTAATAAAACAACACCCACGAGGGGTTGCTCATGTGTGGCCACCCAGTGGTAACCCTCTGCGCGCCACCTGGATGGGCAACCCTCGGTGGTCACCCATGAGGGACAATCCTCGTGGGTGGCATTTTGCCTATTTCTGTTTTTATTTTTTTTTTTTTATCTCAAATTGAGATATATATTTTTAATTTTTACTTATCTTTTAAAATAATAAATAATAACTGATATTAGCGCTATTTGTTAACTGGATTTGCTAGTCGCTCTACACCCCTTATCCTCGGCGTAGGGTGGATAGCAGATCCAGTTATTTGGCCTAAGTATCCAGATTTCTATGTCGGGTAGGATAAAAACAGACCCTTATACTCTTTTAGATGTCGCCTTTCAGATTGTTAGTAGCTCTAGTTATCCCTTTTTTTTGGTAACTTTTTATATTGGAAACATGCGGAGTTTTTTTAACCCTAAGATGTTCGTAATTACTCTTTTATTGTCTCAGTTTCTTGTCATAACATCTTTTCAACCTCTTATCTTTTGCTCGCTTGTGCTTTTGGGTTCCTATTTCCATAAATAAGAATAGTGTTTTGGTAGGGAAAGATCGTTGATAATCAGATTTGGTTGAACACTAGACTTGAGTGTCAACTGCTAAATTTGATTCCTACATTTGCCAACTGCTACTGTCCATTTTTCAAATGAAATGAAAATGATCTTCTTCCTACTTCTATACTTCCTAAAGGTAGGTCACTCTTCTTCTTCTTTTTTGTGTAATCAAAGTGCATTAAATAGATAGATACAAGAAGAGGGTCGAGTCCCCATAGAAAAGTATCATTACATTGACTGCAATGCTTAGAAGAAGATGGGTAAAATAAATAAATAAATAAAAAAGAAAATCTCAAAAGAACCATATTTACGGTCCATGCTCTTTGGTTAAGCCAAGAAGAGGATTGTCAAAAGAGATTTATTTGATCCAACAAATGGATCAATTAGTCATGGCTTACCAAAAGAAGACTATTAGGAGCTTAAGATGGCGGGAGGAATTGGCCTTGAATAAATACTCCTTGTGTCTGGGCCAAACTGATAGGCTCATTTTATGTAATCTTTAGTGTTTTAGCCGTGTTCATAGATGGGCCTGAAGTGTAGTCATGGGACCGTTAGTGTTAGAGTCTGCTTTGTCAGTTGTCATTTCATAATTGGCCTTTTGTTTGCTAGCCCATGGCCTTATAACGTGTTGCTAGTCCTTGTTATCATGCCTAACAGTATATGTAATGGGGGGAGGCCAAGTAAAGGGATATTCTAGAATGTATGTTGTCAGAAATCACTGGAGGAATAGAGAGCCTCGAACGTCCCAAGACGTAGCTAATTTTCTGAATTCTATTCCCTGCATTTCATCTCCATTACAGTCTCTCTTGTGTTCTTATTCTTAATTTCCATTTTTGTCTTCTCCCTCATGACTCATCAAGTAGGTCCATAACAAGTGGCATTAGACATTAGAGAGCCCAACGATCCTTCATGGAGAAGGGAGTAAGATTCAAGAAACAGCAAGAAAATTTATTGCTCGTGGAAAAAATTCTTGAAGTGATTTAACAGCTCAAGGATTCGGTTGACCGATACCATGAAAATTATAAGGTTCTCAAGCAACAAGTACAGGAATCCTTCTTGGTGTGGGAAAACCAGACTGTGGCGGACAGAGTAGAAGATGCAGCAAAAGGTAAATACGCAGCAAAGGGTGAAGAGGAAACAAAAGACACTACCATTCTAGAGAATCTTCGTGAAATTGCACAGGATTTCAACGAAATCCCCAATGGGAATGCAATGGTGGCTGTAGAAAATGCTATGAAGATGGAAGAGATTGTTGCGGTACCCTCTGGAGTTTATTCCAACGAAATCTCCCTCTTTCCTCCCCATGCCCAACCTCAAATCCCTAACCCCAGAATAATCCTCCCCAATGGCAAGAATCGTATGGGCCCATTCACAGTCCTAAACCTCATTAAATCCTCTAATTCCTTGTCTATATTCATTTCTTTTTTTTTTCAAAGGCATTCCCGAAAATCTGGCCCTTTCACCCTCCTCATTCTTGGGCAAATTAGTGTCTAGGTTGTGGATTTTTTTACCCTGGCATTCATACACTCTCTCAAACCCGTAGAGGATGGGACGACATAGGGAGGATGGGACGACATAGGGATGATGGGAGCCACCCTAGCTGCTCACTAAACCACCATAGGGTACTCCAACATCTCCATAGGTACCATCGCAGGGCCTGGAATGCTGGGTTTGCATGTGGTCACCATCAGTTCAGATCTATTTCCCTCGACCACTGCCATCCTCCTCTCTGGCCTAAACCACTACTCCACCTCTTCGATTAATTTTTTTCGGGAGCTCAATTCCACATATCGAGAGGGCTCAGACAGAGGAGATGGGCCTTCGTCTTCATAATCTTTATACCCTCAATGCCGGCAAAGGTGTGGACAAATTGGAGGAAGGTGAGGAGCTTCAGTGTGACCCCTCGGCCTACAATTCCCTTCAAGCCTTCCATATTGGCTGGCCCTGTCTTAGCTTTGATATTGTACGCGATACACTAGAGTTGGTCCGAACGGAGTTCCTACAAACAAAGTATTGCATCGCGGGTACTCATGAAGAGAAAGCTTCTTGGAACTCTATTGGGATATTTAAAATATCCCACATCACAGGGAAAAGACATGAGCTAGTGCCTCCCAAACTTGCAGTTGGAAACTTTGACATGAAGAGTGATTGTAATGATAGTGTTGGTGAATCTAGTAAGAAGATGATTGAGTTCTTACAGAGTTACATAGGAATCATACACAGAAACCATGCGGAGAGTATAACTACATACATCAAAGAAAGTGTTGATGAAGAGTTGAAGGAGAACAGTTCAAACTCAGATGTGAAACCGGTGAAGAAGAAAAGACTTGTGAGTTCTACAAGTTTCCATTGCCTGCTATTGATATGGCTGAGCATCAGGAAGTATGTGAAAACCGAAGAGAGCTTTACAATTGCGGTGGTTGATATATTGCCACAAAGGGGTATTTCTGTTTTTTTTTTAGATATGACCAAGTTGAAGTTGGTGATCGAGTTGTGAAGGATCAGGAATTTATTAGGGCAACTAGAGAGCCTAGGATTACATTTTTATTTGCAAGGTTTGATGGTATATTGGGACTTGGATTTCAAGAAATTTCAATTGGGAATTCTGCTCTTGTGTGGTACAACATGGTTGAACAAGGTCTTGTTAAAAAACAAGTGTTTTCATTGTGGCTCAACCGTAAAGCAGAGGAGGAGGATGGTGGTGAAATTGTATTTGGGGGTGTAGTTCCAAACCACCACAAGGGCAATCACACACATGTTCCTGTGACACGCAAGGGTTATTGGCAGTTTGACATGGGTAACATTCTTATCAATGATAAACCAACCGGATAATGTGCTGGTGGTTGTTCAGCTATTATAGATTCTGGCACTTCCCTGTTGGCAGGTCCAACGACTGTGATTACTATTATTTTTGCTACCGACTTTGCACAACATTCTTTAGACCATGTGGAACCAATTCGCAACATACTTGCAACTCTTATGCCTTCAAATATTGAAATGCCCATACACATATTTTTCCTATGGAACCACATGGATATATTACTAGTGTATGTTATCATGGTTATAATTGTGAAAACAATTGTTATCGCTATGGTTACTAAGGCTTTTGGAGATAGCATCAGGTCATCATTCATTGTTGGAGCCTTACTCGCTCAGATTAGAGAAGTTACTTTTATTTTCTTGAGTCTTGCCACAAACCCTCATTTTGTTGCTCAAAATGAGTTGGCTTTGGTCTGTTGGTTCTGGTGGCAGTTTGGCGACAACACCTTGCATGGTCTAGACTCTAGAGTATGGAAAAATGGTTGACTGGTCTTGCTACAATATGGACGTCAATTCACAAGCCATGATAGAATTAAGAGTTGTTTACAATGATGTTGGGAACACCACTACTGCAATTGACACGAGTGTTGGGTATTACAAAATGATGATCATGGCAGTTCAAAGGAAGAGGTTAGCTGAATGGTTTGCAGCGGAATGGAAAAGAATGGAACCTCGAGTTGTATTTGTGCTCTTAACCTTGAGGAGAAGGTTCTTTAACGGGAGGAGAATGTTAGGAGCTTAAGATGGCGGGAGGAATTGGACTTGAATAGATACTCCGTGTCTGGGCCAAACTGATGGACTCATGTTATGTAATCTTTAGTGTTTTAGCCGTGTTCGTAGATGGGCCTAAAGTATAGTTCTGGGACCGTTAGTGTTAGAGTCTGTTTTGTCAGTTTTTATTTCATACCTAGCCTTGGGCCTTTTGTTTGCTGGCCGATGGCCTTATGACGTGTTGCTAGCCCTTGTTATCATGCCTAACAATTATGTGGTGAGATAACCTTGGCACCACATATCTCACTTCTAATCCAGTCTATTACTCCCATACCAAACATATGGACATAGACTTTCACTTTGTTCGAGACAGAGTCGCTGCCAAGACATTGCAAGTTTCTTTTTGTAGCAGCAATGACCAACTTGCCGATGTCTTCACCAAGCCATTAATTGCTGTCAAGTTTTCTTCTCTAAGGACGAGTCTCAATGTGTGTGACGCCCCATTGGTATGGCAGTGGCGTATTAACATAAATAAAATAAAAGATTCCACCTCAACAGAAGTCTTAGAATCTTCAGAAATAAACCATTAGCTGTACATTCTGTTAGCTAGTACAGTCCTTTGTAATAGATTTTTATTCTCTCTGTTGTACTACGTCCATTACTCTGCTTGTAACCAAGTGCCTATATAAAGACATGCATGCATGATATTGAATACTAAGTGTGAGGAAATCATTTCACAGAGAACAGTATATGTTATACATTTTCTACATTTTTCTTTCTTCTAATAGGGAGCCTCAAACATCCCAAGTCGAAGCTAATTTTTTTAATTTCATTCCTTGCATTTCATCTCCATTGCTGTCTCTCTTGTATTCTTAATTTCCATTTATGTCTTCTCCCTCACTACGATTGTATGTTCTGGTGTATTTCGTAGGAGACCACAACATCTACTACTCCAAGCTCTTATTCGAAGAAAGCAAGAATATAATTCGATAGCTAGGGACAAAAAAAGCTCTTTTATTTGTTTTACGCAGGGCGTTGGCAGCACTTGAGCCTCTACCGGCGGATAAAATGGCTTCGAATCTTGGCTCATCTTTTAAATTAGCAACTGAAGAATGCAGTGGTGTGACGTATATTTAGTCAATCGGTGGCCAAAAAGTGGTAAGTTGGATATTTTCCAACCTAGAAGAAAAAAAAAAAAAAGAAATTAAGGGGAAAAAAAACAGTTATACACAATGGTGTGGAGGAAGGGGGAGGAGCAGCTCCACCCACCCCTTGGACAGAAAAAGGATAACAGCATCTTGGTTTTTAAGGGAAAAGGGAAAGGTTAAGGTACGTCGTTCCTAGTTTAGTTACTAAATAATTATTATGTCAAAATAACCCAAAACATGATTAAAAGGAAAAAAAAAAAAGTAAATTCTAGGAATTGATGAAATTTGAACATCATAATTTTGTGTTTTTCTTTTGATGACGTGAAAACTTATCAAGTAGGGACGAGATCAACCGTTGAATTGCAATCACTAAGGTAGAATAGAAGGTAAGGTGGATGCTTGAGAACTCTCAGATGGTGTTTAAACTAGAAAAGATGAAAACTGTCATCCAGCTCACAAATAATGGTACACATTTGTATAGTTTCCACCTTAAAGAAAGTGAATATTTTTTTCATATATTTTTTACCCTGAGTTTTTTGTTGTTTGGTGTCAACATTTTGAGAAATGTAAAATTTTCAATCTTCGGATGCAAAGAAGAATCATCATCATCATCTTCATCTGCATAGGAATTAATGAACTGTAGAACAAAGTTAGCAGAAGATGAATTAAATAAAATGACCACATAGCTCAAATGCATCCTCCATAAATGGGACCATCAATTCTACAAACGAGCGACAGTACTATACAGAAACCACCAACACAGCAGACAGCAAACTCTTAGCTGCAATATCAAGAGAAACTGATACTAAAGCCAGAGCCACAGTATACGAGCCATTTGGAAACCAAACCAGAAGAGATTAGTATACAGACAGACGGCACTGAAAAATACAAACCCAAGTACTGCACATGTGCCAACCAGCAAAAGAAACAAGAAGCCAGCAACTAAACAAACTGCCATTCCTCTCTCCTTAGTCCTTTCAAATGATACATTTACAGAATTCTCCTTTCTAATTAGTAAGAGAATTTTTTTCAAACTTCCAACATCTGAATTAAAAAAAATAGGACTGCCAATTAAAGAAATGCACCACACGGTTACCCAGATGAAGAGGACAGAAACATAGACAAATTTAAGAATCCTATGCCACGCAGAATTTTGTCCAAACCCCCATGGTCCCATGGAACCTATTCCCGAAAGAAAAATACAAGACCACCAATCTTTTGATCGATGCCAAAATTAGCCCAATCAACAATCTTTTCTTCTCTAATAAAATAAAACGCCCAAAACGAGACGGTTTCCCTTGCCTTATGCAAACCGCGTGCGTAACGATCACAATCACGTGCACTCCAGCTCGTGAAACTCCCTAACATGCGCCACTGGGGAGAGCGTAACTTAGCACTCCACACACACGCAGGCGGTGCGTTGAATCACCTCCGGTAGATCTGCCCCTCTGCTCCAGTCTCCGGTGGCAGAATCGTAGAGCAGAACTAGCCCTTCTCTCAAATCTCTCAGCCCCCTCCCGCTCCGCCTCAACAGGTCGTCGATGCAGCCCTTGACTTGAATCAGCACCACCTTCACTCCCACCCCTACGCAGCTGAACCTCACGGTGCTGTCCAGCCTAACCTGCGCCGGCAGAGGAGGGCTCTTTAACCTGCACCATTCTCCAAATCCACTGTTAACGCTGCTTCCCTTGTTACTGTTACTAGTGCTTCTTCTTCGCGCGTCGAATCTCCAGAACGAGAGCTCCACGGCGTGGCTGGCGAGGACATACACGTACCCGGCGGCAGCGCAAGCTGCCACTACGCATCCGCCTCCGGGGATGGCTCGGCTTCTCAACCACGTACGGGCCTCCACGTTGTACAAGTCCATCGAGCTCGCGTACACGTGAGCCTCCGCGTTGGCGGCCGCTCGCGAGGGCTCATCCACTGAAGCTCCAATCTTGAGCCCTCCGATCACGTAGAAGACACCGTCCACCGCAGCCCCAACGCAACCGTACCTCCTCCTCGGGGCGTGTGCAACCACGCGCCAAGCATCGGAATCGGGATCGTACTCCTCAACCGCGCTGGTCCTCGGACCACCTCCAGCAGCGTATATTTTCCCAGAAACGACGGCCGTAGCGAACTTTTTCCTGGGGAAAATCATCGCCGATCTGGCTACAACCGTCCCGGACCACGTGTCGTACCGCACCATCGAGTCCCGACCGATGATGAAAATTCTATGGCCGACAGCGGACAACCGGGCATGGGAAAGCAAGCCATGGAAACTGCCGAGGGAAACGGCGTCGTTGGGGAGGAAGAAAGCGACCTTCCAAAGAGCATCGGCATCGTCATGGAAGCGGAGACTAGCAGCATAAAGGCCAGAGTCGGTGGCAGAGACAGCAAAGACGAAATTCTCGAGGCGACCGAGGCGTCGACGGAGATCGAAGAAGTAAGAGGACTGGAGGAGGCGGGCCCAGCGGAGGCAAACTAGAGAGAGAGCAGGGAGAGAAGAGGGAGGGACACGGGAGAGGCATTCAAGAAGAAGATCATCGGGAAGAGAGGAAACAGTAGTGGAGACGGAGCAGTGATCGGGGACATTGAGGGGAAGGCGAATTAAGGAGTTGGGAGAAGTGTGGTTGGGGTTGGGGAAGCAGGATTTCATGAGCCATGAGAAGTGGCGAGAGTTGCAGCTCTCTGACATAAGAAGCAGCTGCGAAAGAAAAGAAGTGGGCTGCAGTCTAGAGAGAGAGAGACTGAGTGTGTGTGTTTATTAATTACTACAGTACTGAGTGAGAGTCTGCTGAGACTGTGAGAGCGAGCCTCTCGCCTGACGGATTCATTCCTGGGTTAAATGGGCAGATTTTGGGCGATCCGGGAGAATGAGGAGGACGAGACCGGTTTTGACTTGGATAAAGTTTTTATCCAAACAGTATAAAAAATGATTGTATATAAAGTTTTTATTTTTGCACACTTACAAACCTAATCAAAATACTTTTCTCCCATTTGCTTTTCTTAACCAAATAAAGTAAAAAAAAAAAAAAATCCCATTTAATTATTCTATCATTCATGTTTACACAATGATTAAAAAAATTAATATACATTCAGTTTTTTTTTTTTAAATATAAAAAAGGGAAACAAGAAGCACATCTCTAAAACACAATAATTCTTATCCAATTTAAATTATGTTTTGCTTAATTAATCGGTAATTCTTACATGTGATGTACGTAACTGTCGGATTGAAGTTGAGCTGAGTGATGGTACAGGCATGCTGGTTGCATCTCTTTTTGTAGAAATCATAGTATGTGTCATGTGCTATTTCACTCTCAGACCTACGATTGCATGATTCTCCACAGGCCACGCATGTGACCCACTTCTATAAATTACCCTATGAAAAATAAATCAAAACCATATGATAAATATAATAATAGCAATATTTAAATGAGCATCAGGAATAATATTGGACTGCATCTTATCCATGTGGCTTTTCCAATGAAAGCAACAAAAAAGGTACCCATTTCTAATATTTTTTTTTTTTCTATTTTCTTACTTGATATGATTCGCTTTGCACCGAAAGGTTCACGGGTCTTCTCCGTCATGATTCCTGCTAGACAAAGGAAAACAAAATAATAATAATAATAATAATAATAATAATAACAAAATATAATAATATGCCGGTGCTAAAAAAGAAAACATTTTAAAAAAGTGTGATCCCTGGGGCTTTTAGAGCAATGTTCTAGCTATCATCCAGTCTAAAATTTGATTAAAGTTAAAATTTTGACTAAAGCCAAAATTATTAGAGAAGTTGAATCATCCATTTAAAAGTTAAAATAATAATATAATATTAAATATTTTAATAATATTTTTTTATATTTTATAAATATACTTTATATATTAATTAATAATTTAATTTTTACTTAAAATTTTTTTTTTCCTCAACTTAATTATCCAATAATTACCATTGAAAATATTTTTAGAATAAAATATTATTTTGAAGATGAATACTAGCTGATCAAATTTGGAGAAAATGATAGATTTACTATAAGTCAAAAGTAGAACCTTGAAGTTTTGACTACTCCAATGCAGAACACTTCTGAGCTATTTAGCCAAAATTTGACTAGGCACTTACATTTGGCTAAGTCAATACCAATGCTCTTAGTAGCCAAAAGCAGTTTCCTGCATTAGAAAAATTAATAAATAAATAATAACAAAAGCAAAATCCCAGGAAGTTCATGATATCTTCCAACCCAGCTTCATGCAAACAGGTCTCCAAATTATCCGTATACCCTGGCCAATCCACAGAACCACCCTTTTTCTCATTCCTGACCTTATGGCTCTGAGAATCCCTGCTACCATGGCACATTGACATTTTCTTCACTTCCAACAAGATATATTTCCATAACTCTTTATGTCGGTTGATAAATTGTCCCCATAAGTACCAGTTGATATTTTATAAGCTGTCCCCATAAATGAAGAGACAAGACAAAACCAGTTATCTTCCACTTCAGCAACATGGCAATGAATGGCCCTGCTCATTCTCCCTAACTACAAGGACTGTGATCACATGGGGTGTCCTAACTTACCCAAACTCTGTACCAGACGTAGAAAGAAGGGGCAAGAAATTGGTCCAAAAAACAGACTTTATGCATCCCAGTAATATTGTATACCTCCATTTACACAATGATCTAGCAGATTCTCAATTAGTTGAGTCAAGAAGAATTAATGAATTACCCGTGTGGCAGAGTATTCTAAAAGAATCTTAGATAGAATAAAAAAGATGGACAACCATTGGAAGAACATTTAGTACAAGCATAACCGAACCATATCTTAACATTTCCACTGTTCATGTCACTACAACAATATCTGGATAAATTACAGAGCTTTCAATCCATTTTCTTCAAGAAGACTCCTGCAGTTTTCCGGTTTATCCTTCCCGGCCGTCAGATCAAGCGCTAGAAAATGCTAGTGAAATTTCAACATAAAGACTACCTTTACAAGATGACAAAATATTGGGAAAGATTCTAACATCTACTAAGTTTTCAACCAAAATCGCCTAATGTTAATCATTCAAAGTTACAACGTCCTATAAAAGAGCTTTTTATGCGATAATAATTCCCTCATATTCATCTATTACAATGGATATATATGCCACGATCACCCTATAGTTCGTCCCAAAAAAGGAATGCTAAAAATCAGTACACGGAACACAAGATGCACAATTTAATGATAGCTCACTCCACCACCACTTACAACCTCACCAATATGGTATGCTTTACAAGCTCCATCTCCATCCTCCAGTATTCTGTGAGACGCCTCCTTGCTCACAACTAGAACCATCCCGATGCCCATATTAAAAGTCCGTCTCATTTCAGCATCATCTATTTTTCCCACCTAACCAGAAAGAATGAAAAATTCTATTATTTTTTTTTTTCAAGAAACATATTTACAGTAACTAAAGTAACCAGAAAAAAAAATAAACATTTATATAAAACAATTTAAGAGAAACACTCTGGCCTTTGTCTTTGTCTCTATATTTCCATCACGAAAAATACATTGTACCTCTTGAATCCACTTGAACAGAGTTGGCACATCCCAAGAGTTCGAATGGATGACAGCTCCAAGGCCTTTTGGAAATGCACGAGGTATATTGTCTGTGAAACCACCACCTGTGATGTGGGCAATCCCCTTAATGCCACCCTTGCTGATTAAGTCAAGCACCTGATTTGGAAGGAAAGGGAAAATAAAACATTTGTAAGACTAGAGAACAAGGCAATATTGAGAATTATAATGTGAAACGGATGGCAACAAACACCTGCTTAACATAGATAACAGTTGGGGCCATCAAAGCTTCACCTAATGTTACATCTTCACCAGGAAGTTTATCCTTCAGAGAAAGGTCACTTCGACTGAGAACCCTGCAAAGATATAGAAATACATATCCATAAGGATTTTGATATAGAGTAAAAGCTTCATCCATTGTAGTAATGCAGCTAAAACCATTATAACAATAACAGCGTTTCAAGAAAAAACAATCAACCTTCTTACTAGGGAGAAACCATTGGAATGAACACCACTGGATGGGAGGCCAATGAGAACGTCTCCAGCCACAATGTCTCTCCCATTAATAACTGCATCCCTTTTTACAATGCCTACTGCAAAGCCACTGAGATCATATTCACCATCAGCATAAAAATCTGGCATCTCAGCAGTCTGAAAAGTATTTACAACCAATTCAGTGTAAATTAAGCAGCTAAAAATACATATAATACTTTACTAGTTCTATTTTTGCATTCAATTAGGATAGGAGGGGAAGAAAAAATAAAGACTGACCACCATTTGGTTTAAATGTCAAGCCTCATACACATACTGTATTAAGCAAATTTATCCCACATCCAAAAGGACAATGGCAAGTCCAATTCAGAACAACGCTCGAATGTTATAAACAGGTATTTTCACAATCCATTAATCTCATTGCATGTGTGCCATCACAAAGTCCTTAGTTTTTGTGGTACAACATGTTTTAGTCCGCTGTTTTCTCTCTTATAAAATCAATGTCAAGGAAAACCACATCCCTAACTTCAACTAACTATCATGAACCTTTTGAACATGAATTCTAAGCCCAGTGTATATATTCAAAGTAGTAATTCATTACTCTCATGTGGGAACCCTTAACCTGAAATGGAAACCAACAATATCTCAACTTGTAACACTAAATAATGTTTGTCACAAGTTTTTTTTTTTTATTGGTAAATAAAATTTTATTGATCATAAGAATAGGCAAGAGCCCAAGTATATAGGGTCAAAAGTTTAAAAGCCTTGGCAGTCTACATTCCCTTTCTTTTCAGATATATTAACCACCAGACAATGTATCAAAAGGATGGCATTTATTCACACAGTAAATAAAGAGAAACAAAATTAAATAGAAAACGACCAGCACCTCGCCTCCTAAAAGAATGCAATCAGATTGATGGCAACCATCAACAATGCCTTTTATAACCTAAATAAGAAGAAAAATAAACTCAAATCAGCTTGAGCCAGACGTACTTATACCATCTTAAAGACCTATGACACCCAGTTTGTTTATGCAAATTTGGTGTACCTTCTCAGCAAGGTCAACATCAAGGTGGCTAGTGGCAAAATAATCAAGGAAAAATAATGGCTTTGCTCCAGAAGTAACAATGTCGTTGACACTCATCGCAACCTGGAGTAGGAAAAACTGTATTAGAAAGCAGATCATGGATAGTAGAATGAGTTCAACAACATAAATCCCTACCAGATCAATCCCAATAGTTTCGTGGATTCCAGTTTCAAATGCAAGCTTAAGTTTAGTTCCCACACCATCTGTACCAGCAACAAGGTATGAATCACCTGCCCACGATAATTCTATTAGCAAAGCAGTCGAAACCACAAGGCCCGACCAGGGGCAATCAAATTTTCTCACCTCAACACTTTACCTAAAGAATTAAAGATTGGTTCTAAATTCATGTCAGATATAGATATGGACGTAAATGAACAGTCTAATAAAAAATAGCAATTAAACCATACCATAAATTAATTCTGCAATATCTAGAAGTTTGAAAATAAACAAACTGGCAAAGAGTAGAAAATTACAGGACAATGAAGCCAAGTTCAAAGCTTTAACTACAAATTGCCAAAGTGCCAAGTGGATTAATAGAACTTAGCAAATATTTGGTTCAATACTCAGATCAACCACAAAGATAAAGTAACATGTTAATTTGTAAGCGAACTTTTTTTCATAATTAGAAAACAAAGACCGCATACACAACAAAAAAATTATTCGAATTTTAAATTTTCTCAAAGTTCATAGTTTTTTTTTTTTTTTTTTTTGGATTGGCACCAAGTGTAAGCTCGTGACATGTTGGATAAACCCAAAGTTCATAATTTTCACCTCATAAATAATTATAACAAAAGAATTACACACACAAAAACAAAAGCAAAAAATTATACCGAGAGGGAAAAGTCCTCCGAAGCCACCAATTCCCGGTGCCATTTTGGCAATCCTACGAACAAGTTCGGAGCCAGCGTCAATGTCAACACCAGCATCCTTGTATGTTAGACTCTCACCGGAACTGTTCTTCATCATCGAAAGCACACGATGGCCACTATTCCTCATTCTTCTTGCTGAACCTAATTGGTTGGAAGCCACTGCTAGCGGTTGAAACCCATTAGCAAACCTATCAAAAGTGCACCTGCGTGCATATCGTTGGATTGGGCTGGAATTGTGATCAGACGGTCTAATTGAACAAGCTACAGAGCGGGATAGCTCAGTGTTTGCTCTGAAGGTAATAGTCATGGTGAAAGAGATTACAGAGTTTTTTAAATCTGCGAATAAATGAAAAAATAGGAAACAATCATCATTGATTCATTGGCAAATAATTCATATATTGTTAATATCTTGCTCAAGAAAATACAAAATACTGATTACTGACTTGCTCAACAAATAAAATATATCAATTAAATTCTGGCTTAAAAAATAGTAATATCAGCTAATACATTGTCAACCAGTCACTGTAGCACTGTTCATCCGGTTCCGACCCGAAAACTCCGGGTATACCCGGAATGAAACCCGGATTTCATACTCGGGCCGGAACCCGGGTAAATCCGGATTTTTTTAACCCGGAAATCTGGGTTCCCCTTTTTTTCTTTTTTCTTTTTCTTTTTCACTTACAAAAGCTGTTTTAAGGGATCAGTTCGTATATAGGGGGTCCTCAAACCTCCACGGTTTAAACAGGGCATGGATGAGTAGAGAATGAAAAGGACAAAGTAAACAAATTTGGGCTTTTTTCCTTCAACTTTCCCAACAACCAAACAGATTCATTAAAATAGAGAATCAAAGAATCCATAAACAAGTCGATACCCAATACAGATTTAAAAAAAAAATAAGTTTCCCAACATTCCAAAAACCACACGGCCACCAGCAAACAGATGGTCAAAGCATCCATCCACCACCGCACGACCCATCTCGACGGTAAATAGTTCACATGCCCGATGACCTTGTACTCACGCACAGAAACATAGTTACAAGGGGAGAGAGAGAGCGAGAGAGAGAGAGAGTGTACAGGAACAGAGACCTAGAGGCAAAGGTCGACGGCGACAGAGATGCGGCGACGGCGACGGGGTCACGATGGCGGCGGCTAGGGACCTCGGGTTTCTGCTTCTGCCGCAGGCAACGAGAGAGAGAAGTGAGTCGGGGGGGGGGGGGGTTTACCAATCAGAAGGCACAAGCACGGTTTTTTTTTTTAAAGACCCGGGTACTAATCCGTACCCATACCGTGTTGGTCTGGATTTTGTAATGGGGTTTCGGATCCGTTTTGATCCGGATTGAAATCCGAAATCGGAATCCGGAAAATTTCCGGACCGGACTGGGCCGGAAAAAAATTCGGCCCAAATAAACAGTGCTAAGCCAGTGAGAGAATCTTTCATTACCTGCATGTAAAACAAGCCAAGGGGCTTAGGGTAAGGAGAAGAAGACGACGGATACCAGCATGAATTCGAGAAGAGAGAGACAAAGAAGACAGAAGTACAAAGTGAACCTAGAAGCTTGAAGTGGAAATGGTCATGGGCCTGGTGGGCTCAGCGTGTCCAGGGCCAGTGGAAACTTGTCTGAAGCAATTGCATAATAAAACTAGCCTCCTTAAGTCATTTAGTGTTGGTTTGGGCCTTAATCTAATTAGTCCAATTTCCTGTATTCATTTCCTTTTAAAGCCCAGCTTACATTCGGTCTTTACATAGTGTACGTACTGTAGCAAAGTAGAGAGGAGGAAAGCAGTTAACAAGTAAAACAGATTGAGAAATGCTATCATGCCGCTTCAATATGCCCGCTTCATATGACCGCTTGACGTGGTAGCTGAGGTAGCGATTCCCAAAGGCCTTGGAGCTGTCATCCATTCGAACTCTTGGGATGTGCCAACTCTGTTCAAGTGGATTCTACTTGGAAAGAAAAATCTTCACGTTCTCCTCACACTCTACCTTCTATAAATTTTTAAATTTTTATTATTTTTTTCTTTTATCAAATATTTATTATATGAATAATCAATAAAAAATTTAAAATAATTTAAAAAGGATATATTCAAAAAAATTAAACAAAAATATTAAAAAATTAAAAAAATATAAAGTGTAGAATGTAGTAAAAATTATGTAGCAAAATCCATCTGGAAATATAGAGGCAAGGGCAAAGGCCAGAGTATTTATCTCAAATCATTTTATATAAATGTTTTTTTTTT